>JACCIC010000003.1:6085000-6415000 GCA_018907035.1 Sycobia sp. Sy_11
CCATTGTTGAGTCCATTTTATTGCGCTTCTATGTTCTCCCTCCCCCCAAAAAGAAACATTTCAATATATGAGACACACCGTGCCTCGGAAGCTATCTCATACAGACGCATCGCGTACATACGCGTGGCATATAAGGAAAATTTTTTTTTCGTTACGAGTACGTTGCCTTCGACTTCGTGTATACGCTAAGTTGACCCCACAAGCGGCCCTTCCACGGATTTTGGAAAATGTATCGCGCGTCTGAAAGATACGACCCGTAAATTTATCCCATAAATAATACAAATCGAGGTCTATATGCGCGCGCGCGCACACACACACGCATACACACATATATTCCATAGCCGTTACAGGGTGGCATTTTAAAAATTCTTCCGAGCCATAAGATCCGCCATCTTTTTGCCGGCGCTCGTGTACGGCAAAAATCCACCCCACACGCTTCACCGACCCGCCAGCGGCACGGCTATTACGGGATTGATGAGAGAGCGAGCGCAGTTTTTTCTTTGTATCTTCGACGAAACTTTTTATTGATATTTATGTACGCATCATCTATGTAATATCGGTGACATATACTCCTTTTCACGTCGGACGGGCAGTCTTGGTTTTGTTATGCATACAGTGGAGCGGGGGGGGGGGCAGAATAAGGGATTCGACCCCTTTGTCAAAAGCACGGGTCGCGTAAGTTTTCCGAAACGTACATTCGTTGGCCTGCTCAATATAGAAATTATTAACATACGGATTGCCGAACAAAATCAATTCTTCAAAGTAAATTTAAACAATTGAATTGTTACTAACGATTTTTTTGCCATTTATCTATATCAAAAAATAAAGATACAAGCTGAGATTTCGTCACATCGCCTGTGATCCTACGTGGAGTAGCGACTAAATTCTTCGCGGACCAATATACCGATAATTGAGTTTTCTTGCACACGAAGGCATTCGTGACGAATCAAGGGAGAATTCTGTCGAACTTTTCTTTACGAACTGGAAAAACTTTTGTATCGTCTTTTAAGCGAATGAAAATAGTTTATCCACTATTTTGGATAATTGCAAACTATCAGACCTTGTTTTTTTTTCTTCTAAACGATCTTTTTAATAATATTAATACGCATCGCGATATTTGAAAAATTCTCACGCTTCAAAATGAGTCTTTCTGGCACAAAATTGTAAGTGAAGCGAAAGCTAAAAATTAAACAGCGAGCGCGGTTTTGATGATTTCTAGGCGACAATGTTATTGATATCTGCACATAGTCCTACAATTTCATTCCAACGAAGTTTTATTTCCACCCTTTTTCAACAATTCACTTACTAATAACAATTTATCTAAGATTTTCTCGAAGTTCCATCCTCTAAATTCGCCTTCAAAGGGCCAACTTACATTTGGAAGCTTTCTAAAAATCTTCTGACCGCTAGACTATAAATAAAAATGCTTCACTCAATCATATCGTACTATATGTATGCACATACGTACACATATAAAGCATTATTAAGCACCTCGAGTAAAGCTATATCTGAGCAAAAGTAAGATTTATTAATAAATTATAATTACACGAGATTTGATAATTTGGTACAGTAAGGGTTGTAGAACTGAGAAAAGCGTTCGGATGTATTCAAATATAGTCGCATGACCGTATGATGCCGGGAATTCGCGAATTCTAGAGCGGCTGATCTGATTATTTGAACGAGGGAAGATATACCTATGCAAATATTCTACGTAGGAAGAGGGGGAGATCCACTAGACAGGAGATATATTAATTGTTACTGCAAATTAAAAATAGCACTCTGGCTTTTCATACAAGATAAACGCAACAACTATGCCCATATAAATGAATTAATTTTCAAAGAAAAACTATATAAAATGATTATAAAAAAAAAATTGCATTGATGATATTTCAAGCAGAATTTGTGCTCGTTGAATTACTTCGAAATTTTGATATAATGTAATTTAGATGATGTATATATATATATATATATATATATATATATATATATATATATCTGTGTTAGACTGACACGTTATTTCTGAAATTCCATCCGCGAATCACGTCTATTACGAAATTAGCAGTATCTGTGCGATAAAATTATTATAGACTAACTTCATTTACTAATTGCTGTATATCATGCCGACATGGATAAACTAGTCATATACGTTGAATATCAAAATACTCAATTATAAATTTGTGCACTATCGTTATATATTCGAGTGAAATACGTGAAAGGGTGGATGGGAAAATTGATTTCCTTTTCCAAAAAAAAACCTTGAATCGAACGCGGACCTTGTGGCGTTTTCTAATACACGCTATATACATCGCGTTATACACTGAAATAGATATTTTCATTTCAATAATGGAATGGCCAAAGTACATGGGCATCTATAAAAGCAAGCACATTCGAAATGCGAAAACATGATTTTGAAAATGATCAAAAGCTTCTTCAGAACCTAAGCGAGATCGCAATTTAAATTCTATATATATATATATATATACACGAATAGAAACAGCCGAAAATCTCCTCCGTCTTTCTCCTTCTCCCCCATTGGAGTTGTATCGTATATACCTTATCACGCGAATCTCTCATTCTCTCCGCCTTCTCCTCCTCCTTCTCTTTTTATATTCTACAGCTTTGAGGAACCACTACACACACACTGTGTGCGTGCGCGCGCGCGCGTGTGTGTATGCGACCTTTCCGGCTCGGTAAAAAATACCCCAACATAATTTCCCTCTCGTCTATCTTATAGCCGCGCGCGTTCCTTGCGCCCCCGCCTTTTTTCGTCGAAATTCGCGACGTGAGCGGCGGCAATCACCGCGCGCGCTGGCTTGACCCAATTTGATGTTGGCCCTCGCGGGGAACGTAAATGCTCTTTCGTCTTATACAGCGCGCACACGTGTGTGTCTGTCGATGAGCGAAGCTGTGTATACGGGAACCCGGGTGTGTACGTGTCTGTATACACCTGTGCCTCGATGTGTCGGAGTTCACGATTTTGCGAAGCTGGGGGATTCCCCGCGCATACCGACGTTTTTACGATCTCCGCGGAGCGGCGCGTGTGCGGAGAGCGAGGCGATGATGCGCGCTCCTATATATATACATACATACTGATGAAACTAGGAGCGCAAGCGAGAGGGAAAACCGGAGTGCGCTATATAATAGAGAGTCTGGCGGCCAAATTAAAATAGGGTCTTCAATTCCGATTGCAGTGCTGGGGAAAAGTTTCTGTAATAAGAAATTACGTCGTGGGCGAGAGTGGAAATTGAATTTGCTTTTTTTGCTCTCTTTTCTTTTGAAAATTGCCGTGCTTCTTACAAGAAGTAATATACTCGTGCGCTTGCGAGGGAATTCGCGGTTTAAAAAATAATTTAGGATTTTATTTAAGGAAAAGGCGACGCTCTGCTCAGCCTTGTTTAGAATTGGGCAAATTTGAAAAATATATTCAATCAATGTCATATCGCGTAGTCTTGATTACAAAGGTAGTGTCTGAACAAATTTATTCCATATATAAAATATAATTTTATATATGTTTATAGGAATAAATTGAAGCCACGGCTGTTTAATTAAATGATTATATCTGCGCTTATATATATCTCACACACTGTTGTGTTTCGAAATGGCCCATATATATCTGATTTTATAGATGAGTGCATTGTAAATTAATTGACCCATCGGCGGCCAAAACGCACTTCCGTGCACAATGCCATTTTTATTGCTTATAGCTTCCATCGATATTTCTTTTATTATTATTTATTCTGAATTTATTATACCCCAGGAAGTAAGAGCTGATCGATATGGCATTGTGATTAAATAAAGCCGAATATAATTCTTCTTCTAGTACAATTAATTTTTTTGTTTTAAGAAAAATTACGTATGAATTTAACTTTAATGGATGCACGAAAAAATCATTAATAATTAATTCACTATGAAAATATTTTGGCAAAAAAGTTACGATTTTTTTCTTTATAATTTTTCCATAATATGTATAATACCGCGGAAGATTTAATGTGTAGCAATTTCTCGAGTTAAATTGGTACCTACTTCATTGCATATGAGCAAAATTAACTCTTTTTAAGAAAAATAAAACAGAATGGCACATTTTCCAGAACTATACCCCAATTCGGTTTTACAGCTGTTTTACAGCACTGTGTTCAATGATTTAAAAAGATTGAAAAATTGGAATGTTTTTTTTTTTTTTAAGTAGATAGTTTAATAAATATTTAATAACTATATTAAATCGAATATTATTCCTCTACTAGAATTTTAATTTACTCTGATGCAACAATAAATCAGGGAAGAAAAAAAAATTACTCTGAAAAAAGTCGTGTAAATAAATTTATTCATTTTATTTCATATACTCAATTCAACTTCTGCCCCCTTCCGTATATAATTCGATGTATAAACTGCGAGAGATTCGTTCTCGAGGATTCGACGTTGACTGACGATTATTATTTGTCACAGTGCAAATTCAACACGTCCTCGAGGAGTTTATAGATATATATTTATAATATAAGGGTAAACTCTTTAGCTATATTGCAAGAGCGTATTATAAATCATATTATAAATCGTATTGAATTCGTTCTCTGTTGTCCAGAGAAACAAACAGATTGATGCCATTGAAAGGGAATAGGTCGGAAATTGAAAACTATGTTAAAAGTATATAATATAGTTTTCATATTATACAGTTCATAAAAATATTAAAAAATTTTATATGTTACAAAATGACGTAATTATGATTATATAACGACAATTATACTGTCATTGTTTATAATCACCCCGCGTGGAATCTGAAATAAAAAGTACTATAAAGTAAAAATAAAGTAAAATAAAATAAAAATAATACAAATACAAAGTAAAATTAAAAATAAAAATAATCTGTATGTGCTATGTTGTCAAAGGATAATCTGACTACTCCCACTATCTAAATTTACTGTATCTTCCTCTTTCTTGATTCGACGTTCTGAACCGTTTCAGTTCATCTTCCGAAACTAAATTATTTAGTTATTTTTATTTTTATTATTTTTATTTTATTTAAGTTTGTATTATTAACTTATTTTTATTTTTAGTAGTAATTTTTATTTCAGATTCTACGTAGGTAATTATAAACAAAACAGCCCAAATTCCATTCTACTCGTATAATTATAATTAGATTATTTTATAAAGAGTGTGTGACACCGATCCAAATATTCGTTAATTTAACATAAATATACTATTTAAGGCATACATTATTATGAAGTCTTGATCGGTCTTAGAATATCCTAATGAAGGTTTCCATGTTTAATTATATTTTGTGCTAATTAAAACTAGAAAATGTTCATTATGAATTCATATCTGTATTTCTGAACGCAAAATTAACAAATTTTTACTTTCATTTGGAATTCGTGATATTATTTCATTTTTACTCATCAGAATTCATTTTGAACTGTATGCGATTTTTACAATATGAATTAAAAAAGAATAGCGCAATAGTCCTTTTGAATGCACTTTTCGAAGATTTTTAGCGTCCGGGCAATTCTGCGAAAATTAAAGATTATATTTATTGGAATTCAAATTTATTGGAATCCCGTGCGTATATGTATTCCGTTTATAAACGTTTACACCGTACGGTCAACTCGCGATTTCCCTGCGAATCAGTCCTCCTGCACTACACACCTTCCAACGCGACGAGATCAAAATATTCACGACCCACAATCTGTGTACGTGTATATGTACATAAACGCATACATCAGGTTCTTTGCACGTGCGAGTATAAATATCACTGACCCACGATATATGCGCATTAGTCCTTGCGGCGGTTTGCACATTATGTATATACTTGTGTTGTGTGTATGCGCGCGCGTGTGTGTGTGTGTGGCATTAACGCCACATATACGTGGAGGCGTCCAGCTCCTTTCGGCTTACCCGAGCTCCGGGCTTCGCCGAAGGCATTCCTTTTGGTTGCGCACAACACTTCCAGGAAAGCCCTTCGACGTCGTGTATATATATATATATATATATATATATATATATATATATATATATATATTCGTGTGCGCATCTTTATGCATTCATGTGTATGTGCATGTGTACACGCCTGTGTCAGTATCTGTGCTGCATTATATACAATTTTTGCGTCGCGCTCTATATTAAAATTCGATGGACATAGAGTATTATATGCACTGAGAGGTTGGGATTATGACATATATAACCTAATACAACGCGTCATCATCAGAGGCTTCGCGCGATGCGCTTCAACGGAATTCAAAATGATGTGCTCAAAATGAGCCGACGCGGGTGCATGAGCTATATGACTGATTGGACATAACAATTATAATACTATTATTCTAGAATAGGTATTGATTTTTATATATAATTATTTCTATTAAATATCTACAGTGCCTTTATATTAACAAGTACTATTCAAACGAAGAAACAAGATACTGGCTTCTGCAAATCAATATAAAAATAAGATATATAAAAATGATCTCAGGGTTTCATATTTCGTCGTATGATCTCAAATTGACGAAAAACGTATTATGATGGGCTTAAAGTAAAATCAAAATTATCCGTACATTTCATAATTATTCCACAAGGATTCGGCCAACGATTTCTGAGAAAAAATAGCTCCAAAAGTTTCCAAAACTATAATGTAAATTAGCCGCTTAGCGCCATCTTTCATATAGACGACATCTTATAATTTGACTAAGTGCTTTGGAGGCCAGTGCAAATAATTTACTTCTATACATCTTACAGATTTAATACATTACAAAGATATTGTATTTGAATCTGGCTCTGTTAAAAAAAGTTTATTAAATCCATGTATATTATTTCAATTCTATAATTTATGAGATAATGTGAAAAATATTCATTTAGCATTATATAAATATAATTGAACACTTTTTAGTATCCTTTTTGCTAATAATCAATAAAATTGTAACTTTCCTAATTTAACAGTTTAATAATAAAGATCGGATGTTTTATAAAATTTCTGACGAGTTTTCGGCATTCCTAAATATTTGGTATCCCGAACCTTCTGTCATAGATTGCTATTTATAGATCTTTAAGGGGATATCGAAGTAAAAATTGCGGTCATAATACGAAGCAGATATTTTCAATTAAACAATTAAAGCACTATGAGTGGCAAAATACTATTATATGTCGTAGCTGGTAGAAAAAAAGAAATACGGCACCATTTCAATTTGTGGAAAACGAAAACTGATGAAAGTTACAAAATACGAGGTGAGATATGGTAAACTACATCTGCCACAAACAAATGTACAATTCCGCATGGGCCGCGTCATAAAACGAAGTAGATGTTTCTCTTCTAAAATATTTCTAAAAAATTTACATCTTTGCCATTTTACTAATGATTTTATAAATACAAACCTTTGCGAACTCTTCGACACCCTCTTAATATCTATATACTACATGAATATACTAATCATCGAGCCGTTATATTAATTAATTTGTAAAAATTATATATTTATAATTTTTTTAAAAGTTCGTGTTGTCTTTTAGCTTCAAATATTATACGAAGATAATATTCCGACTCTGAATCGTGTGTAAAAGACACGTCTGCTATGGTGTATCCATGTGGTTGGAAATAGCTTACACAATCATGCTCATATTGAATAGTATCTTTTTTATTAATAGATCCATACAACTTAGTGCACTCGTATTTTGAATTTTTGGTAGAACGTTATAAGCGAGTTTCCAGCTTTAGATTTAAAAAAAAAACTCAATTGAGGAATTCCTAAGTTTATAGAAGTGATAAATAAAAATAGAAACGTAGATTTTAATATTCCATGGTTGAATTTTTTTACTACAGTATGCAGACATGCATATAAATTTAACTTTTTGCTTAATTGCACTTTAACTTTTCTGCTTAATCAAAACGTTGTTAATAGTTCCACTTACCCTATATGCCTTGTGTATTTAGTTACATATAGATATTTAATTTTAGTTTCCTCATAGAGTTCTTCTTGATACTGTATATTTGCAATATCGAATAATTACATTACCAATGGATGAATTATTTCAGCTTCGAGATTAATTTCTTTCAAATCAATTATTTTCTAATAAAATCTTGAGCTAAAGAGCAATAACATTATCGCAGATAGAGGTATCAATCATTTACGCATTGGCAAACAATGAACTTTTTAAAATGTTCCTTTTATATAATTCAAAAAAGGTAATGACACTCAATATCTTTACTTTAACTTTGATAAGAGTTTTATTAATTTGTTTAAAATGCTTATTTAGTATATTTAATTTTTAAAAAAAAACAATAAAATAACTCTCAAATACCTTACTATTAACTCTTTCAATTTTAGCTTTCTCGCTCAAAAGAAATTGTTGAAACTATCAAATAATTCTATTCAAATAAACAAAGTAAAATCTTTCAGCCTATTGTAAATATTTTAGAAGCATTGGTACATTCTAAAAAATTTACAGAATAATATTTCTTCAGCAAATAATCTTATCTATGTATATTTATCAAAAAGCATAAATATAGACTTCTGGTCTCTCTAAGGTACTGCGTCAAATGGTACCAACAATTTTTTTATTTTAAACAATTAAATAAGTTATATTTTAACATCTTTGATTATTTCATTATAAAAGTATTCTATGAAGGACTTACAAACGTCTTTGTCATTTTTTTCAATATTATCTTAAGAACAACTCCTATTGATTATATGGTTCAACTTTAATCTCTAGTATGCTTTTTAGCAGATTTAGCAATTAGCCATGATATCTGATAACTAGACTTCAGAGTAAATTTAACAATTATGTTGCAAGCTTAAAAAACATAACATTGTTCTTTGATCAAAAACTTTCTTTAATTTTGAAAATAATTCTAATAAAAATTAAAACGAGCTATATATTTCGCCTTTAAATGCGCCTTAAGACGACTTTGTTTCATGGATTCTTTAATCAAACATTCGTCATATAAAAGTGCGAAGAATAATCGTCTATCGTGAATAATAAGTATGACAACAAACTTTATATTTATTTTCAAATTTTGGATGTAATTGTTTCTTTTCTTCTACAACTCATTTCATTGTGCAATATGTGAAGGAGTGCTCTAAAGGTTTAATACTTAAAAGTAAAAATAGACGTCAAAAGAAAACAGAACTGGGATATTCAAAGTAAGGGATACAATCTTATCTAATGAAGCAACATTGAGTAAATTTTTAAATCAAGAATAGATGAGTAAATAACTAGTGTAGAGGCCTACGATGGCTCGATTGCTAGAGCGAAGGACTAGTAACTTGGTGATCCAAGTTCAAATCCCGGTCTCGGCCGATTGACACAGGCACCGCTGTAATAATTTACATGTGCTTTGTTTACAAACACATCGTAGACCTCCGTCGCTGATTAGCACCGATATTTGGAAGCATAAATAGAGCGACGTTAAATAACATAAAAAAAATAATAATAATTAGTGTAATCATATTAAACTTGTGAATGTCAGAAAAGCATAAAAGTAGGTCTTTCAGAACTCCAGACATACAAATGAAAACAATTATTATATAATATTTAATGAAAAAGATTTTACGTTAGGGAAACACACAACACAGAGGAATACATTAAAAAGAATTATTATTGCTTATACTAAACGTTATATACCGATAGTGAAAGCATTGAAATTTGATCTTCAGCTATCCATAATGGCGGATCTACTAGAACTGCTGCCTTCGGCCCATCGACCAAAGGCTACAAAAGAGAAGTATAAAATCATCTAATGGCTAGTAAGCTTTTAAACGGACTCCTGGGGATGGAGGACGCACAACCAGGTACAACCCACCTTGGGACACATTGCTACAGACCGTTTTAACATAGACATTCTGTGACTATATAGAATTTTCGAGGCAGTTGTAATTTATTATTTGAGTAAACCTATAATTTGGATATAAATTTTGGTTTCTTTCCCTTGAAGCAAGTGTTAGTAAATTATTTATAATACTAAATGTAAGGCATAAAATTGTCTTAAAGTTAATTTAAGTCTTGCGAATAATGAAGAATAATGAGCGCGGCCCGGAAGATAAATCAATCATTCGTGTACACGTATGGACCGTAATCCTAAAACTGGCCACGAAACGACGAAGACTATATAAAGAAAAGAAGCTAAAAATAATCGCGAAAATATGACTCATACGGCGTTTTGGTCTCAGTGGGTACACGTTCGAAGGACCCGCTCAAAGCAAAGGATCTCTTGAGATTCGCCTTCTTCATGCTAAATATGCGAAGGGGAAAGTTCCGAGCCATAATGTGGTCGACTTGATGAATGTAAATTAAGCTGAAGGAATGAGGGAGTAAATGCTGGCCTAACAGCTTTGCTGCATTCTCTTTTGAAATGAAATTTGTAGTAGAATTTATATATATATATATATATATATATATATATATATATATATATATATATATTCAGTATAATCAAAGCCCTATTTTTATTTTATCATAATGCATTTAGTAATTAAAGATTGTGAATTTTTCGAGATATCTTTATTAAAGGTTTAATAACATAAAAATCATTCTTTGGAAGATTGTAACACTATATAGATTAGAAGAAAACTTGAATACTTTATATAAAAGTAGAAATTTTATATTTTGACAGTTGTTTCATAGTCAATGTAGATAAACAAAAATTAAAATTCCGATGCCAAACAATTTTGATGATTTATATAAATGAAACTTATACAAGATTGTTTCAGTAACTTTTTATTTGTATAATAACATTTACACGACGATATAAGTACTTAGGAGAGTGAATGGAAAATTATAGATGTTATAACGTTTAAAATAGCACCTGTCAATCTCATCAATCAAAAGATTGCTCGCAGTATTCGCTTTATTAAAGTAGATATCCATAGCAGTTTTTAGACCTAATAGGCGGAAAGATGTGTGCACACGTGCTGTAATAGGCATTACAATGATGTTACCGAATCTCATTTTGAGACATTAAAATTAATATCTTTTCAAAAGAAATATTATTTTGAATACCTTGCAATTCTTAACTTTTCTTATATATTATATTTCTAAGTATTATTGTAGTATGTTTTCCTAATACGAGTGCAACATGTTTATATAATTTCTGTTTAGGAAATTTGGACTTTCTGAAATCACATTTTGGTTTTCCGAAAAAAAGTTATAATGGTAATCGTGCAGTTGTAAGTGATGTTCGTGGATAGGCTATGTACATTTAATAACAGAGAAGTCTACAAAATCGACATTTTTAAACGAAATCTTAAAGCTATAAATTTTATACATGAAACATTTTTACTTTTGTTCATAAATTTATTTATTTCACTGGCATAGGTTCTTTTACAGTGTAAGCTTAATAATTGCATGCAGTAATTAGTATGTCGACTATTATAGATTATGAACCATAATTATTACATTAAAATCAGATAATGATTTTAACACGTTAGTATTAAATAATTATTGTTCTCCATATTAAACGAACGATAATCTCTTTTTTGGAGATATATCAGATAACAAGAAGGGTTACCGTCAGAGTATTTACAACAAATTTATGATCAATTATAAGTCCAATATTGAGGTTCAAGAAAAGATCTGAAACGAAAACTATAGATTCCCTCAGTTTTATGATATTGTAAAACTTATTAAATCAATCCTTACGATTTCAGGCTCGTCTTGTACAAACGAGTGATCTTTTTTGACTTTAAATGATTAAAATCGTATTTACGATCGTCGATGCAGTAACAACAATTAAATGATTTGATTATAATACATGTGCATAAAGACAAATTAGATGCTTTAAATGTTAATTACTTATTAAATGAATTTATAATTACATATAATTTGCACTGGTAAACATTTACATTGCAGAGAATAAAATTTAGTTTTTTTTACTGATGCCTTTGTATTTATTTCCGAGATGATTGGTGTGTTTGCGCGTAATGTATGGATTTCAGAGTTTGTGAGCTTGAATTGCAGGTTTGTCGAGGGTGGACGGTATAAAAATAGACGACAGAAAAATGTTGAAACGCAGCCTCCTACACTCAGATACTGAAAGAGAAATTATTGTTCAGTAACGTCTTAAATTGTATATTAAATTATAGAGATTGTAAACGTGTTCAAATAAGCCGAAGAGTATGCATAGGAGCATTGAGCAAATAACTAGGTTTATGTTTTCAGAAGAATTACACAATTTGTTTCCATAAATTTTATACTTCACTGCTATCTTTCATTTGTCAATACTCTATTTACGTAAAGCATATATTAGTTTTTTCTCCATTATATAACCGGATTATAATCAATATATTATATCCACCTGCAAGCCCGGCTTATCGATCCTCGAATATTCAGAAACGTCCGTAAATCCTTTTAGTTACTTTCTCTCTCTCTCTCTCTCTCTCTCTTTCTGTCCCACGAGTTTCTCGGGCCACACGTCCCAATCACCTCGCCATCCGGACGGCTCCGCGACAAAGCCTCGTGGCGCGCGCGCGCGTCCTCCGGCGACGCGAAGCACCTTTCGAGCGTCGAAACTGCGCGCTCGAGATATTTCAATCGGAGCGAGCGAGGATTATTGGATTATACACCGGCGTCGCGGGGCCCGAGCCGCTCTGTATGTGTGTGAGCGTGGAAGAGGGGGCGAGGGAGGAGAGGGTTATAGGGCGATGTTATATGAACGAACCTTGTTCGCCCAATCGCCCGCAAAGCCAAGCCGTAACGCATAAAGCTCCTACACGGGAGGACGTTTATAACGACGTACACAGACAGACGCCCACATATGCACGCAGCCACACACGTGACGCTGTCGTCCGCGCGATGCTGACGCCGCGATCGAAAGATCCGCCGCGGCGATACGTGACATTTGTATATGTGCGCGGCGAGTTATAATAATCGCGTATACGGCCCCCGCAGCCAGAGCGAAGAAGAATCCCGATGGGCTATATGTACTAGATATATGCGATATTGTATACATTACCACATCCATCCGACTCCCTGTTTTTGTGGGAGTTGTAACGGCAGGGACTCGCGGCGTGATTTGTGAATGCTTGTATCGTTCACAGATTGATGCATGGTATATTCGCGGAGGAATGATGTGTGTGCGTGCGTGCGTGTGTGTATTTGATTTTGGATAAACATTTTTGCTTGGTTTCAAAATGATAATGCAATCATTGCATCTTGCATTGGCCGATAGGGCGTGGTATTGTATTATACGGGAATATTTGAATACCCTTAAAATTATAATTTTATTACCGTGCTCAAATGTGACCAGACTGTTTTTCACTGTTGTTTACATTATTTACTGTAAAATAAATAATGAAAATTTTATTTAAACTTATACAAATTTATTTTTTTATCGCCATTGGAATAATCTCCAACAAATAAATAACACAAATACCAACGGTTTTTCCGCTCTCGTTAAAATAGTTCGAAATGGCCTTACGGGTGCGCGGCAATTCTCGTTGAATTTCATTGATCGGCTCGAAACGGTGACCTCTACGATCGATCTTTTGAATTTAGCGAATAGCCAGAAGTCTCCTGATCCAAAATCAGACAAACACTGTGGTCGCCGATCGATATGAGTCGAGCTTCCGGTCAAACGAGCACGAACTAGATTAGATCTGTGTGCGAGGGTGTATTCTTTGCTAAATAAAACTAAACATTAGAAAAATAGCAACATTCACATTTTGTAACTCACGAAAGAATGCATAATTATAAAAATTTTCTCCACTGTAGCTATTAATGTTAAACATTGACACATATATCAGACAGGTTAAACCTATCGGCCGAACAAATAGCATACGCGAACGAATAGAATAATCTATTTATTCCAATTTGAAAGGTTTTAGATCACTTTTGAGTACTTCATCTATTGTATTTATGTGTAATAATAATGATACCGATTTTATAAATTTAATTATCATTAACGTTTTAAAAAATTAATATCAATGATTTATATTATTCATAGTACTAGGTATTCGTATAATTAATGAACACTTCAAGTAATATATATATACATACGACACGATCATGTCGCCCAGTTTGCAAATGTTTGAAACCTACTTTCTATTGGAAAATAGGGAAAAATCATCAGGAAATTGGCAAACCGAGAAACTTCATACTCGGACCTTGTATTTGATCGAAAATTGATCCTTACCATCAATCTTACTAAATGCCGATACTTTTGTAGGATAAAGATTCATTAAATATTGGTGCGATGATTGATAGATCGCGAAAAGCTACTGTACAGATTGATGCCCTTCTCTAAGCTGGAATATATAATGGATATCATCCAATGTGAGACTGAGGGCGCAAAGTTGTATGTACTATATATAAATATCAATTGAGTTGAAACTTGTATCTACTATTTTGACGTTCAATAAAGTTCAATGCTCTGTTTTAATTATTGATTCACTTGCAATATATATAATTCATCAGAATTCAGTTTTAAATCAACGAACATCAATTTATAATCGATTTATAGTATTTTACTTTTTAAATTAAAAAACGTTAAAACAATTTCGGAATAATTATATATCCGATTCCTTAATGAAAAATTAATGAAAAATAATACAGAAATAAACCAAGAAAATTCCACAGTTAGATAAATCATAAATGAGAAATTAAATTTAAAGTTAATATTATCAAAATAAGCAAAACATTAAAATATAAGGATTTTATTTTTATTTCGAAGGACTATAGATGTATATAAACCTAGCAAGAATATATAAGTTGACTAATGGTATATAATGAAATTTAAAATTTATAAATAAAATTTAATATAAGTATTTAGATATATTAATATATTTAAAACGTGTAATAATTTTTTAAAAATACAGTACTAATTAAAATCTCATTGTCATTATAGTATTGAATTTAGTAGTATAATAATAAGACTGTCAAATTTCTACGGCTATATTTATACGTTAAGTAAAAAAATTTCTGTCATATTGTTGCTCTTCTTTGGACAGTGTATGTACACAGGTAAACTGTCAGTGAAGTTATACGTGTTCAGTAATTTTTCCTATGGAAAAAGTGGATCAGAATATTTGCATTGAGTGTTGATTAAAAATTTAATTAAAGTACAATAGTGTTGTTGAAATTATAAAAGTTGGTTTTGATGACTCGGCTATTAGCCGAGCAAGACTTTTTGAGTAGTATTAGGTGTAACGATTTTAAAAATGAACGAAAAAACGTTGAATATGGGGAGCGCTCTTGGTACCCTAGTCTGCCTGAATAAAACGGTATCGTCAAGAATGTGAAAAAAAAATGATTATGAGCAATTGTTGAGAATTACCGTTAGCGGGGTCGTTAAGGACGTCAGTATATAATACGGCTGATATAAAGCTATGTTTACGGATGTTTTATACATGCAACATGTAGCAGCAAAATGTTTCTTGAATCTGTTGAATTTGGATAAAGAATAATCGTGTCTTGATATTACACACAATTTAATAACTATAAAATAATGCCTCTACATTGTTTGAGTGACTGCTAATATGTGATAAATTAAGGACTTAAGAATAAGAAGTCGAAATTAAGGTTTACTTGTTCACCTCGAAACATTGAATTGCGCCAAAAGCGAAAAAAAAGACATGGTCCATCGAACGTGAAGGTTTTCCCTTGTGTTTTTCAATATCAAAGCTGCAGTACTGTGTACAAATATGAGTAAGAGTTTATTTATAACTTTTGAAAATAAGCCAGAAGTCGCGCGGTGCTAAATCAGGCGAGTACGGTGGTTGTAGAACGATATTGGTTGGATTCTTGGCGAAATGTTCACGTAACATCAATGCAGTGTGAGGTGGTGCATTATCGTGATGCAAAAACCAAGAGTTGTCTTTCCATAAATCTCGCCATTTGAGACGAATAGTTTCATGCAAACGACGCATAACAGTCAAATAATATTCATTGTTAACCGTTTGGCCGGTTCAAAGGAATTCCTAATGCACCACAGCACGATAATCGAAGAAAACAGTAAGTATAACCTTGATTTTAGAGCGACTTTTTCGGTCTCCGCTCTCCTTTGGCACGATATTCGCTTGATTGATCGGATGTTTTTGGATCGTAAGTGTAGACCCAAGTCTCATCTCCAGTTTTTATGCGCTCCATCTTGTCCTGATAGTCTGAAAACCTAATTTCACAGACCTCTACACGACGCTGTTTTTCCAAAAAAGTTAGTGTTTTTGGCACCAATCGAGATATCACTCTTTTTAGACACAACATGTCTTTCAAAATGGTGTTGACTGATCCATTTGAAATTCCAACAATATCAGCAAGCGCTCTAGTAGTCAATCAACAATTATGCAGAACCGATTCTTTGATTTTATAGTTGTTCTTCGTCGTTTTTGATGTGGTTCGTCTTCAACGCGTTCTCGACTTTCTTTTAACAATTTGTGCCAACCGAAAACACTTGCTCTTGACATTGACTTCTCACCAAAGGCCTTCTACAACATTTTAAATGTTTCGGCGGCCGATATTTCATTTCGCACATAAAATTGAATGTTACTTCATTGTTGAATAAGTTCAGACATTCTAAAAACCGAAGAGAAAACTTTTCTTTGTTCACAAAACTATATGACAAATAAATTTGCGTTTCAAATGCTATTGTGGTACAAATAATTGTGTGAAATTTGGCACAGATAACACTGACAGTACTATCAACTTAAAAATAAAAAGCGATTTGTGCGAAGTCATAGCGATCGATACAGCCGAGAAGTTTGAATTGAAAAGTCTTACTCATATTTGTAGACAGTAGTACATTATGAGTTCTTAGCTATAAAGGTGAAACCGTTAAAAAAGAATATTATATAAGAATTTTACGCTATTGACATGAAGTAATTTGAACATCTCAATGGTCTATTCGCCTGTTTCTGACCAAGCACAATACTGCATTGATATCAACATCACTGAATTCGTTGGACATGGCCCTCTGATGGGTTGTTCAAAGATATTTTCCTACTTTATAAATTAAAGAAATATATGAAAAGAAGGCTTGTAAAAGAAAAATAAGATAAAAGCAGAATCGCTGAAGTAGCTGAATACTATATCAAAAAGTGAATTTTCAAAGTGCTTTCAAGATTGGGGAAAGTCCTGGCATAAGTATATTATATCTGAAAGGACTCATTTGCAGCGGAGAAAATTGATATTTATGAATAAATAAATATTATTGTCAGAAGTTGAAAAGTCTCTTTACTTTTTAACCACGCATGAAAAATTAAAACTATTGTATATACAATATATTTTTCAATATAACAGAAATATGAAGCACGTTAATGATCGTATAATAATACTTATGAAATGGAAACTAAATTTATGATTTATTTAATAAACACATTCATGTTTTGAAATGATAAATGAATTATAAACTACAAATAATTTTTAATTATTATTCAGTGCGATCCCTTCCAGCCTTGCAGGATAAAAGGAATTAGGTGTACCTCTAACTAATGATTGCAATATTCCTACACTGAAAAAAATTATTTCCGATATCAAGTAAATATTTGCTTGTTTTGTATCAAGTAAATCATTTTCTTAAATTAAGAAAATATTCACTAGATTTAAGAGTACGTGGTTTGATTTAAATGAATTCTTCTTGCATTAAGTAAATACTTTCTTGATTTAAGAAGATGCTTTCTCAATTTAAGAAAAGAATTTACTTGGTATAAAGCAAGAAAATATTTACTGAATAACAAATATTTTTTCTCAGTGTAATTCTAAATCTGATATCCGTTGTACTCCATCAGAACCGAGCCAACGTTAAACTTTTAAACTAGTAACTAATTATGTAGGGGCGCCTATAGGTTTGAATTATTGCTCAATTCAAATTGAAGAGTGGTTTAGCTTCAAAAAGTTACGATGAGTAAATAACGTACCGGGATTAGTTTGACTCTATATATATACCAGATATGGTCTGGTATATACATGATCTACGCCGATAGCGACGAAGTCATTATGCTTAACCTCAATAATTTGTACTTGATAGAGTCAAAACAATTTCTGGATTTGAATAAACACCCGTAGATATTCTGAGATAGAATTCTTTGTTTTATGTTATTATAAATACCGGAGCTAATCAGCAACGGAGATCTACGATGTGCTTGTAAACAAAGTACATATAAATTATTACAGTGGTGATTGTGTCAATCGTCCGAGACCAGGACTTGAACCCAGGTGATCAAGTTACTAGTCCTTCGCTGTACCGATCGAGCCATCGTAGGGCTATGACATAGATTTTTCTTTTCCAGGGTGAAAAACAGTTACACAAATGTGCGTTATAATAATGAATATTAATTTCTTTTCCATACTTATTTTTAATTAATAATTTTCAATCAAAGTGAATTTTTTAAAGAAGTATACTTGATATTCATTAGGCTTTTAAAAGGTATTCAATTAGTATCATCAGATTAAGAATATTTTTCTGAAAGTGCAATTTTATACGAAGCAATTGTTTTTTTTTTGCTAAGATAATGAAATTGTCTTTTTTATATCCTAAGCATTAATTTTTTTTAGAACGACGTGCTTATTTATTTATCTTCGAGGTTTACTAGTCTACGATTGATGCCCCATCAGCACCGTGATTACTTTTTTTATGTACATCCCGTTATAATTTAAAAATGCACGGCGTAATTTATGAACGAGAAAACCAAAAGGCTTAACCGCTTGCCTTGATTGTGCCATATTGATATGTATCACTGTATCTGTTTGGTAATAAGAGAATATAAATTCTATTTGAAAAAAAATATAAAATTACGTCGCTGCGAAAAATTTAATTAGCTTTTAAAAATATAGTTAGTGATCGTAAAATGGTAAATGATGTGTAATGAATAAAAGTATTATACCCTTTTTATGCAATCAAGAAAATCTTGCTGAAGTAATCAAACTAATGAAAAGCGCTCTATCCGCACTATTACACATGCACACCTTCCCAGGCATATACGCACACAGGCAAACTTATACTGAATCATTAAAAAAATTATGAAAGATGTAAATAATCTATTATGTTTAACACCATTCAGTAGAGAATAGAAAGTGAAAAGTACGCAGTATTATTTGTTCGAGCAGAAATATTTGAAACGTATATGTTGTAAGACTTCATCCGTTTTCGCACGATTGTTCTAGCGTATAACGGAAATGTCAATGTACAACGTCTAAAATGTATACGACCTTGCGTGCAATCTCCATCTCTATACAAAAAAGAAACCTTTCCTTTTCTAATAGTTAGAACTATTCAGTTATTACAGATGAACTTTTCGAGCCGTAAAACAAACTATAATCGCGTGATATTTCTCTTGAATTTTTCATCTCTCGTCTTCACTTCAAGAGCCTAAAGCTTTCCGTTTATATTACTTCTCCCCCCGTGCTATGTTTACATCAGGCGCCTTTCAGCGAACACCAGCTCCTTTAAATCTCGCCAGATCATACTCTCGCGATCCGTCCATCGTGAATTCGTTGCAACGCATATGGATTCACGAATCTCACTCTCTTTCTCTCTCGCTCTCTTTCTATATTATATATATATATATATATATATATATATATATATATATATATATATATATATAATGTATACAATATACATATTAATATACGCGCCCGTTTGTGGAAACGATAAATGGATTACTCAAAAAACCACAGCCAATGGCTCCATGTATTACGGAGAAAGTTGTCGCGCTTTTTCCACGCTATATTGAGACTTATAGAGTCTGACAGGTATTATATACTTATGCAAGTTGCGAGGCGCGCAAGAAGAAGAGCTACTTAAGTATATATATATATATACACAAGTTAAGCGCGCGCCTGCGGGCTTATTCGCGCGTGCGCGCGAACGATTCGATCGAGGGATGTTATGCGCATAAGCCGATGAGGTCTACTGTAGAGCCGATTACGTTGGTTGGGCGTTATTATAGAAGTTGAGACCGAGCGGAGGTCGCCTTTAAACTCGCTCTGGCAGATTTAGGATAATTTATGAGGAATGAAAAAGGAACGTAATAAAGATTATGCAAAATAAAATTAAATTAAAAAATGCTGATTCTATGCCAAAACTAAATATATATAAATAAACTAAATATGTACATAAACTTACAATACAATTTGAATCGTACATTGAGCTGATGTATTTAATAAAAATTTCATTAATTGAATGTAAAGAATCAAGAAACGCAATATATTGCTTGTCTAAGACTGGCAATGAGTCCTCCGGTTCTAAATAAATGAAAATTCAAGAGACTAACGAACGGCGGCAACTAAAAAATGAACTCTTGAGATATTCGTTTAAAGTTACTTATAATAATATTCTATTTTTTCAGAAATTTGTTGGTTAATAGTTTTCGAGAAAATGAGAAGAGATCTATTAAAAAATGAATTATTCAAGCATTGATTTTACATTTGAGTCTGTGTAAGAAGTTAGCTCTAATATTCTACTTATATTGACAATACCTGTTTGAAATATCTGAGGATTTAGGAGACTTTAGTTTTTTTTTAACTTATTTCCAGAGTTCCTTGAACTTATGGAAATTTGTACAGATTTTTACTGTGGGTGGGAAATGAAAGCTAATATAGTAAATTAAATGAGAAAATGATAAAAATAAATACATATATCTTGAAGATAAATAATATTTAACAACCTATAGGAACTTAAAAAACTGTCAATAATATCATATTTATTTTAAAAAATTAATATAAAATATTTTTCTAAAGTCTTGTGAAATATATTCACAAAAAATATATTATATAGTAAAATAATAAATCAGATCATTGAAATATTCAGAGGTGCTGGTTGTGACAAAGTGAAAAATAATAATATATCTAGTAAGAATCATCGTGAATTATCGGTATTTTTTAGCTTCAGAAGATCGTTCACCTAAAAATACTGATGATTCCTTTTTTTCAAACCACGCATGGATAGCATTAATTTGTAAAATATATTTTTATGAATTTTGCTTAACAATTTATTAACCTGAATATATGATTTTAAATACTCATATTTTGTTCGCGGTCTCTTTATTATAATTTTATCATGTATAATATATATATATATATATATATATATATATATATATATATATTTCATACTGCTATTTTTATGCATCTTGGGAGTAGAAGCTTTTTGCTATGCTTCACTATTACTATAAATACAACTTGAAAAAATATAGTTTTCAGAATTTTGTATATAATATATATGTGGTTTTATATATAAAACAGCTTTTTAGTCAAGAATTTTGGTGGGAAACGATTCTTTAGCTGATGAATAGTATATGAATGCTGAAAAAACATCAGTAGAACTACGTTTAATATTTGTTTTTTATGATTTGAAAATTAGAAATCCCAATGTAAAAGTAAATAGTGTAGTGGTCGCGCCGTGGCGGCAGCGGATCGCAAACTCGCCTTGGTGGCGCTACTGCGTCATTTCATTAGTCCTGAATTTAATGATTCCGTTATCCAGAAAACTAGTATAAATTTTAATATCATATAGTTAATGAAACTTAACATAGTGACTGATATACATTTCTACTCTTTTATAAAAAGAGAATAAAAAATCATATAGCAAATAGTTAAAAATAACAAATTTCTTATAAATTTTCTGTAATACAGGTTCAATATTTACTTAAAACTGTCATGTGCATTAAATTAATATCTTAGATACTAATAAATATTTTTAAAAACACAATCGCATTATTAAGTACGAACTTACTGAAATATTGCCCAATTGATTATTTGATTTTGTTTACAATATGATTTGACCGAAAATTGAAACCTATCCGGCAATAACTCGAGCCCTGCAATTACTGCACTTATACGAGCCGCGTTAAATAATGAAAAGTAATGTGGGAGCCACGGAGCACGCGTGCGATTCCCGCATAACTGTGCTCTCGAGCGCGCTCCCGCATCGTCAGGAAGTAACGAGCTTTACATCACAATTAGCCGTGCGACCCATATATTTACTGCTCGTAATCGCGCGGCCCATGTATCCTCGACCCTCGGTGGGGCGGGCGAATGTATAAGGCTGCGCGCTAAATTTGGCAAAGCTCCACTAGCTCGTTAACGCTTTTTCGCGACATATATACTTCGCGGGCGATTTTGTTTTAGCGGAGCATGGTACTCGCGTTTAAGGTCGGTACTCACGGTTTTCCGCGAAAATGTTGATTCTTGTCTCTCCAGTTGGGATGTAAAACCATTTCGTAAAGTATCTATAAGGTTCATTGCGCGGATTTACGATATGTTTCTTCTGGTCGAGTACCTTCGAAAGGGATTAGAAAGATATATGGTGTGCATTCGGAGCTATGAAGCCAGGCTTTCGCCGCAATGTTTGTCAGGGTAGATGTCGGCAAAAGTAAGCCTTGATCAAAATGAGTCGATAAAAAATGTTATATGAAATAAACTTCGACATCTAACGATAACAGTATCAAAATATTCATGGATTTCAATTCGTGACACTAAATTATTTTTCTTTAAAAATGTTAGTGTTTGTCCTGAATTTTCGCCTTTTTTGGGAAACTTTCTTCTTTTGAGTCATTTTTTTAAATGCATTTTTTCTTAATAAAGTGAAGAGCACTCTGGAAAGGGCAGTCTGTATTGAGCGAAACAAATAGTCATCAAACAGGACAAGCTTTGGGCACGTGAAGCGCAATTTCGCATTATGCTGTATCATTGTCATGATTGAAAATCAATGTCTTAACCTCATCAGTTGTATTTGATAGAATGGTTCATTAACAGTTGGACCCTTTTACAATAATTCATAGTCAATCACAATATTTTGATTCCATCAACACAGAAGATTACCTTGCTTGCATGAATTTATCGCTGCGTTTGCGATAGTCCTAGTTAGTTTGATTTCACCCATCCTTTTATTGCGCTTTAGGCTAGGGTAACTAATCCACTTTTTATTCCCAATAACAACTTAACGTAAATACGAATTCTTTTTATGGCGCTAAAAAACATTCCAAAAACTCAAAACGCGGTTTTCGACGTTTCTTTGTGTCAATTCATGAGCCATCTTATTTCCTCAATTTAGAAGGAATTTCAGTTATTTTAGGCACTTGGTAATGTCTTAGTGTGGTAGTTTTAACGATGCAGAAAGAGACGAATCTTCATTGAGGAATGCCTCGCAATTCTTCATCCTCGAACTTTTTGGTTGACTCAGGCGCTCTTCATTCGATTATATATTTATTAAGAAAACCCTCTTCAGACTAGTCAGTGTATTAATATTATTCTTCAAATTCGATATCCGTAGTAAATAAATATGAATATCTTAGAAATGATAGAACATTCAATTCTAAAACTGTACAGGATTCATTTTGGTGAATTCGTTATCCATAGCTAATATTGTAATAGCTTTTAATAGAAAAACATAAACTTTGAAATTGTCGAATAAGAAACATTAAAACTAGAAGACTATAGAACAGTTGTGTGTAAGTTAGAAAACGTAACATGAGTGTTGTACGAGTTAAAACCAGGACATGCTGAACAATGTGTTTTTGCTCGTGATCAGCTGTTCAAAGACAAATTTGAAAATGAGCTATATATTGCATTATATGATTGACAACAACGAAGGGATGTATTACAACAATTCCAGGCGCAGAAAATGCTGGAGTTACTCTGGTCTCTATGTATTGACTAGTCAAACCCAAAATTAATGACGCCAGTTGCCAATGAAATGTTCTTGATTTGATTTAATCAAGTTGTTGAAATATATCATATTATATCTTTACAGAGGTGATACTAAATGTAATTAGTATATATGTGAATCAAGAACTGAAGAGAAAATGACCATAAGACAAGGAAAATTACGAACAAATCATTCACTACTAATTCAGTATGAAAAAGTCACTCTCCAGTATGATAGTTCTCGAGTCCATGTTAAAAAAAAATCTAACAATAATTAGAAACGATGAAATATCTCTTATTTTACCTGCAGTAATCTCTGGATTTTTGGTATCTGACGATCACTTATTTTGATTGATCATACACGTCTTGAAAAAAATTACTTTTTTCTTAGATTGATTTAAAACATAAATAGTTTTTTCATCATGAAAATTATATGCGGCCAGAGAGCTAGGAACAAGTAGTGATTATAGTGACGACTGATATTTTGAATAGTACATATAATATTTTCACAGTACATCCTCAAATAGTGAAAAAAAATAACAGAATCAAAGATACACAATTTTTTACAATTATTCTTTCGATTTCATTAATAAAAAAAATAATAATAGCCATGTCTAAATATATACGAATAGCAATAAAGAAAACAATGTTAATTATTGTTTACACGAGAAAAAGGGAATTCTATGATTGAAATGAATGAGTAGTCTGTCTCATATTTTTATGTCTAACTTCAATGTATTAAAAAATTAAAAATTGTAAACGTGACAGATATCATTACGTTATAATAATATAAATCTTGTTCTTTACATTTTTTGGTCCTTCCATTTCTTGTCTTATAAGAAGCATATGCATTCGAAATATATATATTGAAATAATACAACCTTTCACTAATACGTTATCTTTAATTTACTTTAAATCTAATCAAAACTTTTTCATTGTAATAATAATATTGATATAAAAAATTTCATTTGAACAGAAATTAAGAATATTGAAAAATAAATATACTTTTCCCCCTATAAGCCGCGTTTATAAAACTTCGTATCTAAATATTTTAATAGATAATTAGTTATGAACTGTAAAGAAAACCAATATAAATAGAAAATTCGCATTAAATGTTTTAAGTATTACGCTTGCGTAAAAAAAGCACTTGAAAAATAGGTAGATAGAAATCAATTAAAATACTCTAAGTTGTTCCAATGAACTTCAACGTGATAAAAACTGCTAGATAGTAGCAATACAAGAACGGAATGCATACAATAATTACAAAACTCATATATCATTATCCGAATAGACTCTGCGAATTGTACATGTACACATCCAATAACTACGACGAACCTCTGAATATTTAGACGTATTCGCGAACAATATAATCGCGCGCTCGTGCTCTAAATATTATATAATAATACCCGTGCAATAAAACACCGTCTATATAATAATCTTGGAGGAGCCACGAAAATTATTTTATTATAACATGAACGCGTGCTATCGCGTGAAGGCGGGGGGATCGAAAGTCACGAATTCGATTGTTTATAATGCGGTAATTTTGCTTGTTATATGCCAGTGACATCCGCACGTGTGAGGTCACGATGTATCCAGCTTCCATATAATACAGTTCTTGAAGTAGATTCGTAGTCCAATTCGCCTATACGGATATTCCCCTGATTCTCGCAAGTGGTGATTCAGGAATCGTGAAATATATATATATATATATATATATATATATATATATATATATATATATGTATGTGCGACTGTGGCCCTATGTTCTCATAATATATAAAGCCGCGGAAGGTGAAGTCACCGACTTTTATATACTTGCGCGCTCGCGGGTTTAATGTCGGTGTTAGCTATATTATCATGCCGCAGAAGTGATTTGTAATATGAATTTGGACTTAGGGTCCATCCAATGGATGTATATATTGAGACACAGGGGGAAGGCAGAGAATTTTTCAATATTATATTCTCGATTATATTAGAGTGTTTGATGCTTTTTTGTCAGGCGTAAAGTAGGAAAAGATGTAGACGCTTTTGCAGATTGCAGAAAGGTCTTATAGAGCCTATGTACAGTTCGAGACCCCGATTTGCAAGGTGTTCCACCTTCCTAAGTTGACGCATATACACCACGTTTAAATTACAAAATAAAAAAAAAGCATTGGAAATATATGTTATAAATCTTATTTATAAAACTTATTTTTTCTATAAGTTTAGTCCGCAAAGATGAACCGTAGCGTTTCGAAACGTCGGGAATTAAAGGAAATATTAATTTAAGGTGGTAGGGGCAGTAAGGTTGTCCTTTGCTAACATAATATAACTTATTGTTATGATTTTTATTATTTTTAATTTTTTATCTTATTTAATTTTATTTTTAGTAGTAATTTCAATTTCAGATTCTTTGTGAGTAATCATAAACAAGGACAGTCAGACTGTCATAATTTTAGTATAATATATTTTCTACAATCAGTAGAGACTATGACACCTATAAGTTGAGGCGTTTAAGATCTATTTAAGTCCATATAATTTGAAGCTATAACAGGTAGTACGTACAAAATCCAAATTCATCTGGCGTAAGATTTTAATGAAACCGATGGACCAAATAATCTCAAATGATGAGGTTATCAAATGCGTTTGCTGTGGTATAATAAAGATGCACGCAAGGAAACATATTCAAGTGTTCAATGGAGCCTTACAAGAAAAATACCTCCTGGAGCTTGATTTGCAAACTTTCATCAAATTTCATCATACCAAGTCCATAATTTGCCGTTAATTCTCCGTTAGCTACCGCTTGAATAAAAAAAATTATCAATCTATACGTTATCTAGAAAACGCTAAGGTCCGCCCCCCACAAACACCAAAAATAATGGAACATATCATTATAGAAAAATGCGACCAAACACGTAATTTATGGTATGTGAAGCCTTAAAAGATTATCAGGCCGAAATTAGAAGAAAAAAAATTATAAATCATTATGGGTTGGAATATGGTAAAATTTTAAATAATCTGTAACATTATATTTGAATAACCATCCGCTGATAATCTCCCCCCTCCCCCACTAAAATAATTTGCCGTTCTGCTGATTCTGGCGAAAAGATCATGGAAAGCTCTCTTTGTAAAGTAGTCGTTGGCATAACCCCATGTAATGAAAAATGTAATTATAGAAAAATGTCTCTGGGTACATAATTTGCCATTCGTAAACCACTAAAATATGCCAAGGTCAAAATTTCAAAAAGGAACTTTTTCATTTATAGGGTTTCAAAAATAGTAAACTCAAAATAATAAAAAAAGTGTTGTATTATATTTCATTAGTTATTCGCTGATAATTTCCCCTCTCTCTCCTAATAAAATAATTCATCGCTCTATTGATTCTCGAGAAAACATCATAGCAAGCTATCTTACGTAAAGTATTCGTTTTTACACCCCCAATATAACTAAAACTATAATTATAGAAAAGTGCGACTGAATGCGTAATTTGTCGTTCTATAAATTTTACAAGATAAAGAAAAGAAAAGTTCCAAAAATTTATAGAAAACATTTTGGAGGCTGAAAATGGTAACTAACAACAAATAAACAGTAAATTCCCCAAGATAACTATTGACGTACAAAAAATAATACTTTTTTTAATTTGAGTTTTACCATTTTACCATTTTCCCATCCCTAAAAAGTAATAAATGTTTTTATGTTGGAATTTTCACTTTTGGATGCTTTAGGAGCTCGCGAATGACAAATTATGCACTCGATCTCATTTTTCTATGATTATTTATTCTCATTTTGAGGGTTAGCAAGCTCATTCCCGTGGAAGTTAGTTTTCCATGGTATTTTTCCCATCTTTCTGGCAACATACGAATCCCGTTGCGAAAAAATTCGTTTGGCCTCTATCCAGTTCCACCCATTCCCTCGTAGGAATGGAAGTGCTGGTCAGCCAGGCCATTCATTCTGAAGAGATGGTAATCGACGGAGCAACGTCAATACGGCGGGTGGGGTAGGACTTCCCATTTGAAAGTATGTTTTCACCGGCGGTGCAAATGTGGGCGAATTTTGTTGCAAAATAACTTTGTCGGCCTGTCGGAGTATTGTGGCCGTTTTTCTCGCAGTCGTCAAACGCATAATTGTGATATATCCTTTCATTCGGTTCAGAAGCTCATAGTAAACCACACCTAGCACCATATACAGAGCATAGCTTGGCGCCATGAATATTTGCTTGGCCGTCGATGATGATGCATGTAGTTGATTTTCTTATTATTAACGTTCCACTTTTCATCGCCAGTAGGTACCCTTTCTTTTATTCGCTGAAGCAGCTTTCGCAACTTCGATAAAATTTTTCATTTCTTCTGAGGCCAAAGAGGAAATTTGTTCCATTCAACAAATTAGTAATGATAATTAACGGCAAATTATGAACCTAATACCATTATATTTGATGGAAGTGGTGAGAGATAAGTTCAGGGAAGTAGAAGAATTTGTCTTTGAATTATAAAATTAATTGTGCGCTCTGTTGAATTCTAACTTTTTTTGCAATGCGCGATAGTAAAAATATTCGAAACGCCCTAAAAATATTAAATTTGATGCGACAGAACAAGAGTACCTTATCTTTTCATAATAATTGCACAGTTTATGAAACAGAAACATCCTCTGCATTACTAAAAAGAATAAAACTATATGCATAATGGATCATTATTAAAAGATTATTATTTTTAACCATAATGAATTTTTATTGTTTTCATTTACCTAAAAATTTCACGAACATAAAATTGATTGAATAATTAAATATGATAACAACTATTCTATAATCTTGCTCTGGTTGTTTTATGTTAAAATTCTTTTAATTTTTCAGCCTTTATAGGCGCTCCCACACAGGCCCTGGGCTCGTAGTGCATATTATCGAATAGTATATAAAAAATCATTCACCGAAATTTTTTTGTTAAATTCAAGTAAATTATTAATCCAAATAGAATTGGTTATACTATTTATTTAAATGAAAATAATATTTATTACCATTAAATACAATAATTTTAGTTGCATCTCATAAAACCTTATTTAAGTCAAATAAATTATTTGACGAATGTGGTTTAATGAATTTAACATTTTTTGTTCCAGTGTCCAGAAAACTGAACTTCCAAGATATTCGGTGCATGATTGTTGGATAAAATTTCATCTATAATTACGATTTCCATGGATCACGCATGGATTGCGAATTCTTTAAATCAAAAGAAATTAGGAATAATAACGAAACGACGATTTTAGTATAGACAAAATAATATATTCTTATTTACCTTATTCAATTATGTTCAAAATATTTTTTTGTAATTCTTCGTACATGTATAAATTCAAACATATGGTTGAATGTTAAAATTATATTACTGTTTTAAATTCAAAAGCAATTTCGATAATAATATAAATTTAAATTTTATAAACAATCTTTATGAATTTTTATTTTCAAATAAACCTAACTTTTAACGTATTGTTCAAATGGAAATTATTCTTTTAGTCAGCTGTACAGCACCAATATTTACGGTCAAATTATAAAAAAAAATTGTGTGTATAAAAGAGGTTTTAATATTTTATTACTTAAAAAATAGAGGTATAAATTTATTAGATTACTTCACTTAATTAAGTTTTATAATTAATGTGTTTAATGAATAAATAGTTAACACAAATTTGTTTTATGTACTTATGTTTTTAATAATCACTATCTCTACTTTGTACATTGAAATTTACAGAAACAATTAGAAAACTAAAAATTAAATATTATGGTATCTATAACTTCGCATTATTGTAACGCTTATGTTAATGAGATAAGATACGAAAAAAATGAAGATCTATGTTTTAAATTAAAGAAACTCTGTTTGATGACATTTGATAAAAATTTATTGAAATTAAATTTGGCTATTTTTTTCTATAGAACTATTTACTGAATATTAGGATAATGGCGCAATAGTTCAATTTACAAGAACTTACAACACATATTATATGTGCATTTACTAGAATATCGGGCACATTTACACCGTAGATTTGCTTTTCTTTTATACAATAGTTCTTTGGACACTGAATTATTTTTAATATATACAATGCGTGTCTCAAATTGAGTTTAAAAAAAAGAGGAGACATTTCAATGATGCCGCAAGCACTCATTTAACGTTCATACATTAATATTCCACACGCATTTAATCTGTATTTAATTCGTTATCACACATACGTAGTCCGTGTTTACAATACGTAAAATAGTCTATCGCAATGTTTTTCTTTGTTTCTTCTTCTATAAAAGAATTTATACATATGTCTTATAAACTCTGAGAAAACTAAAATTTCTGAAATCCCGTAAAAATATCTCATAGTAAAACTAATTACATATCTATATAAGTAAATCCATCTTAAAATAATACCTGAAACCAGTATTAAATATAAGATTCGTTTACTAATTTCTATGTATACAGTTTTACATTCTTCTTTCAATCGAATAAATACATTTTCTTTGATTTTAACATAAAGTTGCAATATTATTAATGTCTATGTACATGATAATATTTTTAAGTGAGTGATGGAGTGGTTAGATCTCCGTGTATCAAAATGTCACATTGTACAAGTAGAAAAATAATTCATAAAATGTGATGTTAAAGCTAATACTCTCAATTTTTTAATGATGGCATCAATAGAGTAATATAGCTATAAAGTCAAAAATTATATCATTCAATAACCATATATTCATTTCTGTTTTATCTTCACACGGAAAAACTTAATAATGCAAGCGGTGCATTCGAACAAATGTGCGTAAAAAAATGCAATAGAACAAATTCTATCCTTGATTAACTCGACAGGTGCTATAAAAATGAAGTTTCCAAGCTTTGGTTTTACTTAAGCAATTTTAATCACATAATGTTTCCAATGGAAGTTCAAAAAATATATCTACTATATCATCCGTAATGCTCTTTTATAACAATAATAAATAAGTTCTTAATTAGTTAATTACAAAAAAATTATAATAGTAATACGCAAATAAAAAATATAACTTATCGAATCATTAATCGAAAGCACGTAGGAATTTATGAAGAAATCACAAAGATTTACATTAACCTATATTTATTTCACTCGACGTCAGTCGCATATAGGTAATATTGGTGTAGCGGGGATCAACGCTGCGGGCGTGTTGAAATAACCGATCCCGTTGTTCCCGTCGTCTTCTTGCCGAGAGGGACGATTTCCGTCGATCTCCGCCGACTCGTATCGCCCGACCTCGGTTACATACTGCTAAAACAAAAGCGTGGACAGACCCGGACGTGAATTCGGGCCCGCTTGCAAGTCGCGCCAGCGGACCGCCCTTCATTTGCCTTCATCGGCTTCGTCGCCCGGCTCCTCCACCTCCGACTGCCCTCAGGCAATCTTCATGTAAATCGTACGCTCCCTCATCTTGCAGTTGCGGAGCTCGCGCAGGGCGCGCTGCGCCTCGGTCGGCGACTGGAACGCGACCATCGCGTCGCCGGTGGGCATGCCCTTGTCGTTGTATCGCCTGATCACGTGCTCGCGCAGTATGTTGAAGTCGCCGAAGAACTCGATGATCTCGTCGATGTCGGCCTTAAACGGCACGTTCTCCAGCGACAGGACGCAGCCGGGCTTGCCGAAGCCCTCGAGGGGCGGTGGCGCCACCGGCGGGTGACGGCCCATCATGTATCGGGGCGGCATGCCCATTATGGGCGGGGGCCTCATGGGGAAGCCGGCGTTGCCGCCCATGCCGAATCGCGGCGGATGGTGTATGGGTGTGAATCGGGGCCTCGGCTCCTGCATGTGCTGAAAGTGATTGGGCTGCTGCTGCTGGTGATTCTCCATCATACGGTTATTGTCGACCAGTTCGAGGGCCTCCATCATTTTGCTCCTGTTTACGAGCTCGATCGTGGGGAGATTCTTTCCAAGGGGCATTCCGTTCTTGCTGGTGGCGCGTACTGCCTCCTCGCATGTGTCGAATTCGCAGAAGCACTCGCCGGCTGGCTTGCCGCTCTGATTCAAGAGCATGTGAATACGATGAGGTATGAGGCCAATGTCTGAGAAGAAATCAAGAATATCGCGGTCTATCGTTTGATAGGGTAAGCCACGCATTATGATGCAGTCGAAGGCGGAATTACTGTCGTTACCTAAATTTAATTGTTGATGAGCGCTCTTAGCTTCGTCAAACTTACTTTCTGTAATGGGTATAACTGTTATAGATTTCGAACCCATTTTCAAACTTTTCGTTAAAGCCATTTTGGCATCGTCGATCCTCGCAAACTGCACGTATGCATAATATTGCATACCATTGATTTCTTTTTTGTTGGTAACAAATACGTCGTTGATTTTCCAATCGGGAAACAGCTTAGCGATGTCTACCTCTTTTACAAAGGATGGCAAGTCTGACATGAGAACGCAGCTAGAAGGTGTCGGGCTAATATCCATGTCTATGTCATCTTTTTTATCCTGCCTGGATTTATCTAATCCACCGAATGAATCGTTTGTTTTTTCAAATATAGCCTCGTCTAAATGCAGTACCTCCACCTCAGAATTGCGCACGTATTTAAGACCTTTTAGAGCCTGCTCTTTATTATCAAAATTATTGAACTTTACGTACGCAATGCCAACACGATTACCTTGCGTATCCGTAATAAGCTTGATGCCGTCGTTTCTAATGTAAATACCTTGAAAAGCTTGGCGCACGTCGTTGTAACTTGCGTTTAAAGGCATATTCCTAACTTCGACACAGTAGCCATTTTGTGATTTGTCCTTAAAACGTGAATTTCCCGACCCTCTACTATCTCTATCTCTGTCTCTAGTGTCCCTGTTATCCCTGCTGTCTCTATTATCTCTTTCTCGTCCATCCATTCTTGACGACCCTTGTCGATCCGGTCCATTTTCAAAAGGTCTGTGGGAGCTAGCCTGAAAAGCGTGCGGATTTCTGCGACTGTCCAATTCCTGCATTTTGCTAAGAAATGGATTGTTTGGTGGTGGCTTCATTCCGGGCCTGAAACTACCTAAACCTCCGGAATTGTTATTATTGGAACCAAAGTTTGAGTCTTGAGAAAAATTATTCGATTTTGAGTATCTATTATTATCCATTCTGTCCATGCGATCGTTATTCCAGGGTTCTCTATTGTTGCGGTTATTCATCATATTTGACGCGTTAGGAAGGTTATTGTTCAAATTTGAGGACAAGCTATTGTTCATCGAGTGTGTGAGACTGGGAACCTGCGTCGGCAACATACTGCCAACACCGTTAAGATTATTTAAGCCGTACTGATTAGAGCCAAGCATCGAGCCCTGGTTCAAACCGAATGGCCGTGGCTCTCCGTCTTGCTGCGGTAAAACCGACGCAGCAACGGCGTTTAATAAACTTGGAACCAAAACAGCGGCCTGGATCTGATTTTGAGGCGGCACCTCCCAAATGCCGTTGTCCGTCAAACCTGGCTTTTTATTCGCGTTCATCGGTCCATTCTTATCCTTAGTAAACTGACCCACGCAAACCACGTCGTTGCCAGGGTCGTCCTCCAGCGAATTGTCCTTGCGACGATCGTTGACACCCCGCTTGGGATCGCGGTCGCGCGAACGCGTACGGTCCCGCGATCGCGATCTGTCGCGCCTGCGCCTGCGGTCTCTGCGATCGCGATCTCGATCGCGAGAGCGACTCCTGTCTCTGCGCCCACCCCTCCTGTCCCTGCCGCTACGGTCTCTGTCACGGCGGTCGCGATCGCGGTCACGGTCACGGTCGCGATCTCGCGACCTCGATCTGTCGCGGGATCTCGATCGGTCGGTCCTACGGTCCTTTCGGTCCTTGCCGCCGTCGCTGTCGTGATCGCGGCGACCGGTGGGGGTGGTGGCATCGGTCGTTGCTGGGGTCTTGCTAATCGTGGGCGGTGTTGGCGCAACTGCGACGGGTGTCGCCGATTGCATAAATGCATTCTGAAGATTAAGGGTTTGTTGTCGGGCGGCTTCTATCACCTTTTGCATTTCCGTACGTGAGCTCAATAGGAGCTTAATCTTCATTTCCTTGATCTTTCCGCCATCTTGCATCATAGCCTGCCGGGCATCTTCGTCCGTGCTGTAATATTTTTAAAGGTAAAGGTTTTTTGTTAATTTTTTTTAAACAAGGAATATTTATCAACTATTTGGTATGCTTTTAATTTAAATATTAAAAATATATTTTTTACTGGTCGTATAAGAAACTTTCATAAGCTTACATCTTTAAATTACAGAAAATATAATTAAAATGTTTGAAACTTAATGAACTTCATTAACTTAATTTGAAACTCAATTATTATTTAAATTTTAAGATTTTAAAGAAAATTGCATCTATTTAATTATATTAATTTATTAAGAAATTAATTTATTAATACTAAATCACAGGATGAAATAAGATAAATATTAAATGTCAATTAGAATTAAAAATAAAGCGCGTTTTTAATATTTTATTTTAAAGTTTTTTTTTTAATTTGAAATAACGAAAACAAAAGATATTCACCTAAATGCTATGAAAGCATCGCCCAATTCGCCACCAACGATGTGCACGCCACCTTCTGGTATGCTAAGTCCGCGGAAGAACTGGCGGATGTCCAACGCATTGGCGGACCACGCCAGATTCTGCAGCCTAATTATTACGCTCATTTTGGCGTCAGCTTGGCTGGTTTATCTATCTGCAATCCATAACATACGATATTCTATATTACGTTGTTGACGATGAATAATTGAATGAAGCAGCCTCTCCGCGAATTAGAATTGCACGTAGGAGTGGATAATTATCATCGTGAAAACCAGTAGACAGAGTGAGTGGATTTATAAAGATTTTGCGTTTCAGCACGCTCATGAGATAATTAAATTTTTATAAATCAAAATGTATAAAATGTTTAAACTTAAGAAACTGCCATTAAACAAGTATTATATATAACTAATAAACCAACTACTGATAAATTTTGGAAATTCCAGTCTTTGAGTTAACATATACTACATAATATTTTCTTATTTTATCGAATACCGGATTCATAAAATATATTCTTACTTAAATAAATGCATAGGGAAATTATTATTATGAATCTTTTCGAACAGTTAAATATTATTTACGTTTTCTCTATTAATGTATTGTATTTCAATAATTAATTTATTAAATTTATTTCAAATCTTTATCTGATTTTTTAAACTTAATTTTTAATCATTGATTACTGGCTATTGCAAAGGATGATGTTGCAAGCAACTTCAAATCACGGCTTTACTTATCTGTAATTTAAGAATTATGACGGCGGAACTATGTATAAGCATTTCACAGCCAATCGATGGAATTCTACGCGAAAGCCGATTCGAGGCTGTTCAAAGGCGCGGAGCTCGGAAATTGTTGCGTGTAGCAAAAGAAGCCCCCCCCCGCACGGTAATTAAATTATAACGGTAATTAAATAACCAGTGAAAATGATAAAGAGGGCATCTTCATGTAATAGTATTGCAGGTTAAAAATAAAAAATAGTTGTTGCTGTTGTTCTTTTAATAAAATGTCCAATTTTTTTTCCTTTTTTTAAGTAAAATTTAGAAAGCGTTAAAAAATTGAAGAGCGCTTTTCTCAACAAACAATTTTTTAAATTATCAAGGAACATAACTCAAAACAAACTTTACGAGTTTCATTTGAAAATTTTAATACACCTGGAAGTTTTTATAGGTTGCTTTAAATAGTCTTTATAATAGAATACGTGCGTTTTTCGTTGAAAATCAATTCTTATTTTATTGTAATAATATACATTCACTTAAAAATCAATCAATGCTTTTAAGATTCCCCACGTACTTCTTTCTGCAGCTTATGACCTTAAAACTCAGTGGAATTTTTATTAATGTTTTATATACACCTTAGCTGGAAATTTACGATTTGTGGACAATAAATGCCGCGCAGATGAAAAATGTTACCCACGAATGATCTAGCCCCATCCTTTTAAAATGTATTAGCACTAAATCTATTTTTTCTTCTTCTATGTATAAAATTCAATAAATTTTTCGTAAATAATCGTAGTGATGCTATCTCTGATGGTAGAGCGTTTAAAAAACTGCAATTAACCGAGAGTTTAAAGTTTTAAAAGAACTTTTTTTAAATCGTGAAAAATCAATTTTCAATTGCTTACAATATAAAACTATTAAATTTAAAAACAACGAGAGAAAGTTTTTATAAGTTATACGAATATAAGTATATTCCAAGAGAATTAAATATATACTTTGATAAGAAATATATTTAAGTTGCCTAATTATAGTAATAGATTTTATAATCGTAGTGCATGGAACCGAAGTATATGAAACCTTTTTCTTTCTGTATCTTATTTCCCTTATCAATCTATTTTACGTACATGAATTATAGCCATTTTTTAAAAGAATTTTCTTAATTTAGAAAATAGCTCCTATAAGATATCATGATTGCCAACTATAACCCAATTGTTATAATAGGTTCATAGAAAATTAATAAAAAAAATTGCTTTGCATATTGTACATAATATAAAATCAATTTTTATTAAAAATATAAATGTAGTACAAATTGAAATAAATACAAGGAATGTTATTTTAGTTTAACGCAAATTTATTTTATTAATTTTTCCCCCACTATTCAGTAATAATGGGCAAGGAACGTTTCTTAAGAATTGATCTTGACTTTCAGCTTATTTATTCTGCCTTTAGAGAGCAGGTACAGTAGTCGATAAACTGAAGATATTTTATTTATTCTTTGTTAAAATATTAAGCAGTCAAATCAAATTTATATTCACATATACCAGTGAATATAGATAAGCATAAGTAAAAATATTTTATTATCTATCCATGAAGTCAAAGCTTTGGAACGGCTTCTAAGTTACTTGGCAATGACTATTTGCGTTACTTTCTATATAGGCTTAATAAAGTAATTGCAAATATATCTATCGAAGTAATAATAGGTAATACTTTAAAAAGAATAAAAATAGGCTTGTCAACTTAACAAGAAGTTAGTAGAAATTTAACTGTCTTAAATAATAACTGTTACTTATTATAATAATTCATAATTATTATAAATAAGACTATATTATTTGAAACTTAAAATGAATAGCAACAGGTGGCGTCATGGTACTTGCTCTCTGACAAATCGATTACCACCCTAGTTATAATATATACACTCTTGTTGCAGTCACTATAGTGATTTCAGTCAGAAGGCACTAGACTGTTGGTAGTGAATTCAACACCTACGACTATATATTGAGGGTGTTTTGGTTTTAAAATTTTACTTGCTTCCTATAAATTAAAATTTATAAAGAAAATGATTAAATTTATGAATAATAATTAAATATCCATCAGAACTATTTTTGCATGAAAAAAATCAAAGTTCAACTCGATTAGATAGTTATTTCTAAATTTTATATTATCTAGAGGTATAAAGCAGTGTTTATAAAATGTGAAGCCTTACTTTCCTCTCCGAGCAAAATTGCATTTTAAGAGAAATAAGTTTAATGTATTATCGAAAATCTTAAAAATTAAGATATTGCAGAATAAAGAAAGTGAATAACTATCGTTGTTTCATAACAAAACTATTGTTAGGCTTTTTAAAATATATATTAAGATGTAATTTTTCCACGTACATAAATTACGTAAAAAATGTAAACGGTGATGCACGATGTTTCAAAACTTACTGACTTTTTATCTGATAATCTTTATTAATTGAAAATTAGTCTTAAAAATGATTAAAAATAGTTGTGTAAAAACAATTCTGTATTATTTTTAGCTAAACATAACAAAAATCATTTATAAATAATAATTAGTTGTTAAAATAAATCTAGGTTTACATTAAATTTAATATTTAATATTAATATCAATTAAATATTAATATTACCTGCACGATTTTAGTCATATTTTAATATCTTTGTCTAACTTCTCAAATACTTTTGTAAATTATTTCTACAAATTACAATACGTTTTTCTAAATTTGAATAGAATGCTAGTAATAGCGAATTACACGCATTGTTAAAAATATGATTTTTCTGAAAAACGGGTGTAGGTAGAGGATAACTTTTCTTCATATTTTTTAAAGTGATATTCATGCCGCACGAGGTGGTGAACATCGGAGATTTAAGAAAAAAGGTGCCATTATGATAGATAGCGGCTGGTGACGTCAATGGAATTGTTGGTATACCGGGCCATAAATATAGGACAACATATGATACGTTCATCTAAAGCATGTACAAGTAATCGCTGCTCTCAATAAATAATGATATGAATAAAAAAAATTGTATTCATACTGTATCGTGTCAACTGTAAATCAATGAAGAAATGAACGGTCCATAATAAATATTTTAGCATACCAAGAGGTCAAAATAACCGTAAAATGCGATGCGAACTGTCTCGTCGAACAAATGAATTCGCAAAATCATTATATTATTTTGGTAAAAATCAATATAAGCACTAAAGTAAACAATAAATTTTAAACTGTAAATGCAAATCAAAGAAAACCGAACCTAAAAATTTGCTAGGTACATATAAATATACATCATGTTGGAGTAGCTATTCCGATCAAATTATTATTTATATATCAAATTACTAATTATATAGTATTTACTAATTGTGTACTGATTGATCACATAATATATTTCTGATAAAATTTAGAAATATTCGCTCTTTATTAAACTAATTTTTGATGTATTGAAGCTATCATCATTTTTACGAATTATAAGTAAACCGAAAGCTGTATTATTCCATCTACGTCAACGTTCAAATGAGCCAATATTAGAACGTTTGATAAAACAGTGAAATATTTGTTTTTTTAATTGATTGTTTAATGAATTATTAACAATAATAGAGCATTTTTTAATTTATAATTGAAAAAGTGTTTAGTCTCTAAAGACAAACAGAAATTATTCGAAACATCGGATGAATCAAGAAGATATACGGTAAATTAGATGATAGATGCAGTCAGATTGTTCTTTGTTAAGCTAGCTAATTGTTAATTTTTATTTTATTTTTAGTAATAATTTTTATTTTAGATTGGTGATAGACGAGGGAGATCATAAATAAGAACAGCCTGACTATCGTTATATAATTATAATTAGATTATTGTCTAAAAACTAAGACCGATAAATATATTTCTTTATAAATATAAATATAAAATATTTCTTTGAAAATTTAATTTTCAACTGACGATATATGTACAATTTTAATTTTTAAGGGTCATATTTTCATTTAAAAACGATCACAGTATATTTTAATTTTTTTATGTTTTCTATTCTGCTAACAATAAGATCTTGTCGAAAGGAAAGAATATTAACTTTGAACGTTGTGCCAATGTGCCAATCAATAAATTTAAGAACAAAATGGATTAAAGACTGAAAGGGTATAAGTATAATGTATACAAAAGAAAAAACCCAAGTGTATCCTCATGAGTAGTAATTCTCATGTCGGTAACTTAGGACGTCGCATGCTCGATTTATTGATAATAACTATTTGCAGAATTATTAGTGAACATTGATTCCGATGGATCATTAAGTAGAAGCTTTTAAAAAATATTATAAATCTAATTTTATTTTCAAATATTATAAATTTCTTAACAGTAGTTCATGTGTTAACTATATGTTACATTAAACAAGTAAACAAAGTTAAGCTTTCAAATCATCACTTTCATAAGCTTTAACTTGTATTTTTCTAAACAGTTTAAACGTTGAACGAGTTTTTTTGTATAAAAATCTCATCATTTAAGGTGTGATATTTTATATTTAAATTGAAAATTCAACTGAATACGAAATAATTTAATTTCATTCAAAAAACACTAAATCATTTTACAAAATTAAAAAACTGAATTCATTAATGATTCTTGAGTAATTTTTTGAATTTAACGGGTTAACGCGTAATAATCGTTTGAGATTTTATCTCCTTGCACACTGCTCCTGTGCTATACTCTATCTAATTCAAGAATTCATAGACTTGAAAAACTAATCTATACTACAGAATTAGCTTCAAGAAAATGATAACAGAAATTAAATATAATTAGCACTCCAGTTCCTGAACAATCAATAAGATATTTATATTTCAGAAATGCAAATCTATAATATTTGTAAATTACGAGTTTAATTATCGTCTATAAATAATAAAATTGAAGATAGACTTCTATTAAGGCTTCTGTTGGAATATCGCACCAAGCGTGACAACCTCCTCAATAATAATTTTAAATAAATAATATAAGATAGAGTGTACGACTGTTCAATTTTTTAAATTTAAAATATATATTTTTTAAATATACATCAATTTCTAATAATATAGCAAAGTAAATTTAATTTTAAACTGTCAAATTTCAAATTCATTTATAGAAATATTTGGTATTTGAAGAAGATATTTACTACTTTTAATAAATAAGCAAATACCATTGTTGTAACTCATATTAGAATTTTGAAGTCATCGGCAGAATTTTTATTTTTCTCTATAGAAATCTATTATTAAAATTTAATTCTTTTTTATCTATACGCATTTTTCATATATATTATTGTTTTTCTTTCATAAAGAATCTCTGACGTAATTAAAAATCATAATTGTTTTTAATCGACCTAGATCGAAATCGATAATTTCATTAATTATTATGGAAATTGTTTTTATCAGTTATGGAGTATTGTAGGAAAGCATTATAAGGTACAAGTAAAATATCTGCTCTTGAACAATAAGAGTGAATTTACGATAATTCTTTAAAAATTACTGAAATGTTAGGATAAATTTTACGATTTTAAGATAACGAGTAATATTTCTTGTATAATTGAACATTATTAAAAAAAATAGTAATTTGCAAATTATACCGTTCTAAAAATCTGGCGAAATTCGCGGTCAACGTTTCCAAAAAAGTCTCTACATGTAATAAAAAGATACACATTTTTTATTTTCGCATTCTATATAGAAGCTGAAGGCGATTAAAATGCCGTGTGATCGTGCAAACAATGTATGTATCGACTGAGCTAACATTATCAATCCATTATCAATCACGGTTGACAGGGTTATAAATTCAAAACGAACAGCAGATGCCGAATAAAACGCCGTGGAAAAGAAGGAACCGCAACGTAACGAATTAGCAACACTTCCAATGAACTGTTCCAGCAGCTCCGTATTATTAAATCATGCATAGCTGGAAAAACATTTTGACAGATTTTGCATTTTCATGCTCGCTGTGGCAAATTGCTTTTACAAAATTAATACCCACGTGTTTCGCTCGAAATTCCTTGTTTAATCTACGATGCGTAGGTGTTTTTAAACAAAGACCAATAATAAAGGTGAGAAACAACGAGAGTGAACAATTATGGAGGCTTCGGCACCGCATAGTCGCATATATGAATATTTAATGTTTATTATTATTATTATTGACTTATACAAAAATGTAAAAAATCGCGGAAGACCGAAAAAATCTTAATAGTACTTGTAAGAAATAGTTCTTCGGATTGTTTTCCTTAAATATTTGCATTAGGAAGATCTGGTTTTTCTTATTTTAATGGATTTTGTTGAATTAAAAACATCATGCATCTTTTATTCAGCAATTTTCGTGATTTAATTTCATAGATATTAACGAGTTTCAGTCATTCATCGGAAGTGTTTTAGTCTTTTTTTCTTAGAATTTATTTAGACTCATTTAGAAGAATACATTTTGTAAAGAAACTTTTTTCTTGAATATAACTAAATATTTACCAAAATTAATTTTATTTCACTGGCTTGATGTTAGACGACTTAATTAATAAAACTGTTTGTTAGATATCGATAATAAGTTTAATTAATTAAAATAAGGAAAATATTTATAGCAATGAAAAAGATTTAAAGAAATTTTATTTCTCTAGAGAAATAAAAATGATTATTAATTATGAAATTATTTTCTATTATTTTCAATCTCTATTGGAATATTACATTACAAGAAATACTATCTTTCGAAAAATAAAAAAGTAAACCCTTTAAGAATGTAAACGGAACTGTTTTAAGTAACTTTTTTTGATTTACAATCTAAGACTTTTTTTATCTTTTAAAGCACATAGAATGTGCTTAAAACACATTTAAAAAATGAAATTATAAGTAAAACGGATTTTTAATGGAGTGGACTAATCTTATATTCAATAAAAAGAAATAAATAAATAAATTAAAAGAAAAAATAATACAAGTATTATACACACAAATTAAATACATAATTTATATATATTAGCTGTATTTTTATTTAGTTATTTGCTAGCTCAATGTATTGACTGTAAATATTTCTACTAAAATATTTTTGTTTATTAAAAAAAAAAAAACAACAACAAATCAAATAAAAAATTTAATACAATGCCACCGTTAATAAATATTTATAATTACTTTCACAATTTTGTTTGTCAGATTAATAAAATATTTATTATATGACTGTATACTAAATATTGTATAAGCCTTTCAAAGGTGAATTTTAAATAAAATTTTAATAATAAAACAAATAACATAATATTATTCATTTATTCATTGTTAATTATTTAAATCTTTAATAATAATAATAAATACTTTTTTGTTAAATATTATTTGCTTGCTTGAAAATTATTTGCAACAACTTCTCATTTAAAGTGACGACTATACGGAATTTTCGAAAAGATATTAGTTTAAAAATACGTTTTTTCTAATAAAATTTTGATTATTTTTTTTACTGATATTATTAACAGTTAAAAAATAATGATGACATTATTGCATCCATTTAAATACCAAATTCAATAACTTTATTAATTATTTATGTTAACATATTGAAGATTCAACGATGTGCATTAGATGTTTATTAAAATGAATTATTTAAAAAAAGAAAGTTTTTATAACTTTTAGTTCAAATAATTTGTTTTGATTAAATATAAACGTTATTAAATTATATTTATTTCATGGTATTTTTAATTATAATAAATGTGTCATTATTTTCAGCAAATATATTTATTTAATTATTTTAGTTTCCAAGCAATTTTTATTAATTTATTTATTCTCGTTACTTAATTAATTTTTATTTTTGTCTAATGTACAAATAATATAAATTGGGTAATTGCTGATTAAATTCATTAAGAATTTGTACATTAAGGTTATTTGTCATATTATTTTGAGTTAAATAAAATAATTTTAGCTACTACTATCTACTATAATAATTTTATTAGAGAAATTAAAAAAATGTATTAAATTATTTATTTAAAAAATTCTATTGTTTCCATTACATACAAATTCTGAGTAAAAAATTGTTATGAAAATAAACGTTTACAATTATTATTGTGGGTAGCTAAATAATAAAAAGAGAAAGATAAATGAATTCAGAAGGCAAATTTATATAAAAATTTAGAAAATTAAATCGAAATTCTTTATTTTGTCTTTATTAAAATGTAATTGGAGTATAAAGTTAGACTTTTATTGCACGTTTAATAATTATTTTCTGTGAACATAATATATCAACATAAAATAAAAGAAATAAAAACAACTAGTACAGACAAATAAAATTAAAAACAGAAATATTTTGAAAAATGCGCAAACTTTTTTCCTTGTTATATTAATACAATAGGCAATAATTTAATTCATTGTTTTATTTCTAGTGCAAGAAAATTGTTTATTTGTTACACCTACTGTTTTCAACTTAAAATTTTGTTTAAAATAGAAAAAAAGTATTCAAAAGTTTTGCTAACGAATTAGAATATATTTAATCCATGCTAGTTAGCAAATATTTTGTATTTAAATTTTTCTTAGGGGAAATGGAGATAAATTTTTCACTTTTAAATGAAGCATATAAAATTTGATTTACAAAATTTCACACAAAAGTCGTAAAAATTAAGAGCAAAAATTCCTTTATTAATTTTTCGTAGTTTCCTAATGCTACACGTCAATGTATTTATAATCGTAACACTAATTCAAATTTGAAAAACGTGCTAACGAAACTGAAATGAACTCGACATTAGAGCTGGTGCGGATGAGAATAAAAAATCGGTGGTTCAATAGGTGAAATTAAATGAAAGAGGAAAAATATATATAAAGCTACGATAACCGGGAGTCACTCTCCCTTTCAGTGTAGTATGACTTCGATCGATGGACTTGTCACTTTTTTTACGTTGCAAGCAGAACCGTCATTCAAGATCACGGGGCCCTGTTCTAAAAAAAAAGGAATTTTTATTTCGCCACTCTCTTCAACACTTTGACTAGAAATGGATGTACGTTGAGAAGAAAAAGCTATCTTAAACAGGAAGAATATTCGACTTCCTGCATCATGCATTTATCGCACCTTATTTAATAAATAAGAACCTATATCCAAGATTTTTTATCCTTAATATTTGACAATCGATTCTACATATAAGAATGTTACATCATAAAATTGTTTTAGATTAACGTAGTCACCTATGACTCTATATGCATGAAACGTAAATTTTTCATTGCCTGAGTAAAAATTTATTTCAAATGAGAGTGAATTTTTTAATATCAATAATTTAAAATATATAAATTACGATAAATAGAGCAAAATAATTAGCTTTTAAAAGGAAACTTAATATTTTCTTTTTAGAGAAAATAATCACCTTACAATTCATTGTGTACATATTATGGCCAATTAAGATATACGCAACTATACGGCATGGCGGTAAAATAACACTCCCTTAAATTGTTTACAATCTCAGATTTGTTTAAATAAGGTCGTTTTACTTAAATAATACTTAGATATATGTATGTTTATATAAATTTTTAAGGGTGTTATATTCTCCTGGAGCCCTAGGCCTGGGCCTATGCACAAAGACGGCCCTGGCTGCAAGCAGGGCAGAGGCATGAAAACGCGGAATTGCAGGAAGACGTTGTTGACTGTTACACAAATGAACGGCGACGACGATGTGGTGGAGTAAAATTTGTTTTCAGCATTACATTGCGCTTTTCTCGTCGTTATTTCAGATCTCGGTCAATTATCTAAATGTACCATTATTTATTCAGACAATGGACGTAGATTTTATTTATTAATATTTTATTTTAAGCGAAAAAAATAATCCTAGTTTTTATATTAACATACATAGTAAACGATATACGAACGAATGCTTATAGTTGTATGCAACCGAGCAGAGCTTTCAGCTACGATTAAATAAAAATAAAAATGTATTTATATGTACAAAGTAATCGAGGCTTAAAATAATTTTTAAGTGCAGCTATTGATAATAATTCAATGAAGTCAAGCTTAAGAAAGAGATAAAAATAGAAATGAATATTATTAATCAACGTACGACATTGTTAAATTAAATGCCTATGGATTTTGTTATTTTTGCTATTTTAACCAAAATTCGTAATGTCTTATATCTGAGAGATACCTTTTGAACAAGCAATTTTGTTAGAGAAAAATTGCATTTTTATAACAAAATAAAAATTTAACTTAACGATATTAACAAATATATGTATTATTATTAATATAATTCAAAGAAAAGTCAAGTATTACTCATTTGTAACATTTGTTAGATACAATAGTGAAGTTTATAAAGTTGTTTTTAGTTGTTAACAAAAAGCTATTCGTGCAGATAAGTCATTAAGAATAAAAATTTCTTTAACAGTTAAGAAAACAAGAATGATTTGTTAAACCATTTAAACATTTTGAAATACAATGAAATTTAGATAAACAAATTGTCAAAAATATTTGTTTGCAAAATAAATTTGAGACGTATCTAGAATTTTGCATTATTGAAATAGCGTTAATACGCGCATTAGGATTTTTGTATCTATTTTTGAAATTGAAATATTTTTTGACCATTGAATAGTAAGAACGTTTGCCATTTACTTCTGGTACACACTTTATACAGCAAGAAATATTTTCCCGATTTTCCTTTTGGTAAATTGACAAATCCTAGCGAAGTTGATTAAGAAACACAATAAAAGATAAAGTAAGAAAAAATATAAATGTACGATTTGTAATAAATAAATATCATAAAACACAAATATAAATTGATAAATAAAGCAATTATCTTAGAAAAACAATGTTGTATTCAAAACACGACAAAGTCTTTATAAATAAGGAATCGAATTAATTTTTATCACGGCAAAAACTATAAGCAGATGCGGGCACAGGTGTGCCCGTACGACACTACCTCAAACATGACTGCTGCGGCGTCGTCGGATCGCAAGAAGTTCTCTGCGCTGTCATTTAATATGCATATATGATTTCGCGACGAAGACAGGAAAATAAACGAAAAGACCGCCAGATGATTAGTAGTAGTTTCGTCTCTTTTTCTCCAACTTTACGCTCCGACGAGGAACAATTGTTCCACGTTAACGGGGATTGCCTCTGATGCGGATTCGTAAGGCATCGCTAAATAAAAAAAAAGATCTTCTGCGAGACGATTTCAATTCGTCAAGACGTTGAGATTTGCAACAGTCACTGACGGCGTCAAAAAATTTCTTACAGTAAATCTCCTATATGCGTTACAACGGCAACGAATGATGACGTGCGAAATCTCTCTTCAGCCTAATAATATTACTTGTTCATATTTTAATGATAGAATTGTAAACGTAGTTAAAAATCCATGTAAAGAGAGGAATTCCAAAACCGATACAAAACCCATTTACTTTTTAATGTTTAAGAATGCAGTGAACGGAAGTAGTAATGATAAGACAGCGTCTTGTTGAAAGTATGCTACGACCTCCTTTCATATTTTCTGCGCTGAACAACAAACGCTGATAGTCTCGACGTTTTGTAGTATTTTCTGTTGCTATTGTTGCATTTTACAGTTAATTCTTTTTCTTTCTTGTATTGAAAAAAAAAGAAAACAATTTTATTTTTTCTGACCGGCAATTGGTATTATAAATGCGCAAAAACACTTGGTTCCAGTGCCGGATTTAAATAAGGGCATTTAGGGCACGCACTGAAAAAAATTTTTTCTAGTAAACTAATCGAATTACGTCAATATTTTTTATATTAAATGCATATTTATTAGCAGTTAAGAGATGCACTTCAATTTGAAGCCACGTAATGTTTGTGTAGAAGCAAGAAATTCTTTATAAGACATATTTAGTGTTCAGATTTAAATTCCTTATTTCGTTGTTAATAATCCTCATTAGATATAAATTGTAAATTTCCAAACAGAATATTTTTATATTAGAACATATGAATACACGAGTATTATATTTTATTATAAACAATATTGACTCTTAATTTTGTAAGAAAATTGTTGCAATTTTACGATTTTTGTACTAGTTTATGAAATTGTTACCCTAAAAATGAAATAAGACAAGAGCAAGCTACTTATTAATAATAATTAAAAATAACGTTCGAGAATATTTTGTAAATGCCGACATGATTCTCATATATAATGTTATTTAATGCAACATATTTAATGTTACCGGTAATTAATTACACTTGAAAAAGGCCATTTTCCAAATTAGAACTTATAAAAAATGACGCCAATGATGCCATTGCTTCGAATGACTTAAATTATTTAACAATTATCAGCATAAAGTATATGTTTCTTTAAGGATTCCGCATGATAGGTGCTCACAGTTCCCTTAAACTCAAATCCGGCACTGAAGAAGTAGAGAAATTAAAAAAAAAAAAGGTAATATATTTTATTATGGTATGGATCTCGCTTAAATTAAGTAACGGTTAAAGAACATTGAAGTAACATAACTTTAAAGTTAGTGGCGAGTTTCCTGTGTGCTAGTCAAATATGAGTGCATTAAATTCAAATAATAATGATAATATTGATAATAATAATTTTTATCTACTTATAAACTAATTAAATTTTATATCAGAGCATTTAGCCAGTGCCACAAGGTACCAAGTACTTGCCGTTCCGAGGCCTACATGTTAAAGTTGTTCATACTAACTTAGTTTTTTGTCTTTGATTTTGTTGATTAGTTCAACTTTGCTTTCCTTTCTCCGCGCGGACGATAGAGTTTCACTCCGTTTCTGCTGCTCGTGCGAGTTGCCGTAAATTTGAAGATAATAGCAGTGCATTAGCGCAAATTGACTTGGAATCGACAATCGTGCGAGAGAGCGAGAACAGTTGAATGCGGCATCCAACTGGACTTTTATTGCTGCCTCCGGTAATGCGTTCTGATAAATCATCGCAGCCCTGCGGCGATATTCCTTGCAATACTTGCGGTCGTGAATCTTGTTTATTTCCTCTTTTTAACTGCTTAATTAGGATTTAGAGCAATAATCGAATTTTTTATAGCTTAAGTAATTCTAATGTTTATATTCAAGGCTTCTTTTTTATACACCTGCTTAGACTTACCTTATACAAATAAGTTCAAAATACTACTTTCAAATGTATTGAAGTAATTTGAGAATGTCTAAGAGATATATTTTAATGAAGCATAAAAAATTTAACAAACATCGAGTAGTTTGAGGAATTTCATTTTTTCATTAGGTAAACATGTTACTCTATGTCACCAAAGACTGGAAGGAGTTTTTATTTATACAAACAGGAGTTGTTGGTCTTATTAATAATATATTTTTATTGTATAGTTCAAGGTTTTCACAATTACTTACCACTCACTCAGTAACTACGAAGCTTAGTAATCACGGTATAAAAGTACCTTAAACTACTATTAAATTTTAAGTATAATATGTTTGATATAATTTCTTTCATTCTTTTTCTTTCTTTCACAAAAACAAATAAGCGATGAGAGTGAAGAAGTGACTACTAGTTGAAATCACAGAACTTCTCTCCCACATTATGAGCTAAGTTTATTACATTACTAGTAGGAGATTTTTACCTTTTTTAATAGTAACTCGACAACCTTCTTTCTTCGTTATTGTGTCACTTGGCTAAAACGTATGATGCGACTTAAGAAGACGACGCGAATTTAGACGACCAAGCAGCAAAGCGGTAAGTGACAATGAAATTCGGCAAAGATGAGGAAAACAAAAGTTCACCCGCAGCACTTTTTCATTTTAAATTTATTTTGTTTTTTGTTTTATTTTTGAAATAAATCCAACGGTGAATTCCAGTACCTGATCTTTGCACCTAATACACTCGAGAGGCCTACGTTTCCTGTAACATACCAGTTTTTCTACGCTGTACCTCAAACACATTATTTATACATTTATTAAATGTTATTTAGAAGAGAAAAAAAAGATTAAAAACCTACGTTTAATAAAAATCCTCTTTGTAAAGAACAATCAGAATTTAAATTTTTTGCAGAATTATAATTTACATATTCAAAATCATAAAAATAAATTATTGAAAATACTTATTAAATACTATCAGCACTTTTAATATATATTTATATAAGATAAAAGCTAAAAAGTATAAGGTCGTAACACAAAATATATATAAAATTCAAGTGAAATGTTATTTTAATAAAGTTATTATTATTAATAGCTTCATTTGCTTTTAAAACTATTTACGTATAAATTAAAAGCATGATAAAAAATAAAGTGTCCAATTCAGAATTTTTACTCTAGTTACAATAAACTTGTATAATAAAATAATTTAGCGAAAAATTGTTTTTATACAATTAGAATGGAAATATTTAATTATATTTATACAAAAAGACAATATTACATGTTCATTGCAGATAATGTTGCATTGGAATTTTAAAAATTATGGTTAAGAGATAAGTAAATATTATGTTTCATCTTATTAGATTAAACATTTGTAAGTTTATTCATTAAGTTAAGATTATAATAACATATATTTAACCATTTTATTCAAATTTAACAAAATCAAACAAATTAATATTTTGTAAAAATCATAATGAAATATTTTTTATATTACATACTGTTCACAGTTCTAGATAATCTATTTGATGTTTAAAATCTATAAACTATCTATTTTTTATTTCTAATGACAAAAGAAACAGGACTTATAATTCTCAAAATTTTAGTTGTTTACACCTACAAATACTGTATCAGTTATTTAAATGAGAATTATCAATTTTTTATGTAAATATAATATGTAATAAAAATTTTATAGTCCAATATTGCAACATAATAAAATGAATGTTATATTCGTTAAAAATAAGTTTCAATAAATTCAAAAGCAGTATATTTATTTAGTTATAATATTTTTGATAATTAAAAATAAATATATTTGTAATATTATATTAAGTCTCATCTACAACTTCCTACTAAATATATTACAAATACTACAAACATTAATCACAAATGTAGTAAGTTAAATATCTATAATTATTTCAATTTATTATCATAAACTTATGTTTGCTAAAAGATTTAGTCTCAAACATTACAGTTTATTTTCCATTTATCATGAATTTTTCTGAATTGTCAAGGCACACAATTTGTGATTATTTTTTATTTAATAAGGACATACTAAAAAAACATTAACTTTTAAAAAAATTTTATGTATACAAATCCATTATTTTAAATAATATTTTTTAACTTATACTAAAAGATTTTTGTCTAACTAATCTACTACAAAATATATTATAATCATTTGGATTCTGAATCACATCTGTTTAAAGTAACACCAACAGAACAGGGAATGTTTTCAATAGTTATGTACAATGTATATTTTTTATCAAGGTCGATCTAATTATTTTTATAACTTGATTCTGATTACAAAAAATAAACTAAAAATAATATGATCATGTTACGAGTAAAATAGAAAGTAAATAATCATAATGCTTAAACTTCAAAATATATACTTTTTATCTACGTACTACGTTCTTACTAGACTCGCCATTTACGCGAAACGCGACACGTAATCGATCCAACATATCTTTACGAACTACAAAATGAAGATAAATAATAAACATATTATTAAAACGAACAAATGCATAAAAACACTAGAAAAAAAAAATAAACGTGCCGAAAATCTTAAAAAAAAATCCCATAACGGGACCACGTTCGGATATAAATACGCTCAATTGGCCAACATTCGTCTGAACGAGGCCATTGAGTACTGCGCCATTACAACGCCCGTGAATTTACGAGTCTGTATTCTAACATTTGTATCGTGCTACGTAATCGAATAAATCTAAAAGTGGTTTTTATATTTAAAAAAAAATCCTTATTAACTCACCGCACACTTACAATATTCAATAACAGACACGCAACGAAGGGGAATAGTGGAGGCGTCAAAACGCGGGCTTTGCGTAATGTTATTATTGCAAGATTCCTTGTGTATCCAGAAGCTCCTACGTCGAATCGATATGGCGACCTGCCCGCTCGTCGCCAAAATGCTGAATGCTGCGAGCCAACGTGAACGTTACCTTTCGTCGTATACATAAAATGGCGTTGGCTTCTTCTCCTTTGTGCTCCAAGCGCCCTCTTTATTATTAGTTTGTTCCAATTTGTCTTCTAAGAATAAAGGCCATTTTTAATAAAATTAGATACTTTTTTTAATAAAAAATCATTCTTATTATATTTATATTTATTAAATATAAATTCTTATAACTTTAATAAATTACATATGAAAAATACGAATATATAGTGTATAGAGGGCGCTGCTGTACAGGAAAAGCCCTCGTAAAATTATCGATTTGATGTTTACAGCTGTTGCCTGCAACTTTAATTATAAGATATTAATTTTTAATGTGGAACTACCTAGAAGTTATTTTATAAAAATTTTAAAACAAAGTTTTTTTATTTCTAAATCATGAAGCATTTACATTTTTATTAATAATATTCATGTACTGAACTTTAAAATAATTCACGATTTTTAATTTTACAGTATTTTGGTATAAATCTTACAGCATCTAGGTAAATTATAAATATTAAACCTGATTAAACGATTCTATGTAACCATATGAATTGTCCACTGGTCCAATTAGTATTTTCAGGTATTTTCATAGAAATGCCTTCACCCACCTCAAGTTCGACCAATTAGAGAGCATTTTATATATACACTCTTAAGATTTTGGACAAAATGTCTGCAATCGGCGTCCTTGTCCACTTTTGTTCTATACCGGATTACCGCGCGCAAAGGCTTGGCTCGTTGGCCGTTGCGTCGTTTCTGAAATTCTGCGACGTGCGACTGTGCGAGGGCTGCGGGTGCGGAGACTGGGGACGCTACGAGCCACTAGCTAGGAGCAGCTAGGAGCTTACGAGCAGTTACAAGTTACAACTTTGCGACCTGCGTCATTGCGAGTTAGTAGCGACGAGCCAATTTAATTGTATCGTCGCTCCGCGTTTACAATTTAGTATTGGAGTTTCGAGAAAGTTTGGGCGCAAGAGGCGTTCAGTTACTTCGCTTCAGCACCGACTCCAAAACGAATTTTTCGGTAAACGTTGCTGATCACAAGCAGCGTGTATAAAGTGTTTATAATAAACAGTCATGACGGAAACCAAGACGAACGAGGTTAAGGGCAGCGGATGGCCCCGAAGACCAAGCAGTAGTTCTTTCGACGGCAAATTGCCGCCGAATCCTTCAGTCACCATTAACCGGACGATAAACTTGTAAGTGAGAAAGAGAGAGGGGCAAAGGTAGACAGAGAGATAGAAAGAGAGAGAGAGAGAGAGAGAGAGTGTGAGATTGCGCGTCTGTTATGGAGGTACATTTGAGGCTGTAGTATTTAACGTTAATATTTTTATATGTCGGATCCTTCACGAAGGAATTTCGCAAACGGCGAAAAGGCATTGATTTATGTGTCAATTATTCTCGCATGAATGTATATGAATAACGAATGTACAAACTACAGTTTTATTTTGTTCTGTATAAATTTCGAGGTTAAGCATGTTTTTTAATCTCGTATCAATTTGTATAAGTCATTTCAAACGTATTGTTAATGTAATATTACAAGAAACTAATCTAGAATTAATATTTGCTTATTATCGGAACCATTCTTTATTACTGCAACTGTTATTTTGTCAAAAGATTAGTATTCTATTCGCTGAATAGAAAAAAATATACAGCGTAAAGAATTGTAGATGGATACGCTAAAATTTATATACGCTCGTGTATCTTGCAAATATTGTTTTCGAAAATATTTTAATTTTATACAATCAACTAAAGAAGAAATTGGCATAACTTTTTTTTTTCAATTTTTTTTTCAACAAAATTCAGATGTAATTTTATAATGTAATGAGAACTACTATTTGGAAAGTTTTTAGTTTACTGTGTGTAGCTACAATGATCTTGCAAATTCGTATTACTGACTACTAAGTAAAACTATTTTAAACATTATTACTTATTCGTTAATATTAAGATGATTGATATTCACTTAATCATATTTATTATTTTGACAAATTTAGGTAAAATGATTTAGAAAGCTTATTTTTAAATTTCTTCTCTACATCATTATTTTATGTTTCATATTACTAAATATCATTCAACTAAAAGATTAGAAACTAAGTAGTTTGTTATCTTCAAAAGAAAAAATGTAAAATATCTAAGTATGAAGAATATTTTATATTATATTTTTAAATTTATAAGTACTCATTGTTTCTACATTTAGTAATGTTTTTGTAATAATGCGTTGTTAAAATGTTAATAATTTATTGTAAGTACAAAAAACTTGCAATATGCAGATTAATTTATTAATTTTTAATAAAATGTAAATTTCAAATTTGTAATAAAATTATAAATTTTTATAGAATTGTTAATAATAAATTCTTGTATTTTATCTTGATATTCTGGAGAAATATGTTCATATTTTTCACATTTAAAATAATTTTCTATTGATAGATGTTTTATAAAAAATGTGTAAAATATAAAAACCTTTCTCATTAAAATTATAAATTGAATAAAATGTTTAGACTATTTAATATGTTTAAAAAATTTATTATATGTTATTGGTATTTTTAATATTAATTTTATCAAAGTTACATCATTAATTGTATTTTCTTTTATAAATGCGGTTGTAATAATAAGTAGAGTTAAATTTATCAAAAGTAAATGAATTTATTTATACAACATAGTTAGAAAATCAAGATTTATAATCTGCATATTTTTTAAATAAAGAACATTTTTTACTCAATACAATTTATACTTGTTAAACAATTGTATAAATTTTAAGAAATGGAATGAATATTCAGACAGCTGAAAAAGGCAGAATGAATATACTGATTATATTTAATAGTATTTTGTCAATATATATCTATATTTATAGTATGGGAAAACAGTAAATAATATTTTAAATATTTCCAAATATGCGAATCGTATTAAATAATGTTAGTATTGCTACAAGAATTATTGTTACTGCACTGTGTTATTTGTTACATTGTAACAGTAAATGTAATGATGTTCAAAACACAAAAAACTTGTACTAAATTTTGTAACCAAGCGCATTTTGATTTCTTGAATTTGTTAATAATTTTGTATTTTTATACATGAAAATTGTAAATAATTATGTTAGCGCTTGGTAAATTCTTTGGTAAAGGGATTTAAGTTTTTGATGAATTTTTAAAATAGAATGTTAACAAAAACAAAAAAATGATTTACTGTAGATATCCTTTGACAAACTATACATTTGGAACAAAAGAGCCACTATTTGAGAAAGATCCATCCGTACCAGCACGATTCCAACGCATGAGAGATGAATTTGACAAGATTGGAATGCGTCGCAGTGTTGAAGGTGTACTACTTGTTCATGAACATGGACTGCCTCATGTTCTCATGCTTCAACTTGGAACTACATTTTTTAAATTGTAAGTATATCTTTAAAAATATATAGATAATTTATGTTATAAACATACAGATTTTATTATAAAATAAGATGAATTTGAAATTTGTAGAATTCAACAATTAAAATATAATTTTAGAGAAATAAATATATTTATTTTTAGATTCATTTGAAATCTTAAATAAACAATTATTATTTGAAAAGTAATCATTGTATATGTTAATCATTTAATGACAGATTTCAGCCGAATTCAAATGTATCATCCCTATTTGAAATTTTTCATAATACAATTTTTCATATTATCTTTGTAGTAAGATTCTCATTCATATTCTAATACAACACAATTTCAACCCATGACTTGAAATTACATTAAACAGTACTTTAAGTAGGAAATTGGAATTGTATTATAAAGAGATCTCGATATTATATTTGTATCATACAGTAATTTGATTTCAAATTCGGCTCTGTATTAAAATTTGTATGTTTTAACCAACATCAATGCCTTTTATTTTTACTATAAAAGTTAAATTCTGTATTTTTATAGACCTGGTGGAGAGTTAAATGCAGGAGAAGATGAGGTAGAGGGCCTAAAACGGCTCCTTACAGAGGTAACAGTTCGAGTAGCATCTTATGTTACTCTTTATGAGTGGCTAGAAGCGATTTATTTTATAGTAATATATTTAAGAATTAGTTGTTAATTAATGTAAGACAGTAATAATTTTTGTTAGTAAGGTATGAATTTTATATTCATTCCATGAGTTAAAAACTATTTTAAATTACTAGTCAATAATTAAAGTAATATTGAAACTTCATATGCATTAATATGAGTTTGAATAGTTTGATTATTAAATTTGATTTTAATATTTGTTGAAAAGTCACTGGTCATTACTATTTACTGAGTTTTAAATTAAAAGAGAATTGAATACAAATAATAAAGTTTCAATCTTTCTTTATTATTTCTAGTTAGTTTTTAGAGCAAATGTGTATTATTGAAAATTTTATTTTTATAATTTAATATCAAACATGTTTTTTTTTTTTAAGTTTTGAATAAAATCTATGGGTAAAGATTATCCCAGTAAAAGATTTATACTATGTAGGGAATATAAATATAATTGTAATGTCTAGCGATATGATGTCAATTAATATGTATATAGTTGTACTGGATTATAAATTCTCATTACCAATTGATTTGTAGCTTACATTGTAACATTAAATGTAAAAAAAGTATTCTATCAATTTAGATACTAACATTTTTAATTACAAATTTTGTATAACCAAACAAATCGCAAAGTAACTTGAAGTTACTATTTTTTTATTATATTTTGAAACTGAGAGAGGGTAATTAATAAGGTAAAATATTTTAATGATAAATATGTAAACATGTCTCTGTACTTACTTTACAATTTATATTTGTATAAATTTAGAAACCTTTGATAGCTATGTTTATATTTTTAGTAAAGAATTATTGTAAATGTTTGGAATATAAATATTCTTATATTATTTGTATAATATATAGATATGGTAGTAATATATCATCAAACATTACAGATACTTGGACGTCAGGATGGAATCAAACAAGAATGGTTAATAGAAGATACTATTGGGAACTGGTGGAGACCAAATTTTGAACCACCTCAGTATCCTTATATCCCACCGCACATAACAAAACCAAAGGAACACAAGCGCTTATTTTTAGTTCAATTACAGAAAAAAGGTTTGTACAGAAAATATAAATAAATTTTCATGTCTGTAAATTTGTATTATTCTATTATAACTTCAACCCATTTTAATATTCAAATTGGTACATTTTTAGCCACTGTAGCAGTACCGAAAAACTATAAATTAGTAGCAGCTCCACTATTTGAATTGTATGATAATTCTCAAGGATATGGGCCAATAATTTCGTCACTTCCACAGGCACTTTGTAGATTTAATTTTATATATATGTAAAGAGAGAATGTGAACAATTTTTATTTATATTAACTAGCAATAAAACAAATAATGTATTCGATTGGATATTTGATATGAATGGATATATGGAATAATTTTTTCCTTGTAAAGTATGATACAATATATATTAATTAAAACAATTTTTATAATGAATTTATATTGTTTTTATTTAAAATTTTTAACTACAAAATTACTTATACATTTCAATTTGAATCATTTGAATATTACCTCGATAAATTTTTTTTTCATGTGTTCTGAAAATATGTACAAATGGTTTGATCACGTGGCATTGCAAGTTCGAATTTCAAAATGGCGTCACGGTGATACTTGTAAAAGACAACATGTTTGTGTTTTTTTAGAAATTATTTGTATTTTAGTTTACAAAATGTCCTTAAAGGGAGAAAGTGTCATGAGTGAGGTAGAGATTTTTGTCTTAATCAAAATCAATAGATAACTATTCTAATACAAGAATGATTATTAGTTACAGTTAGTTCAAGATGTCATAGAACAAATTTATCATCGAATCGGAGTTTTGGAAAAGAAGCTTGCGCAAAAAACTACAATAAATGACAGAGAAGCATTAGAATTAGAATTGGCTGAAGCAAAGAAAGTTCTTAAAAATAATGAAGAAAAATTATTGAACTTACGCAAAAGTAATACAAAAACTTTTATGATTACAGCTTGTTTAATATTTATTATTTTTTTACTTTTTGGATTATATTCAATGATCTTTAATATTAATTAATACTTATATTTAGAATAAGTGAAAAATATTTATACAAAATACAAAATAATGTAAATATATTTCTAGAGTTATAAACTTTGAAACATTTAATCGTGAACAATTAACATAAAATTAGTGACATTGTTAAACAATATCTATTATTTATAAAGCAACGAGTTTTTCTTATGGTCTATGTATAAAAATGGTTGTGCAATGTAAGCTTAAACTAATATATAAATTAAATACATTTAATGATTTAATACTTTTTAGAATACTCTACATAATTATGCTAAATCGTATTGTGGAGTACCAGCTTGGTGACTTTTTATATATTTTGCATGAGTTTCTGCATCCAAATAACTGCCTTTTACTGCTTGATTTTCTTTCATGGCCAACTTCCATTCTAACTAAAGTAATATTAACATTAAATTTAAGAATAAACATGTTACTTAAATCAAAAAGTGTCTTACCAATCTTAAGAATCTATCACGTGGAATGATAAACTGTTCACCTCGAATAATTCTTATAATATCAGCTCTTTCACACCACGGCCATATCATTAAATCTAGCATGCCTGGGTTATTACCTCCAAAAAATGGAGTTCCCCTTTTAGCTAATTCTTTATCAAAAATTTCTAAGCCTTCTAAAGCTTCATTGAATAACTCTTTATCCACACTTTTACCTAAAAAAAGCTGCCAACCATTATATGTAAATAATTAGTTCCATTCAATGTTTAAAAAGTAAGTACTATTATAATAATCATAATTTACATACTTTGTACATAATAGTAATCACATAATTAAACCTTTCAATCAATAATTTATCTTTTGCTTTAGCTAATGGATCTTTAGAAAACAATTGGTGTTCAGAATAAGCTTCGTCTAAATATTCTGCTATAACCAGACTTTCATACAATGTATCACCATTATCAAATTCTAAGCAAGGCACTTTACCTAATGGACTTTTTTCTCGAAGCCATTCAGGTTTTTTACTTAAATTAACATAAATCACATCATACCTGAAATAAGACATTAAATTGATTTAAATGATTTATTGCGCTTTAATTGAATATCTATTTTAGTCTTTTCAAGTACTAAATATTATAAAAATAATTCTTATAAAAAATATTAAAGTTCAGAATTATTACATTTATTAATAGTGTTATTTTCACGATAGTTTTATCAATATAATAAAATATATGTGTGACGTGCTAAATTTCTACATACAGTAGAAAGATAAATTTTATATATCATTTGAAAAATTGAAAAAAAAATTTTTTTTGTGTAGATGAATATTTTTAAAAATAGAGTCTGACTCATCTCAATTCTATGAGCCTGCAATTTTTCTTGATGACTTCACAACTTAATCGTATTGAAAAAATGAATAGAACTATAGAACTTACATTGCTTAATTTCCCATAATGAAACTTTTTTTAAACTATAAAATTTGGAAAATAAAGATTTTTACTAAATATTTGATGAATATACTCTTATACTTACGGAATACTTTTTGCATCAAGAACAAGGTGAACTCTTTGCGCGTAAGGACAGAAACGCATACTGTAAAGTCTTAGTTTTCCCTTTTCTACGGGAGGAACTTTTGAACCTGTTATTCATCAATGAAAAGATCCGATATTATTAATAGTATATCATACCGTTTTTGTTACAGTTCATTAATAATAAGTCCACCAACTTACCAACACTTAAATGTTCTGCGTTAACCATTGTAAATTAGTTTCTGAATATATAAACTTAAGTTGTGTCAATAATTATAAAACAACTATTTCACTAATGATAATTATTGGAAATGAACTTTAAATGTATTCCGATTTTCTGATATTTAACAATAAAGTAATCAATGGAATGTTATGAAGTCAATAATTTCGGATTCGTTGTACCAGCTTATGTTGTTTATATTATCTTCAAGGTTTCTTATATATATATATATATTTTTTAAAATTATTAGATGCAAATTTTATAAGACGCAAAGTTCAGTGGTTGAGTCGATGACGGCGACTCTTGTTATTTGTATAAATATACCATCAGTTTATACTTCATGAATATACATACATTATCATACACATACACACACACACACACACACACACACACACACACACACACACACACACACACACATATATATATATATATATATATATATATATATATATATATATATATATATATATTGTGACGAGTCAGAAGGTGCCCATGCTGACTTGTCCAGGAAAATGCGACGCGCGCGCCATTTTCTAATCAAATAACATTAATAAGGCGCTTGCCTGTGCGTCACCGCGCCTCGTGCTAAGCTCTTTTAAGTGTTTAGCTGCCTGGGTTCAGCTGGCGAGCCGGCACGAAATTGAGGTTAACGTTGGTGTGCTGTTTCTGTAGACATCTCGAAGAATTTAAAATAGTAACTACAGAAATTAGGTATAGTAACGATATCAAAGGATATTGATTTGATGGACATTTCTAAAAATTTAATGAAGCGAAAGAAAAGGGTGATATGGTAATTTCACCCTTATCAATATTTAGCAATTTATATATATAAAAAAATAATGTATGAAATAAACATTTTAGTGCCTAATGTACAGAAACCATAATATCAAAGACCGCTAAAAAAGCTAAAAACAATCTATTTAATAATACGTAATGATAGTGCCAAAAACAAAATACAAATACGGCAACTCAAGAAAAAAAACTGAGAAATAGATATAAATGTAAAACGATTGCATTTCATAAAAAAAACAACTGAAAAGCCTAAGGACATGATTAAAGATTATAGGTGTAAACGTGATTAAAAAAAAAAATTTTGTTTTGAAATTTCGAGAAATTTAGATTTTATTTCATTTTTACTTTTCGTCAGAAATAACTTATTGTAATTTTATCTCAATTATGAAAAAACAAAAAAAAGGAAAGAAAAAAAAGAAAAGGAAATGGAAAAAAGAAGGGAAAGAAAAGGAGAAAGAAAGAAGAGAAGTCGTCAAATTTAGCGGGGCCTAGGATATGGTCATGGTCGGAGGTGAGAGAGTTGACACTATACACATCGCTCTCTAATTATGTTCTCTACCATATAAGCGTCTATGTTGCACTAAACACTTACAATTTATCCACATAGCAAACCTTTCGTTAGAAAATCATCTATCACCCTCTCAAATAAGGGGGCGTAACATTAAACCAGTTCAGCGTTGATGAAATTCCTCTGGAGAAACGGGAGGAAAACGTTCACTTCACAAGACAAACTTTCACAAGAATCCTTTGCTCTTTTGTATCACCACCATATTACCATCAATCGAAAATTGGTATACCAATTAATAGATAAATGTGCATTTTGCATTACTTGAAAATTCTGTATCCGCTTGGCTATTGCTTTAAAATAGGCAGTCAGAGGAGTGATTTCCTTGCAATGGGATATAAAATCCGTTATCGTACGAACGATGGGTCATCCGTCCATGTCGATAACCTCGTTTTCAAAGTCATGAAACTTGTGGTAATTAATAACATAATTTATTTTAGGTATAAATTGGCCATAGAATCAATTGCAGGGTCGCCCCTCCCCCGTTGAAGCCTAAAGCGCCGTTATGTACTTGTAATTGCTGTAGAGTAGGAGTGGATTGGCTTCAAGGACATTTTTCGAAACGCCCAATCTGCTAATTGCAGTTTGTAGTGTAATCATAGATTGGCGGGTTATGTTATTTCACGTAGGCTGTTTGTCTTATTTTAGTAATGGCGCGTCACCTAGAAGATCATCGAGATCCACTATGAGAACTTTCCCAGGCAAAACGTAGCTGCTCATTAAAGTAGATATTTCACCAGACATATGAGCTTCATAGCTCGCGGTGGATATATCGGTGAGAAAAATAGTTCGAGTTAAGTTGCTGCCAGCAGTCTTAAGTAAATCATCAGCTCGTATCGGATCCAGCCGTGGCGAGTAGCCGGGAATCGTGTATACTGTCTCCAACCTAAGTAGCCTCTCATATTGGATATGTGATCAAAGCACCTTTGGGATAATCCAATCCGGAAGCAAAGATGTAACAGCGTATAACCATCTAGTCGAGCCCAGTTATTAATTTCAGAGCGGTGAACTTGATTATATACGTCAATTATTTCACCAAGTTCGGCTCGCACCGAAATCATTTCAATGCGTGAGTATTTAAGGAGATTGTCACGTGTAGCAGCGCGAGATGGGTAATTGAAATAATTCGTTTCCACCCAAAGGCGTATTCCTTGTTTACGTCGCACTGGAGAGCGATTAAACAGCTCGATACTGATCGTCGAAGGCACCCACTCGCAACGTTTCTGGAAGTGTGAATTTCAACTTAGCAGGGTCATAACATCGATCTTGAGGTGCTGTATTCTTGTGGTTAAGCTTGAATAAATAGGTCTGGGCCATGGAGGTTTCGTAGGTAAAGTCGTCGATGATACCTTGTACGATCTCATCACTATTCTAAAATTGAAGCTTTTTGGAGGCAATAGGAATGACATATCGAATATCGTTCGGAGCGCCGTTCCAGATTTCATAATTACATTCGAAATTACAACGAAGTATTTTCGTAAATAAATTTTTATATTCGGTCAAAAAATTGTGTAATTATTCCTTTTCGTATGTTCTATTACACATGAGGAGAAATGGTCAGATGCAGATTTTGTAGCATAGGGTTCGTCAGCTGGTGCAATTAATCCAGGTTAATATAATCTGGACTACCCTTTGGACTCGGGAGTGAGCAACGCCAGACCAGTCTCTGAGCCATCCAATAAGCAAAGAAAAGTTGTTTATTCCCAGCTCAAATTGGTCTCAGAACAAACTTTGGACATTGATTTGATAGAAGACAAAGCGGCAACTGGTTCTAACTAGTGATCTTGAACATGAAATTATATTTTATTTTCGAAAAAAGGTTCGAGAAAAATTCATTAACATAATAAAAATTGTCAAAATGAGAGAAGGAAAAAATTGTCAAAGGAGACGAAGAGGAAAAGCGCGCCGCGCGAGGTATGAATTGGGTTATACATAAAAACCGTAAGGAAACGATAGAGTATGAAAGAATTTTGTGTTTATAAAAAAATTTTTTAATGATAAATTTTATTCAATTGTTATTCTATACAGTTTGACTTGTTATTCTATACATTTTGTTGTTAATTTAATTGTTATTCTATACATTTTGTCTCTAAAATCTTAATTCTTATTTAAAAAATCTTTATTGTTATTATTTATTATTATTTATTCTAAAATCTTTATTGTTAATTTATACATTTTGACTCTAAAATCTTTATTCTTCGAGGTAAATAAAAAATAAGAGCGCTTTTATATTCTCTAACATAAGCGATCAATCCCTCACGTACCGACAATGGCTTTAGCTGAATTTAAACCTGGATTGATCATCTTCGATTATATTTTCCTAGCGCATTTTTATAGTTCTACGCGAAAACTCTATAGAATATAAAAATTGTATTTTAATAAGATGTACAATTTTTGTTTAAACTTTTTTTATCAACCCATTAACGTCCAAAACAGAGAAATCGTAACTCTGTTTGCAACCGTAAATCTATCACATATCCCACGGATATATTCAAAGCAAACATACTTTTTCTTAAGTATTTTTTTTCTACTTTCCATTTCTGGTATCAGAATTGCGAAGTTTTCACTCAAAAATCCAATATGGCGTCGTTTACAAAAAAAAATACAAAATTTCGATAATTTTTTTTTAAATCTAATTTCTTGTTGTGTTAACGTTGAGGACGGAACTTTATTTTTTAACTATGAGTGCATAAATGAGATGTACTTTAAATTCAGTTTGATCCCAAATCCAGAAATTCAATATGGCGGCTAGAAAATGGCGCCAGAAACGCAAAACTTTGCCCAAACTTTCACGAATTTTTTTCTCGAATATAATGCATTCGACGATAAAATCAATAAGATAAAAAGTGCTTAGAATCAATCAAAGAATATGTCTAAATTTCTTTTATATATTAAACTTTTATAAATTTAAATAATCGTCTCGAAAAAATTCAGATATACTTCTTGGTCAATTCTAAGCACTTTTTATTCTTTAACTTTTTCTTATATAACGCTTTGTTTTTGTGTAAAAAATCAAAAATCTTAAAAAATTTGAGTTATGTAACCTTTGGTTTTTGATTTTTTACTCAAAAACAAAATTTCCTTAGAGTAAAATAAAATAAGCTAAATTTGAGCCAGGAATAAATTATTCATAATATTATTTTTACATTTTTGAGTAGCTGGAATTGTTGACTCCAGATTAACTTGTCATCTAATGAATTTTATGCTTTACAGAACACACTTAATGTAGGTAAAAAAATAATTACATCAATTTTTGACCGAATGTAAATTGGTAGCGAAAATATCTCGCTGGTTGAACTTTAAAAATCTTCATAATAATAAAATAATAATTTTCACATTATTTTGATCACCATGTCATTATTTTAATACATTTTTTACTAAAGTTAAAGAGCGAGGATCTTATTACATGATTAATAGTTAGATCAAATTTGATTTACTTTTGTGAATTTCGTTTTACAAATGTATATATGTTCAATCTTTTTTAAATTATCATACTGTAAAATAATTTATATTACTTTCAATAAATTTTCTTAGCAAAAATTATACTAATATTTAAATTTTTTAATTTATTAAGCTTTAGATTTTCTTGTTAAATAAAAAAATTCTATTTGTTACTAATTCATTGCTTCTCCGACATATTTTATTTTTAAAATTTGATTAAACCATAGAAAATTACTTGAAAAAATATTTTGTTTTTATTAAACTACGAATATTTTTCTTTATTAAAAATATTATATAATATCATATTATTTATGTAACATATTGATCAAATCGATGTATTAAATTATTAGTTTTTCTCATTTATGAAGTAAGTAGCGATAACTACGAATGGTCAGCCAAAGAATCAATGATAATTTATATTAAGAAAGAAGATTGTGAAATTGTAGTAATGATGTAATAAATAAACTATGAATACACATTAATTATTTTTTAATAAAACATCTTATCTGCGAACAATAAATTTATATGGTTATTTTTAAAAAGAAGATATATAAGGTAGTTACGAAGTCAAAAAAGAGTAATTGAAATTACTTAGTCACAATAGCAAATAAAAAATGTTTGTTAATCATTAAAAACTGATATAAAAAGTTAAAAGAAATTATTAATAATTGAATTACTAATTTCCAAAAATTCAAAAGTGCAGTTATAAAATAGACATTGAAGTGAACATTGAAAATTCTAAATAAAAAATATCACAAATTTGAAAAAAAAAACTCCATTGAAAGCACTGAGGTGAAAATGAATATGTTTTGTCTGCTAATTTACTATTATATTGTGTGTACTTGTACACCCAATACAAAAAATTATTGTGGGTGGAGTATTATTAAAATACAAAATACTTAATGCTTTTATAGTATTAATGACTGGTAAATACTATTTTAAGAACGTTTAAAAATTTAGCAAAGTTGTTTACAGTGCGTTAGACAAAGATGGAGTAAATAATAGTACATTGTGCCACATCGGAGCGAAATAAGCGTTTTCCAACGAGAGTAAGTTGGCTGTTCGAGCGTATAGCGAGGGTGTTAATTTATCCCAAAATTTGGAGACTGCGAACTGTAAACAAGTGCAAATCCTTTTTTGTGCGATATCTCAGAAATATACGAGTTATATACGAGTATATATAGGAGTTTTATGTACAGAGAGCACAGTAGAGAGCAAGAATAATATGGGTTCGGTGCTTGTTCATATATATATATATATATATATATATATATATATATATATATATATATATATATATATATTGTGTCATCACGAAGTGTGAAATTCATAGAACTTGAAAAAAATTTAATAACGTCAGTTTTTCACTAGTACAATTTATATTATGTTAATTAATTAATAAAATTACGAGAGGAATCTCTACGTTGTGTTTTAAATGTATAATATTTGAATTTACAAGGGGAGTTTACAGTGACCGGCTAACTAATGACTTTCATCTAAACAAACAAATACCTTACATTTTTTACATTCAAATAAATATTAAATCCCTTTATTTTTAATGAAATACTGTTTTAAATGCTATTATTTGTTTTATAGCATTCCGAAATCTCAACCTGCACTTAGCGCACGTTTTTGCGTAAGTTGCCCATTACTTGACGGTGTACTAATGAATGTACTTAAGTCACAGGTTTGTGAATATCTATTGCTAATTACCAAAGCTAAAAGTTAATGTATTTTTATATATCATAATGAGGAAATAAATTAGTAAATTTTCATATGTATAACAAAAATATAATTTTGATTTAGAATACTACAACCTTTTTTTACGAATCTTTGAGAAAAATATAAAAATTTGTATCGATAGAGAAAATATTCATCTTTAAAATAAGTCGTTTAAAAGAGAAAAATATTAATTAAAACGAAAGTTGCAAGGTAAATAGTGAGCGCAGAAAGTAATTTTATATCTTATGTTTATTAAATCCCCAATAACTCACGTTCTAATGTACATTTTTTCATTTTGCAAAGTTGAGCTGATTTTTAAAAATAAATTTAAATGATTCAGATCTTTGCATTTTTATTCTAATGCGCCCTTTCATTTACACAGCGTTTTAAACAATTCACTTATTAATAATTACATAACATATCTGCCATTCTCTTGGCATTTCACCCTCGAAATTCGTATTTAGACGGTCAGAATACATAAAAAAAACTTTGGTGGGTCTATGTCTTGTGAAAAGACAGCGAAACTCGTCTGGCTCCTAGATTATATTAAAAATTACTGTTTTATTCGAGGTCTAATCTTATTTCGTAAAGCAAATACAAGAATACGAAGGATTTTTCTCGTAAAAATAAATTTATTTGTAATATTAGATTGCAAAAATTAAATATCATAAAAAATAAAATTAAAAATTAAAATTAAATTATTAAAAACGTAAAAAGATTTATATAGATAAAATTTAAAAGTTAAAACTTTTATTAGCTTTTAATACAAAATGTGAAAGAAAAGAGAATTATTTTATTTAATTTTATTTTTAAAAACTGGACGTCTAACTTAAAGTTAAAATATAAAGGTTGAACGTGAGGTCGAGCAGCTCGCAGGCCCAAAGATGATAAATGCCATATGTACCACAGGCCGCGACGTCGTATAAACGAGGATTCTAATACAGGACGGAAAAACTATAGTTTTCTGCAGGGTGGTTTACGTTTTGAAAAAATGTTTTTTCACCATTTTAATCTTTATTCTACGGAGAAAATGTGGCATTTTGCTTTCGGTAAATAGGCGGAGAAAAACTGCATTTTGCTCCCCGAGTGCGGAAAAAGTATATTTATCATTCGTACCTTATCAATATATATTTATTATTTAGTTTATCAATTATTTATATAATGCATCAATTAGAAAAATGAATAAATAATATGTGTTTATTTCATAATCGCGCGAACATTTATAATATTATTTAAACGAGATAAAATATAAATCAATTTATTTTCATCTGTGAAAATTGATTAATATTTATATAATTAAACTCAAGCTAAAAATTTGCAATTCGTTTTATTTTTTGTCTGATTTACTTATAAGTTTCTGTATTTTAAAAAGAGTTCACGTGTCTAACATAATTTTAATGAACTAATACTATGATTAGCCAAAGAAAGGAAACATATAATTGTTGTTTATTTTTATAAATTTCTGCATTCTATAATAAATTTAGAATTTTCTATGTCAGAATAATTACAAAGTAGCTGGATATGTTTGTATATTAATATAAGTGCGTTATTAAGTTTTTTAAAAATCTGAGATTTTTAGAATTATTATTACCGAGTTTCGAAAATAGTAGCAAAGTAAAGTAACACAATCTGACATTCCATGATCTTTTCGGATGATTTTAACTTTGGAATGGTTCTGAATGTCTGACTTTACGGGGTAATATTCGATTCGTAAACATTTACACTGGTTTTCCCATGTGGATAGAAGGAGAAAGAGTGAAAGAAACTTATGAGGGATGTAAAAATTTGCCGCGACAGATTCACGAGTCATTCAAGCTTGTTTATTGGCGATATAAAACATTGCAGTACATATACTCTGAGTTCAGGTCAAACTCAACCTATATTGTTTGTACATGATTCATACAAAAGCTAATATTCATTCTTACATAGTGTATTATTCTGTTTGAAACAATTGAAATTCATTCATAAAATGATAATGACATTCAGTAACATATCATTTCAAGTCAAATGATCTTTAAATTATTTAAGGTAATCACTTTGTGGGAGGAGTTTCAATCAGAATATTTTAATACAAATGTCCTTATATGTATGAGGAATTGGCGAATATAGTATATAGTTCGAGTACGGGCAAAGAAGATAGTGAATTTGTTGAAAAATTCGGAAAAGAATAACAAGTAACTTTTTTACAGAAATTTACGATATAATAATCGATTGCTTCCATAGAAATTCGACTTCCTTTACATTAGTTGTGTTTTTTTGTTAAAGTCGTTATTTTCCAAGGAAAATCAATATATTTTCCATACACCTATAAAGTTTCCCGTGTACATCGAACGACGTTCGCGTGCCTATAAAATATTTAACCCTTCTTAAAGCAATCGTCCCTTATAATCATTCGACCGACTACAATCTCACAGCTTATACGCACCGCGCGAAAGTCGAACGACACGTCCCGAAGGGAGAGGAGAAAGCTACTCTCTGCATGCATACATACATAGACTGTAAACGCGAGATCCGTATCTCGTCGGACCTTCGTCGATCGCGGTGGAGGGGGGGTGGTGGTGCTCCTACCCTCTTCCCACACATACGCGGTAGAAAAAGACAGCGTGACGAGGGGTGAGGGGTGAAGGGAGTACGTCAGGGCACGGCAATATGGCGAGCGAAGTTCGCGCGGCCGAGGGAGCCAGCGAGCGCAGGTGAAGAACCAAAACACGGGAGGAAGGAAGGAAGGAAGGAAGGAAGGACGGAAGGAAGGAAGGAAGGATAAGATACACGGGCGGGCGCGGCGGTCGAGCGGGCGCGGCGTCCGCTCCGGGAGGACGGGGGAGGCCGGCGGTAGCGACGGGAAAGAGGGAGCGCATAGCCGCGGCGTGGTACAGAGAAAGGGGCACGCACGATCGTGGCGGGGAGGGAAAGATGGTGGGGCGGAGGAGGAGGGGTAGAGAGGGATGGAGAGGGAGAGAGAACGAGAACGGAGTGCGCGGATTGGTGGTGTCATCGATTAGCCTGGTTTCTCCGTCTTTCTTCTTCCCTCCCTCTTTATATTTCGATTCACCTTTCCCCCTCTCTCTCTCTCTCTCTCTCTCCACCCGAGCGAGCTTTCAAAAGCGCCCCCTCATGCTCGTAACGAGCACAATGGAAGGAGTGAGTGCTTTTCTTTTCCCTCAAAGTCTTTTATTTCAAGTTCGAGAGGTCCCCTCGGTAATTTTAGTTCGGGCACGTCGACTTTCGGTTTTAAGTGGAAATTGTTGTTCCGCTCTCTTCCGCTATCTTTCTCTCTTTCTCTCTCTTTCTCCTGAGGTTTGCTTACGAGTTTAAGAGGCCGACGAGGGAAAAGTAGCACACAGTTCTTCGAATAACCGAGCATTTTCCCTGAAATGGTTTGGCTTTCTTGTATACGACGAATTTCGAGAGATCTGATTTAATACGGCTACAACAACTATTAAGTTGTCTTAATAGCAATATAAAAGCAGTTCTTTAATTGTCGAACGATGTTCAGAAACTATGGGGTAAGCATGAAAAATAAGATGAAATTAGTATATTTCAACACTTGTATAAAATTATTTATCTCTTGAAAAAGTTTAGACCTAAACGAAGGAGGTAAGTATCCAGAGGTGAATAATTCATTGGAACACTATTTAGTATTGAACGATATTTTACAGCAAGACTCGCAAAAAATCATTTAAAGTTGTAAATTAGAGCTTGGAGTAATGTACAAATATTTTTTCATTTATAAGTTTAAGGTAAATTATCATATAAACAACGAGAAAAATTGGTTTATACATTATTGGAAAATGTTACCAGTCCTATAAAATTTATATGAAATTAAAGATTAATTATCAAGGATTATTAGTTCATTAGATACCGAATAATAATATAACATAAAATTTATTTCGAGAAATAAAAATTATATGTTGGTGTAAATGAAAAAATCAATCTTATTGGTACGGTCTTAGTTTTCATTTTTTAAGATTCTGCTCAATAGGTCCGCTTTAAATTCATTTCGTGATAATCCACTGTCAACGAATTATCAGGATTTAATTACATATATCTACTTAATATTAAAGCCCCTTAACAACGTTTTGTAAATATGGGCCAATGTAAATTGGATAAATTGAAATAATGATTACTGATATTCAGTAATTACCGTATTTTCATTAATATATATACTAAATTTTAGCTATTTGCACTGATTAAAAATTAATGAAAAAGAAGATTAAGTAAACCTCGTAAACATATTCGATTGTCAACACTGACGAAAGAAAAAAACTCAATATACCTTCGCTCAGACTGATACATAATAACACGATATAGGTAATCTTTAACCTCGACACCTGAATTCCCATTCTCAATTTTCTTTTTTTTTCTTTTTCTGATATCCAACCCTACATATTCTTCGTCACAATGCCCGTATCCCCACCGGTTTATACGGTGAGCCAGCATTATACGCGTGCTATTATATAGGTGCGGAGGACGACCGTGTACGTGAGAGAGAGAAGGAGCGAGAGAGTGACAGAGACAGAGAGGGGCATCGAGCATCATCAGCCTCGGTTTCTGCTCCACCGCGCGTCGACGGCGACAATTCCGCTCGAATTTCCCGGAGGCTCCCCTCTTCTTCTTCCACCCCCGCCGGAGAGGCGAACGTAGGAGGGGGAGGCGGGGAGGCCTGTAGTAGTTCTCCCTTGCGACGCCCCGCCCTGTGCCTCCCTGTTTTAGGGCTTGGTCGATGCGCGCGGCACAGCGGCGGCGCGCAGCGCTCCAGAGCCGAACGTCGCCGTGGCAACGGGGCGCGTGGGCGGCCAACCGGCGAAGAGAAACGCCACCCGCCACTACCACCATCGTCGACTTCGCGCGGTCGGTTTTTCGCGCCCCCCTTTTCTTCCCCCCCCCACCCCACAGTCGTTCAGGTGTGGGTTCGCGCGGCGCTCTTCGTTCTTTGGCGGCTTTTCGCGCTTGGATTTTCGTTGGCCGTCACCAAAGGCGGCGTTTGTAATTAAATTTTGGACGAGCCACCATGGGATCCCAATTTTATGTCTAGTGTTTGAGGCGCGCGTAGGGGGACGGGAGTCCATTATCCTTTTTAATTTGAACACAGATTTTTCGCATATTTGTTACTCGGTAACATTTGAAATTGTCTGAAATACGTGAAAGATAGTAAAGGTCATCGAAATATTGCATAGTCGTTGATTTTATCAGCTAATATGTGTATCGTAGATCAATACGTTGATTTGTACTACTGAAAATTAAAGTAAAAACGTTCGAAAAGCAAACGTAACGGAATAATTTTTATGTATCAGTTATGCAATAAAATATTACTTTACTTGAAGCTATACAAAGAAGTGATCTATTGCTATTCATCTTGCCTGTTCGTGCAATGACACATAAAAAATTAAATGTCCAATCAAAGAAAAAACACAGATTATATAGACATATTGAATAATAAAATGTAGTTCGGTGTAATATTAAACGAGCATTGAATTCCAATCTAATGTATTTTATTTAATTAAAATTTAATTGCGAATAGCACAATGTTTATTATAATATTTTGTCGTTTTACTTGTTTCAGCGATTGATATAATATAGTAATGTATATTTATGGAAGTATTGGTAATATATTAATTATTTTCTTTTGAATTATTGTAATTATCCATTCGAAAGAAATAATATAAAGAAGAAACTTGTTTTATTTTTTAATTTAAATTTCTGTAAAGTTTTTCACAATAAGAATTTGGAATTGTTATTAACAGTTTTCATATTTTTATTCCATTACATTATTTTAAAATCCTCTACGTGATTCGCTAATAAAACAACGTTTTTCTACTGTTTATTTGTTCGCTCGTTTATCCGATCGGACGCTATTTCGCATTATCGCCGCGAGCGCGTTCAACAAACAAGTTGGCGAGCGACGGACATCGTCCGAGCGCGAGAGTGGGCAAAAGAGTCAGCCGCGAGCCTGTCGGCGTGCCTGAAAAGAATTATTTTTCCACTATCAGGAATGGTAATTTTTTATTGTGAACGGGCAGACGAAAAAAAGAAAGAGCTGTTACTATCTTTTCCCGTTCCCGACAGACTCCCCCGCGCCCTGCCGTCCACCTTTCTTTTGTCCGTTCCATCCAAGCCCTCCCTGGTTTTCCAGTTGCTCGACGGCGGGATTTCATTTTTGCTTTCGTTTTCTCCTTCTCCGCGGCTTTATTCATTGGGGCACGCTGTTTCATCCAGACATGTATCCGAGAGCTAAATGCCGACGGATTCGCGCAAACTCGCTGCTCGTCGTATTTTCAAAAGGAAGATTTTACACTTGCCAACGTGGTAGGAGCGTTTTACCGATTTCGCGAATATTATAATCGTCTGAATTTTTTTTTACATCTTTAATCATATTTTCATTAAAACTTTTTTCAATATAAGACGTAGTGAAGCTGATAAATTCAATTGTTTAATTTAGACATTTATGATGGCTCGAGCACTTGGGGCCATATCAATTTTGCATGTTTTTTTACTTTATACATATTATGAAATACGTAAATACAAACATAAATATCATACTTTCATACTTTTCATACGTTTAATTGTTTACCAGGAATAAACGAGGATGAAATTTCTTTTAGTTATATCTCTTTATATTTATTATTTTACTTAATTTGAACATTTCACCGTTAATTCGCATTTTTTTAAAAATTTTACATTGATCCATACATCGGATGAACTGTAAATCCTTCTTAATTTCAGCACCATTTGGCTTATGATATTAAAATAAGAATCAATATTCAATATTAACTTACTTAAATTCGTATAAAATATTTCCGTTTTGATCATTAATAATTCCGACAATTAACCGTTTATCTCGATTTTGTTTTATATCATTTTAAAGCAAACTTCAAACTCACTCGAACCATCTTGAAGCTGAAATTATTATTGTTTGAAACTCTTTCATATCGTATATTTATTAGTTGCTGCAAAGTAAAGGTAATAATAATTTCAGTAAAATTAATTTTTCATTGGGATCGCAAAATCTGTTTCTATCGATTGGACCATAGAATTAAAAAATTTAGATAATTCCCGATAGTTATTGTCGGGACGAAAAAGACCTTTCTCATTCTAGGACCCCTAGCTTTTATCTCTCTTCTCTTTCTCTCTCTCTCTCTCTCTCTCTCTCTCTCTCTCTCTCTGCCCTTTGCACTCTACGTCTCCTTCTACATAATCGACTTTCGCGCCTTACAATATACACAAAAGGGGGTGGGTGGAGGTGCGGGCGTTCGACTTACATATCTGTTTATATTATCGCTCGTTCGTACACGCCCGACACGAACCCGAGCCCTTCCCCTTCTTTCTCTCATCCATCATCCGGGGGGGGGGGGTGAGGCGGACGTCGCGCATCACCCACCGACATTTTGTTAAACCCGAGAGTGACGCGCGCTACCTTTCGTATACGCGGGGGAGACGCGGGTCGCGCGCAACTCGTCGCGCGCGCACAGAGATCTTCGCCATCGGGATTTCTACATAGACAAGAGCTCGATATCGTGGCGTTTCTGAACGACGTCCGCGGCCCGCGGGTAAATAGTCGATGGATGTACAGTTTTTGACGCAACGTCGACAAGCTTATCTATATGGATACCGAAAAATCGTCGCTGCGTTTCCTACAATCGAATGGAAAAATATCGAAAGAAAAATGACAAACGATACGATACGCGCAAAGGTTCGGAAATAAGCATAAAAATATTTACGATGCAATTTCAACGCTGGAATGGATGTAAATGTGAGCCGTAACTGGGATATTTCCTTATATATAGTATTAGATGGAATTTCATAATTATATGCGTACTTACCGAATTTTCCGGTTTCTTGAAAATTGTTCAAATCTGGATTGTCTTAGCATAGATAGTCTTAGTTTATAGTAAGGCATTAAAATTCATTATAAGAATGTATAAAAACAAGAAGAATATTGATTATCAAATTATGTTTTGCATGCGTTTATTAATAGAAGGATTTCTTTTTCTTGCAATTTATAAGGTATAACCGATGCGTTACTTCATAAATTACACCATTATTATTTTACTATTTTACAATAATTACAATTATATTCTTTTTTACAAAATACATTACCAAATATTATCGGTCGCGATTTATCGCCGTCCGGCGAATCTTAATTCTTGGGTTGTCCGAAATCTGTGGAGTACTTTATAAGTATGTAATGTAATTATATAATATATATGTATAACAAAGTCATATAGAAGCTGCAATAAAATATAGCTGAATTTTTTTTATTTCTGAACGATGAACGACATTTATTATTATTATTATTATTATTATTATTATTAGTAGTAGTAGTAGGTTTTTTTTTTGTTATACTAAGATGAACATTGCACCACGCGGTGGATAACAAATAATTTGACATCGAGCATCCCCGTTCGTCGCACCAGAACGACGAGGGTTCGCGTGGAATATCGATAACGGTATCTAGTCTGGGATGGTTCTTTTCTTTTTTTATTTTTGTTTGTTTGTTGATAGAAAAAGAAACTTGTCCAAGTCACAGATATCTTATTTACAACAAATATCTTTATTACTTCCAAGTGATTTTTTTTTTCATCATAGTCGACGTTAAAATGATTATTGCTATTTGCATTATACATTCATAAAAAGATTTCACGGCATTCTTCATTTTGTGTGCTTTCGTTTTGGTGGTTGTTGCTTGCTTCTTTGCTGCTATTATCGGTATATCTTCTTTATAAACTTACAATAATCTTATCCTCGCTTCGAAGAACGAAAGTATAGGGACAAAAGGAAGAGTTGGACAACAATAAAGAGAATAGCCCATATCGCTGTATTTATACACTATAGTTTCCACCATATGGGCGGGGGTATCGATCGGCAATAATATATTTCATCGTTCCGGCGACGGGGACGAAGAAATTTGAAGACGAGGAAGAAATAAAACAGAAGAAATAGCTACAAATAAAAGGGAAGAGGGTGAAGGGGTGTAATAATGGGAGCACGAATTTTTCCTATTTTCATTTTCAACTATTATATATGTAGTTCCCGCCTCCCGCGTTTAACAAGTGCTACACACTATATACTGTCGTCGCTTCTGTTCGGGGGGAGGACAGCGCTCGCCCGACCTCGCCCCCCCTCCCCGCGTCTGTTGAACGCCGCACTTTTGTTTTCTTTGGTAATTTCAATCACTCGCACAGCCATTTATACACGTCGCACCGATTAAGGACTAGAAACCTCTAAAACGCAGAGCTATATGTACGCTAAACATGAAAACACCCTATCTACATCGTCGCGTGGTACTTTTGACTCTCACTCTCTCTCTCTCTCTCTCTCACTCCATCTTACTCTCTCTTTCTCTCTCTCTCCCTCTCTTTCCCTCTTATCCTCTCTCATTTTCTCTTGCTCCCTCTTGCGCTTACAAATGTCTGCTGTATCATTAAGAACGTAACGATAGGGATAAATTAATAAAGAGACTGCACGTGGATGCGGACTCGCTCGGTTTTGCATCTGGAGCCACGATGAATTATGCTAGTTTAAAAAACTTATTCGTGAGAATTAGTCGCGAGGGCGCTGTCTCAACTTTCGTTCGTACATAATGTCGATCGAGGCCAATCAGCCAATCGCTAGTTATTGCTTTCGATTCGACACGAATACAAAGTCAACAAAAAAAGGGGGGTAGGGATGATTTCCGTCCAATCCCGCGAAGACCGAAGTGGACGCGCGTCGCTATGAAAATCCGTTATATAATATGGAGCTGCTAATAATACGCTTAGATCTTAAGTGCTGATACAGAGTATGATACAGTTATTATATATACGACTTAGGAATTACTCGTCGCCAACGGAGGTAAAATATGCCAATTTTACATCCATTTTGTTTTCTCCACTTTTTTTTCTTCTTCTAGTTTTAGTATTTTATTAGGTACATCGTATATTATCGCTTTGTTCCGAAAAGCGCGCGCAAGAACACGCTTGTAATAGGAGCAGAGAACGGCTTACGATAAAAATATTAACAGTTAATAATCATAATAAAAATAATAAACAGTAATAGAAATAATAAAAATAATAAAGAAATAACAATCATATTTTTTATTTACGCTGTTTACTCTATGTAACGCTTGCATTAAAAAGGTTCCTCCGTGAATTACGATAAATTTTAACCAACTCAATGATAAAATTCCTAATTAATTTAGGTACGTCGAATCTCACTGTGTCTTACATTTTGCCACATAGGAGCTTGAGCTTCTTTTTTAACCATGTAAAATATATACGAGTAGAATTGTTTAACCTTCCTTTTTTTGATTAAATAGATTAATTGCTGCTAGCAATGATATTATGACGAGGAAACCTCTTTAAGCTGAGCTCTTTTCGATTTTGTTTGGTACAGAACAAACGGTAGTATTAAAAAAGTTTATATGATACAGTGATTTTAGTTCTCGGAATCAGAAGCGAGCGTCGACTATTTCAACGTAGGAAATATGTCGGATTGTTATTAGTCGAGTATTTTAAATACGTGAAGACTACATATAAAACTGTTTTTTCTTTCACGGAAAATAGTTAAGGTACGATTAGACGCGAAAAATACACACGAAAGGATCGGTCTGACCAAAAAGTCATGCTTCTACTGAGCAAGCTTATCTGATTATTTTAGTAAATCTTCTCGTTCTGGGGAATTTCAGATTGAAATTTTATTTATCATACGTTACTTTAACTGAGAATTACTCGAAACATGTTCAAATGCCGTTCATGTATAGTTTTATTAAAGTTATTTACATACGTTTGCGTTAAAATTTTTTTTTGGCATACCATATTTTTATTCAGGTCAAAAACATGTTTTTAAAATCACTTAGAAAACTCAGTCATATGTCTTTTATGGAACTTTTAGAATGTTTAAGCATTAATTTTTCAAATTAATACATCCGTTTTGCTTCTTTCATTATTTGCTATCAAAAATTTGAAAATTACTTTGTATTTTTGGCAAAGATCATTTTCTTTTAAAATTATTCATACTAAATCGCCACTATTTTTTCGTTTATACTCGGTATATAAAATGGTGATAGTACTTTGATAAACCGCCACACCCTGTCTCGATCCCAGTATTCGACGCTCGCTTCACTGGTATATATATATATATATATATATATATATATATATATATATATATATATATATAACTTGAACGCCTTCGCTATTTACAACATTACATATACTATAAGGTTTTATATTGTTATTTTTCCTTTCTATTTTATATATATATATATATATATATATATATATAATCTTCAACCTTGTGCTCGTCTCATCTTACCGATAGGATAAAATTAGATACGCCGTCGTTCCTTTCCATCTGGATGTACTTGTAATGTATACGAGTACGCCCATTGGCATCCATATACACTCGCACTATTCTACTTGCGCACAGGGAGCTTTACTAAGTGCATTTAATCGATGCAATATTCGAAGAAGGGAGAGAGAGAGAGAGAGAGAGAGATAGTGAGGGAGAGATTTAAAGAGGGGACATGGAAGTGATGGCATTACATGGTTTACATAATCGTATACGATGCGCGTGCACATATATGCAGAAACAGAGACGCGCACGCGCCTAGAATTGTTGCGAATTGGACTGCGAATCGAGAAAGAGCGCGAAGAAGAACGACGATGCATAGATTGAGCTACGTCGTCCTCGTGAGCTCCCTGATTTCTGTTAGTACGAGCGTGCGAATAAGAGGATTTTTCGTTGCGCTCGCGATAACACTCGGACGCGCTGCTGTCGCGACTTTCCACGCTGTCAAAGTGCGCGGGTCTCCCGTACGTTTCACGCGCCTCACATCGCTAAGACAGGACAAAGCCTTGGATTTTTGGCGCACGCGTTCCTCGAGGGTCATCGTTAAAAAAGTAATCCAGGAATTGTTTGATCGTACATATTCATCGATGGGTAGTCATTTATTGCCATTGTTACGAGACTCCCATCATCAAAATACAAATAATAAGAAACAAATAATAGAAAACAAATATTATGCAGCTTTCGAATTCATTACGCGCCTCACCGCGATTATAATATAAAGAAGTTCTGGGGGCTCTACTGGAACTTTTTCGTCTATATTTGGATATCTGGACATTCAATTCGACAATTTAACTATACGGATTTTTGGGTATCTCGATAAAAAATCCGAACTATCAACTCTGCAGAGATTCTAGACATTCCGATACCTGGTTCAAAAGAATCCGAAAAAAGACACTAACAAGGTATTCGGATAAGTTTGTAAAGCATCGAAAAATTCAATTAACTTGATAGTCCAGATCCCTCGACACACAGATTTGTTAATTCAACTCTACTGATAATCCAGATATTCGAATACGCGAATAAAATAAACCAAAAATTTAACCATTCGAAAAATACAGACATTCGAATTCTATTAATTTAGCAAACAAATTACAGTTATTCGTGTATTAATTAAATATCTTATCATTTACACTGCAACCCGGTTGAGTAAATGTATTTCTTACTCAGATAAATATGTTTCCGATGTCCAAACACGCGCTCATCAATCGGATATCCATGCGTCCAAATAACCGAATAATTAAACGTATGAAGACTATTAACGATATCAGTTGGATATCCGTCGAATTCGAATTTTACCCGCACACTCGTACAATCCGAACGGATATTACGGATACTGAGATGTACGGATAGTCCCAGTACTATTATACGTGTTCTCAACTTGAGATAGAGATAGAGAGAGAGAGAGGGAGAGAGAGAGAGAGAGAGAGAGAGAGAGAGAGAGACGCACACATACGCAAACATCCACCGACGCACACACACACACACACACACACACACACACACGCGTACGCGCGCGCGCGCGCGCACTCCCTTCCCGTCCGTCGGCCCATCGGCTCGGCTGCTTCAGCGCGGCGCCCCGAGGGCCGCGCCCCAGTGCTCGGCTCCGGGTCATGCGTAGTGCGGATAGCTGCCGAGATGGGGCGGCACGTGGCCAGTGGCCGTGTGATGATGGCCCGCGTACAGATTGGCGCCCGGGCTTGTCGACCAGTAGCTGGAGGCCGACTGGAACAGGCCGCCCGGCACCGAGACGGAGACCGAGGCAGCCGGGGGCGGCATCAGGTTCAGCTTGGCGTGGCCGTAGCCGGACATGAAGAGCTCGCTCTGGTACTTGTAGGCCGCCGGATCGGCCGCGGCGGGCTGCGTCGCCGCCGCCAGACCCTGGAAGTCGAACTTGTAGGCGTACCTCTTGCCGTGGACCTTGGTCATTATGTTCTTGTCGTAGTAGTACCTGCGGACAGAGGGGAGGGAGAAAAGCGATGATTTTATAATTTTATTATTATTATTATTATTATTATTATTATTATTATTGTTGTTGTTGTTGTTGTTGTGGAATCGTTATACACTGAAAAAACATTTTTCTGAAATCAAGTAAATTTTTACTTGATAACAGTCATTTTTTTCGATGTGTGATTGTTCGGTATATACAGATAATGCGAATGTGATCGAGAGATAATTATATATTATTTAGTATTATATTATTATTTATTATATTTACTCATACTATAAAATATATTAATCAGACAACTCTTTATTTCTGAGGCCACGAGTTACTTAATCTATTTTACAATGAAGTTTTGACAGAATATAGTTTTGATATTATGGAGTAATATAAAAATATAATATAATAAAAGTAACATAACCTATATTCCATTTTGAAATATGTTCTTTTAGCACGCTTTTCCTTCAAGCAATGTTTGTCTATATATATTATACTTTTATATACAAATATACGAGGTCAGACAATTAAGTAATGCGACAAAATTCAAAAATCGAGTTTATTTAACAATTAAGGTACATCGCGGTGATCCCCTTCAAAGTAGTCCCCTCCCGTATCTATACACTTATTCCAGCGATTTTTCCAGTTTTCGTAACAATTTTGGAATACTTCTTGTTGGACCTCTCTGAGTATCCTCGTAACAGATACTTGGATGTCTTCAACGGAGTCAAAATTTCGACCTTTGACGAATTTTTTCAAATGGGAGAATAGGAAAAAATCGCAGGGTAAGTTGTGCGGCGAATAAGGTGGTTGTGATAACGTTGCAATGCCTTTAAACGCCAAAAACTGAGAAACGCTGAACGCACTGTGACAGGGATCATTGTCGTGATGCAGAATCCAAGTCTTCGCGATATCTCGTCGGCCAACATTCGAATGGTCAGTCACCGATCTTCACCAACAAGGGCGCGGACGCGCTGCGCATTTGCGTCGGTTCGCACTTGAAATTGGTCTTCCGCTCCGCGCCTCGTCTTTCACGCTCTCACGGTCTTTTTTAAAATCGGCATGTGACCGAAGCACCTGACTGCGACTCAGGGCATTACTACCATACACTTTAAGCTCTTTTTCATAAGTTTCTGTCGTGGTTTCGCCGAGTTTCGCACAAAAATTTATCGCGTACCTCTAAACTTCTCTGTTCCATTTTCGTGACATGTACTACTCGGTCGTTGTTACAAAACACTAAACAGCTGGCGAAAAAATGATCGTATAAGGATCGTCAAGGTCCCAATCGAGAGAGTAGGGATCTACTATTACGGTGGCGTTACTTAATTGTCTAACCTCATATATATATATATATATATATATATATATATATATATATATATATATATTTCTTTATATACATATACATGTAAAGCCAACTTTTCTTTGAACCTATACAAATTAGACAGAAATTCTGAAATTTTCAAATTCATTGATTTTTAGTAATGAATATTGTAATAGATTATCATTCTAGATTGACATACTAGAAAATAATTTAAAAATACGTATAAAATAATTTTTTAAATTATTATATCCTTTAATATAAATAACTTAATATTTCAGGAAACAATAAATATCTCGAAAACGTTGTTAAAAATGCGTTCAACGTAGTTCAGTATTTTTGAAATATTGACGATATTTTTTTACGGGTTTCTTCTGATTTTTGGTAAATTCAGCCATGAACTTTTTTTTAATTTGATCGCAAATATACGCTATACTTGGAATGAAAACAAAAGATTATACTTCCTAGTTTTATTTTATTAAAGATTCGGCAAATTCTACAATAACAGTTCCGTTTGTTCGCTGTGTGCTGCTCGAGATGCTTTCATAATAAAAAATTTGTAAGAATGCGCAACGTATGACAGTAATTTTCTGGTTATGTTTAAATCTTTCGGAAACTTCGCGTTTTTATTCGTATTATATATAATTTATAAAAATTCAGATAAAAATTAGATATCAGTCTCTGTTCGTGCGACTATGAAAAGACACCTTTGAAAGACACCTTGAACATTTGAGAAATACTTTTAGGATTATCCATACGTTGACTTAAACAGTTTTTATGAATACAGTTGTTTGGTCAAATATTCAAATTTTTTATTTAACGTTGTGTCTTTCAAAATCAGTACATTCAAAATTTCTAATGCATTTTTATGCTTTGATTAAGGTTCAGTGTATTTTTTTAGGGTGAAACGTACGAGCTATTCGTTGCGCTTTGCACACCGTCTTTCTAGAGGTAGCCATTCCGTCGGATAGCCGTAACGTCGTGATTTTTAATTGCATTCCTATTAAAACAATTTCAACAGCTGTATCATTTGAAGCCCAACTATATATTATTATCGCGATATCCAGTATTTTCTACTTATAAAAGCCAATGAATATTCCACATTTTGTACGGCCACGGTGGTCTTATAGCGATTAATATAGGAATGATTAAAATCAAAGATAGTAGATTACATTCCCTTTTCTATCAATTTTATTCGTACTTTAAAGTAATTTTGATAAAATTTAATGTATGCTTTAAGCTTTTAAGTGACAAGAAACCAAAAAGGTTATGTTATTTTTTATTCATTATGGTATCTAGATATTTTTTATTTTTCTGCAAATATGGAACAACGAAAATATCACATTCTTACAGAATACCACAAAAAAGAGATTGTTGAATGGATTACTACTACAATACTGCAATTAATAGATTGTTGAAAAAAATTATATTACTATGAAGCAAATCTGGTTAGCAAAGGAGAAACTACCTATTCCACCATCAAATTTGCTACATGTATGTGCTTCGTCCAACGTTTTGAGCGTTTCAGTTTCTCATTAGGTGAATTTGGTGGTGGAGACTGTTAGATTATCGTTTTCTAGCAATAGTTTATTCATTTTTATTTTTTTTTTTTTTAGTTTTCAGCAGTAATTTGTCTGTTGTAGATTCTGCAGAGATAATTTGAAACAAGGGTAGATTGATTGTCATTATAATTATAAATATATTAGTTTAAAAAGACTGTAAGATCGACAAAAATATTTGCCAATCAAAGTATCTAGTATGTCTTATTCATATTGTTCGTATGTTTTTTTCAAGCATTTCTAAAATTCTTTTTTTTTATATTATTCAGTTCGAAGATGTTATTACCTAAAATACTGTAAGTATATAGAAAGAATTGCCTCTGAGTACTGTACAACTTTAAAATAGCATTACAACCACCGACACAATTTCTCTCTGATAATTTTACCTCCGCTCTATTATATAAGTTATTAATACGCACGAATTCGATCATCCAAGAACGAACTGCTACCGCCCGTTTATACGTTCTATTTTTCAAAGCAACGGACTCTCTCTCGCTCTCACTCTCTTTCTCACACTCCGTTTCTGCGTATATATGGTCCATAGCGTCACCACTGTCGCCGGGGAAAAGAGCGATTATCGAAGAGGGAGAGCGAGATCGGTGGGGGGGGGGGGTTTGGTACGAATACAGAAGCAAGAAGCGGCACAGGGCCGATAACGCAATCAGTGAATCTGATTGAAAAATAATAGACGCGCGCGCCTCCGTTTCCTCCCCCTCGTGCCCCTCCCGGTCTGCTCGTCAGATTTGTGCGTCCCCCGTTTCCCCGCCTCACGGTATGAAATTCTCCGTGATTGGAATTTCTCTACTATATATATACGTTATATAGGACTCCTCTCTTAACCGTACGAATCGCTTCACTCTTCTGCTCGTCCCTTTCGGGTTTCCTCCCGTATCTCTGCGCTCTGTGCTCACCCCTTCCTCCCGCCCCCCCAACCGCTCTCCCTACATCACCAGTCAATCTCGCGGCATTGAAATTGCACAATTCGCGCGAGTTGTCGAACGAGTAAAACTACGTAACGCTCTTTTTTTTTATTGCTCCTGTTTTGTCGATCAACTATTCCTCCCCTCCCCCCTCCTGCCCGGGTCGTCGCGGGCCCCGTAGGTTCGCTCGCGTTTTATAAGTAATTTGCTTTTTTCTCCCTTCAGCGCGCTCTTCTTCCGTTCGAGAAAGGTGGCGCGCCGGTTTTCTTTTTCGACAAAAAGTCGGAGAGGCGCGCGATTGGCGAGTTATGAAAACAGCGAGTTTTCATTAATTATAAGGCTTTGATCTTGTTGCTGTATACAGGACTGCTATCGAATTTTGAGAAGCGCGTTAAAGTTGCTATTTGGTGCGTACACGTGCAGCGACTGCGTATTGGCAATTGAGACGATTACATTGTACTGATTTTTGTGCAGATTAATATTGATCGATTATGTTTTTTTAGTTTAGATTAAATTTAAATATGAGTATGAATTTTAATATTTTTTAAAATAATCTTAATTAGTTCTAGATTAGTAAAAAATGATTCGTCTAATAATTCCAATACCTTATTAATAGTATAAGTAATTTATGCAAAATATTTAAGTACAATTAAATTATTTGATAAGTTGTAGTTTTATTATTGTAGATGGAAGAGTTTACCATAATATTAAGCTAATTTTATCTATAAAATAGTTTTTCCTTGAATCGTATATACTATGATTATTAGTTAAGTTTTACTATATATTGTTTAAAAACAGGATATAATGAACCAAATAAATGATAAGGTTTTGTCGAAAGTTAAATACGATTTACACATTCGTTTCAGCGTAGATAATAAATAAAGTATTATTTTTTCTTAAGAAATTATTATTGTACTGTGTACTTAATATGATAAAATGCTATCTATTTATTTTATCTTATATTAGCGAGTGTTGCTATGTTTACAAAAAGTATAATCGAATAGTTTATGTATGACATCCGCGGCCGAAAGGAAAAGAAATTTGATACGCAATTACCTGGAACAAAAGCCGCGGCAAGTTAAATTTTCTTACGAGATTTTAAATAATATGTTTAAATAAAAAATTGTAAAGCAAAGACGAGAAAAGTAGATTTCGAGAGACCATATTTAAGAAATTCTTTTACCCTATTTCTGAATGAGTTGCAACGATGAAACATATATGAAAAAAATATACCTGGATATCGCGAGCAAAATCTCGTTACAGGCCACACCTTTCCGTAAAAATAAGGTGCGCAATCGATCTATGCCGTCACGGGAAAACCGAAGATTTTTCTGTAAAACGGCTTTTATGCGGTTTCGCAAATAAGGTGGCCGAATACTTCCTGTTGGAAAAATATCGAGGTTTTTGAAAGAGGCTATTAGGTTATGCTTTCTAAAAGCAGTGATCCGTACTATGGCGGGAAATTCGGACATTTTCCGTAAAGAAATGAGATATCTCGTATTCTGGCTTTAGGGGACTTTTTTTTGACCTCGGGCTTTCCGACGATTCGGCCGCGCGAAGAGTTTGGGCTGCGATCGGTCAGTGGGACTTATCCCTCGAAATTTGGCTCCCTTGCGAGAGGAGCGCGGAGTTTAAATATCAGCGCTAATGAAGCGTTCGGCATTATTATTATCTGGTCTTTGCTGCGGTACGAATCGATTTGTATAATTTTCAATATTCATTATTATTTTTTATATTAAACTTAATTTATATTTCAACTATTTGTGACCTAATTATTACAAACCTCCTTTTTCTATCATTTATAATTTTAACATTCAGTATCCAAAATTTTTTTTATCTATTCAAATTATTTAATAATATCGCTCACTGTTATATTATTACTCAAATTGCTCAATAAAAATTTGTCTTTTATTTGGTACTTTAATAACATCTCAATTCTGTTTCCATTTCTGCATAAACCGACAACCGCCGCGTTATTTATATCCAAACAGAGGCTAGGACTTTTCGCGACAGATTATTATTCCATTATAGATGACGATATATGGACGATTTTACGACTACTAAAGTAGTTGAGGAAGCTGCTGCATTTAATGCGACGTTAAAGACAGGTGGTGTATACGGGCGGAACACGTATCATTAATACGTATTTACTTCTCAATTTCAGATTGTAAATAATCGCAATATTTAAATTGATGTTCTTAAGGCGTGTTTAAGAAAAAGTTATTGATTTCAAGAAGCAAAATGTTTTCAAAATTTCTATACACGTGGTTTATAATACAAGTAGATTTCAATAATATACAGAGATTGAACCGATAAAATCGTAATAAGAAAGATCATTCTTCAGAAATGATTCATATATGTAGCTAAATTTAATGTTCAAAAAGACAGTACAATAAAGACAATTTAGAGCAGAATATCAATGTTTTATATTTGATATTCAGTTTAAATACCGATCTATAAAACATACTTCAAGCTTCATTTGTTTAATATCGTTTTATTCTTATTAATTGTGAATTACGAATGATCTGCTCATTCCAGACATTTATTACTTGAAAATTATACTTATGTATACTTCTAGGTGGTATATGTAGATAAAAGAAAAGGTTGAATCCTATGCTTATACATTTCTTGAGTTTATACATTTCTCGACCAATAGCGCCAATATTATTATCTCGATATGTATTTATAAAATCGAAGCTTATGCTCACCTTAACGCCCTCGAGAGTTTGTCGTAGTTCATGTTCGGCTTGGACTTACGCTCGCCCCATCGCCTCGCCACCTCGTCCGGGTCGGTCAGCTTGAACTCGCCGTTCGTGCCCTCCCACGTGATGCAGGCCGCGTTGCTCGAGTCCGAGAGCAGCTCGAGAAGGAACTGCCAGAGCTGGATCTGGCCGGAGCCCGAGCTCGCGAGGCGGCTGCTCGTCGCGCCGAACATCTGATACGGATCTGTCAGGAGACATTGGAAAAAGAGAAAAATAAGAGTGAGTGTTTGTGTGTTTGTGTGTGCGTGTGTGTATGCGAGTAAGAGCGAGAGAGAGAGAGAGAGAGAGAGAGAGAGAGAGAGAGAGAGAGAGAGAGAGAGAGAGAGCCGGAGGATGAGCTAGAAAGAAAGGGACGTGTACGGTGTTCCGATGCGGTTTCGATCTAGTTCTTGGTGTATAGGGGACAGTTTGAGGGTGGAAGGCTGTCTTATTTTTCTCATAAATCGATTATAAGACTATTTTTATACTTAGTGATATATTTTTTTTCAATTTAGAAAGTGTCATCAAATGATATCTCGAAGATGTCAGTTAGATTTGGTTTACAGTATTAATTCTTTATTCATACACTGCGGTGCGATATGCGAGAGTTAAGAGAAAATGTTTACAGGAATAAACTTTCTTTAAAATTAAATTTTTTTACATTTTATCAGTGAGATTTTACGAAGAGTTTAAACCAGCCCAAAGGACTAAGAGGAATCAGAACTTTTTATATGTCACTAGCGATAGAACGTAATCGGACGATCGGCTACGCAACAGAGGCAAATGTACGGTTTACCTATCACGAAGCAATACTTTTAAAGTATTTCAGGTGTTGAAAACTTAACCTATAAGCATTAATTTATTTTATCTTTTAAATTAATGATTCGAGTATCCGTAAAAAATATATTAATCTGACACTGAGTTTATCGTTAAGGTCATCCGGTTTTATATAAAAATCTTTTTTAGTAAATAGTTTAAAACGAATTAATTGAGCCAGTGGGGTATTACGATGTCTTTGTATTTTAATTTTTAAATAGCATCTATTTGATTTGTTTTCTCTGAGCATGCATTAAATTTTTTACTTAAATCTTTTTTATTTGTCATCGCTCTAACCTCTAAATTACAAGTTTAAGATGGTTTTTCGTCTTTCTTGACGATCAATATCGTTCTATATTACTCTCTAAGTTGATTTTTACCCCATAAGAATAGTTGTGCTGTGGGGTGAAGTGTGTCCCGAGATTATTTTTGAACTGTTTTCTTTAGACTTATGATGCGTATTCATATTATTTACTTTTTATTAATAAAAAATATTTTTTATTTCAAATTCTACGGGTATGATCATAAACAAGAATAGTTTGACTATAACAATATATATAGTCTATAGAAATATTTGTTAGTTTAGTTTAAAACTATCGAAAAAAAACACAATTTTCATTTTCATTAATAATATATTTTTCCAATCTGAACCCGAAAAACTCGACTTCCTATATCTATTTAAAGTGCACAAAGTTTGCGTTTTTCACACTTCGACTCGGTGTCATTACTTTGCCCATTGCGTGTATAAATGCGGAAATTACATACTTTGCATTCTTTAGCCAAAGCCTCTGTCTATTTTTTCCTTCATCTGAGATTGTATACTCAGCAGACTGATAGATATTCTAGAAATTCAAAGTATCGATTAAGCAAAATTTGTAAAGTTGCAGTTTTGCATCTACCGGGCATTGGTTATAATAATCAAAGTCGCGAATAATACTAGTGTGCGATATAATACTACATATTGCGAGATTGTATTGATTACTTATATAATTTCAAACTATAGCATTAATGTATTTCCTACGAACACCATCTAAGTTACGCCGTTCTATAAGAATCAATATATTTTTATAGAAATAGAGAAGTAAAATTATTTATTTTTTATTTGCAATTTTTTTCAACGTAACAATTTAATATTGGATTTGTTCGGACCATCAAACACCTGATCCTAGACATTTATTTCATTCATTTCTATTCTAATTCGATCTGGTTATTTTATTCGCAGGAAACCTTCGCCAGCAATCGTATAAATTTGGTTTTTCTAGTGAAAATTTTCCATTTTTCTTTTTACTTTTACGTTTTTATTTTTTTTCATGTCACGTTTACGCTTCATTCTCCAGTCAAAGTCGCCTGCCACTCTGGCGCGCAAATGCTCCGACACATATATATGCGCAATGTGCAGGAGACGATAAGAGAGCGAGGTCGGAAATCGGAGGGACGAAGGGGTACGGGAGGCGAATTCTGAAGATGCCTCGAACAGAAAAGTGCACTAATTTGGAACAATGGCACGGCCCTGGCAAAATTAGCGACGATACTCCCCATTTCTTTCGCGGGGATACATACAAGCCGAGCCCGCAATTATACAGTGATAAGCGACTGAGAAGGATGGAGAGAGTGGGACAGAGAGAGAGAGAGAGAGAGAGAGAGAGAGAGAGAGAGAGAGAGAGAAAGCGTGAGAGGGAGGGAGAAAGACAGCTATCCCCAAGGCCGTAACTCTTATTTTTGCGAAGAGTAAGAGAAAGAGGGACGGGCAAGGGTAGTAGTAGAGTAGTAGTAGTAGTAGTAGTCGAGGAGGTTGAGGAGGCGCGGGGTGGTGGGTAAGATAGGGAGTCGGGAGGGGGGGGGGTCGCGCTTGAAAATTATTGTGATCCAAACGAACTTCTATTCTATTGTAGGGTGGCTGCGATTATATCCTTTGTACGAGGAGCACGGCAGAAAAGGAGAAAGAGAGCGAGAGAGAAGGAGGGGCGGGCACTCCAAGCTCGCCAGGCGCGACGTAGCGCGATGATGACGCATTGTAAAGCCTTTTAAGGGGGGGGGGTGGTGGAGCGCAGAGTGAGCGCGCACGGGGTGGAGGGGGTCCCTCCGATATATGCGGGACGGTCGCGCTGTACTTATGCTCGCGCGAAACGAGCGCGTAATAAATAGGTATACCCTCGCGCGCGCGTATACGCGATATAAAGCCAGGGAGTATTGCAGGAGAGAGGATCGTCGTGCTCTTCACGATGGTCTATGTATATGTAGAGCGCGGTGACGCACAACTTTTTGGTTTTTCTTTATTTTTTTTTTTACTTTGTTTATATATATCCTTCATTAATCGTACTTTATTACACAATAATTATTGCACTCGCTGCAGTAGGGGGGGGGGGCGAATCGCGCGCGGTCATTAGGACGAAATGACGACGAAGGATCGATAATGAAATTTGTGCGTCGGTGAGGGATTCTGATGGCTGGTATACGCATATAATAATAAATCTTATTGTTAAATATTATTGAATATTATTGAATTATAAATATTATTGAATTCTATATTTCAACTCAGGTGTAATTTAGATTATACACAGTTAAGAGTTTTAAAACTGCCAATGAGAAATTTATCGTATGCTAACTGGGCAAAATCCGATTGAAGTAAAGCGATTTTTTTTTTGAAAACTTTTTTTGCACGACTAATACGTATAGACGGCATCAAATTTGTGTTTGATTAATTTGTATATAATCTCTGTGAAATCATATGTTTAAAAGGCATATGAAGCTATCTTAAGTTTCAAAAAAAAACCACCGAACGAAAAAAATCTTATCAGTCTGTACTTTCATAACAAACATTAATCAACCGTGAGCATGATTTTCACGATCGATGGGCATTATTAGTCACAATAATAATTATCGCAACAAAATAAAACGAGAGCTTTTTCTCTCTCTCACACACACACACCTCACCCACACACCCGCACACACATACACAAACTTCTCGCCTCTGTCGACCCCAGTCGATAAAACGATCGATAGAACCCCCGTCATCGTCTCTCTCTCCTGTTTCCAAATCGTGTCGCGAGTTTCTATTTTCGAAGCGCGAACCGATACGCAAACTCCAGAAGATTCTGATTAGTAGCATTCATATTCGGTAAGATTACACACAGGCACGCGCTTTATATCGCTCTATTCTATATTAAGTCTCGTTATCTTTCAATTCGAATACTCTTCCGAGTAGCGAAATCTAGCGCGCGCGCGCGTTCTATAATGCAATAATGTATATACCGTAAAGTTCTGGAAAGCTCAACACTCACAGATAAAGAAACATAGACTCATGTAGTACACTTATAGAAATTCGTCCGCGGACTCGACGGCGCGGACAATAATCAATCGTTTATCAAAAGCATAATATGTTTACACTTTACAGAACGAGGAAACAGTTTCACGTTTTTTCCATCCTCCTGCTGTCGCGCTCGCGCAACTTCGAAAGTTATCGGCACAGTCAGACACATATATATGTGTGTACGTTTATACGTATGCGCTATATATTTCATTACGTAACGGTACGCATGCATGAAGCATATGCGCGCGCGCGCGCGTGTGTTTGGTGCTCCGAAGCTTTTTTTTCTTTGTTGCGCCGTGATAGGATTCTTATGCTATATGTCATTCGAGGGAGATAACGTTCATATATATATATATATATATATATATATATATATATATATATATACACACTTTAAAAGATTACAATATCGATAACAATGTAACACGCGCTGACACCGCACGCGCGCGCGCGCGCACGCGTGGCGCGATCTCCTCTGTCTGGCTTTTCGCGCGCCAGCCGCTATGGAGGGAGGCTGCGGCAGCTTCGACGTCCGCATAATAAGTCGACCGAGAGGCGCACAGAGCCCGCGCGCGCACGTGGTAAATAAATAGATAAATAAACATATATCTATATACAAAATTTCGGCGAGGATGGCCGACAGAGCCTTCCTTCTACTGGCCTGCGTCGCGATCCTAGTCGCTCAAGGTGAGTAATATAATCCGTGTATCCCCGTGGAGCCCGCGCGACTTTCACGATCTCGGCGCTTCGCTGCCGCGGTCGAAACTTTCGCTAATACCCGGCACTGTGTGACCTGCAAATTGCGCATACGCGCAAGGCGTGCGGTGGTGGAGCTCTGCGTGAGTTTCTTCCTTTTTTTTTTACCCTTTCGCGAGGCCTCGAGCAGTCGGACGCTTAATACCACGAACTTTTGTGTAGACCTTGAGTGCATCGCTTTTCGATAGTCTCCGGCTTGCTATTCTCCCCAGGCTCTTTATGAGCGTAGGAAAAAGAATGTGTAAAAAAAATTAAATTTACGAAATTTTTAAAAATGAATAATACAACAAATCGGTGAATTTGGTATAATAGATGACGATGATTTTTATTAAAATGAAGTAGATCAAACGCTTCTGATTAACTGTCGCGGTGTCAAAATATAAATGACAACTTTTAGTCCAATATTTAGATATTCGTAACTCGAATTCGATTCTGGGTCTGAACTGAGTTTGAATTTGAGAGTGCTCTTTTCGATTCATCGTATTTATTTTTATAATAATTATCTTCGTAATTTATATTCAAAACATACTGCACAGCAAAGAAACTAACTGAATGTCCAATTTCGATGATTTTAGAAATTGTACTCATTGACGTTAATTTTCATAATAAATTAATCTTCATAATTTCAAAAAATTTTAATTATCAATGACTATATCTTTAAGAATTTGTTAAAAAATGGATTCAAAATCGAATCAGGAAAACAAAGAACAGACGTTTTACACAACTTTAGCTTTATCGTTTGATAATAATTTTAAATATAATGGTTTACACAATTAAAACGATTTAATATTAAAATTATTTCGATTACTAATAAAAAAATTAAATAAAGTAATTAAACTTGTTAAAGACTAGACGATAAATGATCATATCTCAAAAGTTGTGCATGAAATAAATTGTTATGTCTGTCTGGCTTCGTATAAGCCGGAAAAGCTAAGCGTTATGTTATTTCTACTGGAAGAAACGAATATAAGAAACATGCAAATAAATCAATTTTTGCATTTGATAAAATATAAATTAATTGCACAGTGCATATACATATATATATATATATATATATATATATATATATATATATATATATAGATATATATATAGTAAACAATATGGTCAGACAATTGATATGGATAGTGAAACAAAATTATAGACAAAGAAAATATGTACCATAAAAGATGTATTTTGAAAATGATTTATATAGTAAATTACATGATAATACGATTAATCGACATTTAAGTACATAATCGACAATATAAAAGATTTTAATTTTCTAATCAAAGTCGTGATATAAATTTGTAATTATTATATACCAACAATTGTATTGTATAATTAAAAATTGTAAAATGTCCACAGCTCAAGTAATTAATTTATAATCTAAAAAAATAGATGAATTATTTATAGAAAAGAAAAATTCAATTTAAATCTAAGGGTATCTGTTCCAAATCGCAGGAACAATACGCGCGCAAATTCGTTAAAAAAATCGAAAGTAATTTCCAATTTCATATCTTCTCCAACAGGTGCAAATCTTCGCGTCACTCCCTCAAACTTTTCCCCTTCTTTTTCTTTTTTTCAAAACAGCCGCCCATACATTCAAATCCCCATGACAATTCATCGAATTTTGTTGCAACAGGAATCTGCGAGCCGTGCGACTTGAAGACGGCGTACGGCTGTCACGTGGACTGCGTCAATCAGCGCTATTTCAACGGGATCTGCTACGCCACGGAGTCGGGAATGGACTGCCAGTGCCGGGGCACAAGGGGTAGGCGATAGAGAAGAGATTTCCGTCCGCGCTTCGTTCGTGAATGATGTAACGACGAGGAGGGGGGAGAAACCGCGGCGCGAGAGCGGTCAAAGTCGAAGAAGCGAAGATATATATATATATATATATATATATATATATATATATATATAGAGAGAGAGAGAGAGAGAGAGAGAGACACGGAAAGAGGGAGCGGCAGCAAAGTTTCTACTTGAGATTACAATAATTTTCCCTTCATTTCTTTTTGTTTCTTATGTCTCAGAATAATAAGTCATATAATCGATGTACTTTTTTATTTAAAAAAATTACTTTCTATATAAATATATCAACCTAATATTCTTCCTGATTTTTTATGAACATAAGCACCCATGAAAAGACTGAAAATACAAATAAATTATTTACAAAATATCTTCTAAGTGTCTTTTAATTATTTACATATATTCATCGCATTATTTCGTAATGAAGTTAGGCTGTCGGTAGACTTTAAATTATTTAATACAAAACTTTATCTTGCAAGTTTATAAAATTATTTGTAAGCTTCATCTTTGTAAAATTTGATCTTTCGAGATTTTTATAAAGTATGCATTTGTATAGAAATGAAATCAGATGGATTTTCTATAAGCATATACTATGCACTAAATTTCAAACTAGAGACAGTTCATAATACAGAGCTAAAAGTTTTTTATTTTTGCTGTAAAAACCAATATGAATTCAAAGTATTGAAATCTGTCAATTTCGACGACGAAAGCATACGAAAATTGTAATAATTTGTCGATTGAATTTTTATAAATTAAGATCCGAAAATATAGCAATTTCTAATACTCTTTAAAAAAATCATAGAGTGATAATTATATGATTAACAATACAGAAACACTGATAAAGTTAGCACGTTTATTTCTTGGCTGATGATACTGGACTGTTCAAGATGATTGAGATAGAACTCAAACACAATTGTGGAATTTTTGATTAAATGAAAAGCAGTACTATATAACACATTTCAGCTATTGTTGGGCCTCAGGTTAAATTAGACTTACTTTGTTATTGTAACTCGTGCTTCAGAAGTAACAGAAATTTTCCCTTGCTTCTGCCGAACTTATATTTATTTTCGATGACTGTATCACTCCTGGGCTTACAGTTTATCATTCGACATTCTAGAATTTCTCCGAGAGAGTGACAGAGAGAGAGAGAGATAGGGGGGGGGGAGAAAAAGAAAGAGAGGAAACTCAAAATGCAGCTTCATGGAGAATCCTTCGAAAGCGATTCATCCGCTTGTCAACGAGGGGAGAAAAAAAGATCTGCGCGCGATGCGCCCACTTAAAAACAATATCGGCTCTAACGAGTTGCCCAGCTGATGGTGTGTGTGTGTGTGTGTGTGTGTGTGTGTGTGTGTGTGTGTACGGTAAAAATCGATACTAGAGACAAGCATGCGGCAATGCGCCCTCGCGTCTACCGCCGTATATATCGTTATGATTCGGATTCAAAGGACTCGTAAAAAGGGCCATCGAGCTTTTTTTTTCCTTCCTAAGGGATAAATGGACCGGCGAGCGTGCACAATGAAGACGGCGGGGCCGAGAACGATCGTCGAGCGCCCGCGGAGGGTAAGGAATGGAGGGAAGACGAATCACAGAGGGCAATTCGCGTTTCGGGCCGATTATGATTGTCTGGGAGAAGCGGGTGGATTGACGTATTTTCTTCTCTTACTCTCTCTCTCTCTCTCTCTCTCTCTCTCTCTCTCTCTTTTCTCATTCTATTTTTCTCAATCCTCCCACACTTGTATATAGCTTCGCGCGAGCGTAAACGTCATAAAGATGTCGCGGATTTAGAACTGGTCATGTAGAACAATAAGCCAGGCTAATAATACAGGACGACGAATTTGGAAAAAAGTCAATAAATTCAATCGATTGAATCTAATGCCGCGAAAGCAAAAAATACGCACGAGACAATTCAAAATCCAGAAGGACATACGTTGAATCAAACTGTCAATCGTGTGCCCTCGCGAATTGGCTCGATATGGCCAGTTTTGACAATATTAATCGTTTAACTATATCGTATTCTAGGCGGGCGCAAAATTTCGGGACGCGATGTCTACTCATCAGATATAATAACCACTGTAATCTTCATATAGTAATCTCTTGTCGTTCAGCGATGGAATTTCCTTGCATCTCGTCCGTCCGATTTGCGCAAACGAAGCATGAACGCCGAGAAATCAAAGACGCCGGTATATATAAGCAATAGGCGATATAGATCGAGGATATAATTTTCCCTTTCCCCTGTTCCTTTCTTTTCCCTGTCTCTTTCTCTTTCCCCATAATCGTCAGCTCGTCCCTCCTCCACCCGCCTCCGTCTATATATAGGATTAACAAAACTGCGGACTACTGGCCATCTCCGTCTGCTCGGCCGGACTACTACTCGGTACGTATGTGTATTGCCGTTCGGCAAATTGAGCGAGTATCTCTCTCTTCTCTCTCTCTCTCTCTCTCTCTTTCTGTCCCTCTCACTCCACGTCTCCCTTTCCCCTCGCTGCGCGTACGTACGTGCGTGCGTGCGTCCGCGCGCCCGCAGCTTGATCGGCTCTCGATCGAACGGTAATTCACTTACGAGTTAATAATGGGCGCCAAAGGGGGCGGCGGCGGTGCGCCCATTTATTCGGCGGATAGCGAGCGAGGGAGCGAGGCCAAGGGGGCGCGGGGGACTCGATACGGAACTGCGAATGGCCCCGGCGCAAAATCCCCGAAATAACGGCGCCGATAGTTCGTAAACATCTCGTTGAAACTTCGATAATTGATGGCTCGGCCCAGACCGCCCTCTGCTATCCGTTGCGCGGATTTTTCCCTCACTCTCTGTCTCTCTCTCGCTCTCTCTCTCTTTCTCCCTGACTTTCACCTAAGTAGGTCTAGAGCGTGTGTCCATGTTACAATTTCGGCGGGGGAAGAAGCATTATTTTCGGATTGGATGTGAATTAGTTGTATATTGGCAAGCAAATCTTATATGCATCTTACAACTAATTGTATTTTTTTTCGACAATATATGTAATGTTTGCTAAAAATCTAATATTTCCTGAGCCTTGAAGTGATAATATCAGTGAAAAATAAATGAGGCCATTGAATGAATAGCAAACGCCACTTGTATTTAGGATTAAAAATATGACTTTCAATGAAGAACAAAAAAATGGTTATAGATCTAGTGGTTTTGACCGAGGTCAAGGTAACGAAAAACAGTCAGATATATGGTGCTATATATTTAGAGTAGGGTAGAATTACGACATGAAATACAAAAATGGATATTAAGTCAATGCACAGTACGTTGTGAACTCAAGTTATACACGTTGGTTCGATCACGACTTCGGCAACATAAAAACATATGTGAGCATTATTGTATTTATCTATATGGATTATTGATACTGTTTTGGAAAATGTATTCTACGTATAATAAGTTATTTAAAAAGTATAAAACAAAAATTGATTATTCAGTCTAACTTAATGCTTCCGAACTTAACGAATTAATACCCTCCCCCCCTTCTTAAATTTCTAAGATCGATCTAGCACAGGTTGCCTTGTTAAGTTGAAGCTACGATGGAAGCAATTTTAATTTTCTTAATTTATACACGGCCTGACAAAAAAATTCAAGAAAAATATCATGTTTAATTATTTTTACATTATCTCACAAAAATTTCATCCTTTATCATTGAATAAAAAAAACGAAATTTTTTTCAATGCCTCGGTATATACTTTTTCAATTTGTTGATATTTTTTCACATAATTGGCACACTTGACTGTTCATATGCACAATTTAAAATTTTATATCAATTCGGTATTGTGTTTCTAATTATTATTAAATTCTCTGTGTACAATATCATTTTAAGCGATTTATATTTTTATTCAGTTTTATCTTTTCCGATATGCTCAGTAGATTCAATTTTTTTTTATGATTTCTCTTTAAAGTTTCTTAAGAAATTTGATGGAAAACTAAGACATTCACAAAAGGAATCGGGGAATTTTCAGATAATCTTAGTTAGGATTATTAGTTTCGCAAGGAAGTCAAAGAAATGTATTCTTTTTTAATATATAAATAATTAGAACTTCGTCAAGCGGATTGGCAATCAATTTTTGGATAAATATAAATTCACATCAAAATTCGTAATTTATAATACATTTTATCAAATACAGCTGTATAAATTATTCATTCGGTCAATTTGTACAATTTCAGTTCAATAAAACAAAATTCATATGGATGCTAAATTTGGCAAGGCTCCGATAATTGACAGTTTACATTTTCATTTTTCTTTAAGGAAAATAATAACTCCTTGAATGAAGGAATCGCGTACGATTTAGAAATTCGTGCATAATCCATCTCATGCGCCGAGTAGAATTACAATTAAAACATTTTAAATTTTAAACGCAAGAGAGCTAAAGCAAACTCTAGAACCAGGCATATTCTATATATTCCCGGATAGACAAGTGGAGGCTTGAGAATAAGAAACATGACGTAAGCACCGACCCATACACCCGCACGCCCGCGCGCACACACATATATACACAGACTCGCGTGCATTTTACGGTCGGACATTACAATATTGACGATGCATGGCTATATACATCAGTTCGCGTGTGAGGCACGCGAGCGCGCTCACCGACCAGCTGCGCGGTCCGCATGCAGCGCGAGACCGGTGCGTAATTTTTGGGCGTGGCATAGGTGTATGAGTATACACGCATACAGGTATATATGCATGTAAGAGGAGAGAGAAAATCAGGATGTGCGCAGTAGGGGGTGGCCGCGCGCTGGTCGATTAGCGGCCGCTCTGGTATATAATCGCTGCTGTACTTATATATATATATATATATATATATATATATATATATATATATGTAGTAGGACGCCGAGAGTGCCGGCTGACTTTTTACACGCGCGCGCGCGCGCGCGTGTGTGTGTATACGTGCGGTCGCGTGCGCCATCGGCGTCGAGGCGTAAATTTTACGCCCTCTTTCTCTTTCTTCGCTGAATAGTGGACAGGGGGGAGGGGGCGAGAAGTTGGCCTACACCGAAAGTGAAATTAGCTTCGAAATTAATCCGTAAGGTATGTGGGGGGGGCAGGGGGAGGGGAGGGGTCGCGGATTAAACTTCGAAGCTGACGCGGCAGCCGCGGACACGTTGATTTTACACCCTCTCGGAGCGTTCGAGTTGTACAAGAGAGTCAAATATATATATATATATATATATATATATGTATTATGTTAATCTCAAGGAGGGTATTAGTTGCCGCGGCGAGGAGGAAGGGCGCGGGGTTGGTTGGCCAGCGAGCAGGAGCCAAGAAGCAGGTGATCCCGGGACAGTGGCCAGAGAATCGAGCATATGCCGTATAGGGATAAGCAAGGATAAGGTTATCTGTCGGCGCATATCAAATTGAGGAAACGCGCGCGAGCGAGCAAGACGTGCATGCAGAGATAGTTCCCTGCGCGGCCGGGGGAGGGCCAGGGTTAGCCGGGGCTTTATTCAAATTTCCGTAAGTATGCACATACGTATATGACTTTCGAAAGGCGGGAGGAATTTTTTTCACCCCCTCCCCCGCCAACCGCTTTCTTCTCGGCCGGGAAGGCGAGCTTTCGACGTGGCCTCTCGCCTGGGGCGTAATGGATTCGAAGTTGCGGGGAAAGGTCGCGGGTATCGCACAGGGCAGTGGTTTCGGGGAAAAATAAGCCTTTCTTTTTCTTTTATGTTTATTTATACTTTCTTCTTGTTTTTTTTTTCATCGTCGAGGCAAAGGATATTTATTGAACTTTTGCTTGGACGTTTCAAAAATATCTACCTACTACATACCAGGCTGCCTAAGGTGCGAGTGTGAGTCCAGGCCGGATTTTGAGAGGCTGCTGCCGTACCCTGGATAGAGACAGAAATCGTAAAAGCGTATTAATAATTCAGATTTAGACTGATAAAAGAATTTCAGATGATAAATTTTTGTTTCAATATAATTTTTATAATTAATTGATAATCTATAGATGTCATTGATGAATTGAATAAACTGTATATAAACATAGGACAGACAGGTTTAATTCAGTAAATAACCTTTAGAGCAGTTTATTAGAGATCTTTAAATTCGACTATATTTATATCACGTGTAATAATGTAAAAGTTTTTTAATAAATGAAGATTTTGCGAGAAAGTAACGAGAAAGAGTTAACGCTATTTAAAACCTAAAACATTGAAATTGTGACTAACAAGCGGAGAATCTTATGTTTGAGGCCCGAACTTGCTTGTAACTTACAGAATCTCTTCTAATATAGCTAAATAGAACATCTGTGCAGTCATTATTTCCAATACTTCATTGGTTCAACGAAATTTAGAATTAAAATTTCGAGCGACTACGTACGCTAATAAATAATTAAAATTTTCCCAGACAAATTCTTCACCGATAAGAGAATATAATGTCGATAAAAATTTCCTTTTTTTATTTACACGTATGGAAAATAAATATAACCTAATATTATTGTAATTACATGTTTCATTGAGAATTATTAAAATCAAAATTTCATAAGAATTGAAAATCCTAACGATTCAGGTCAATATTACAAACAATCAACTCATCTAAAAAGAATACTGCTATCTTTATTAAATTTTGGCTGCAAGATCAATAAAATAATAAAAAGACTAAATGTTCTTATTAAATTTATATTATATTCGTGCATTGATTGTTTCTATAAATTTAGGTCTTGAATCGTAAGGATTTTCAATTCTTATTGAATTTTCGATTTTAAAACTTATAAATAATGCATGGGATATAATTCACTTTACGTTTTCTTATTTGTTTATTTTGTCATTTGAGCCGAAGTATATATTTGAGAAAACTTCAATTATTTATTAGAACAGATCTATTAGTTTATATATATATATATATATATATATATATATATATATATATATATATATATATATTAGAAGTCTTTGGTCCAAAGGGCCATTGCAAACAATAGCTGGACATATCTTCTGTTCAGGTATATTAGGTAAGATTTTGTGAGCTACAGCCAATCCAGAACCCAAATATTACATAGACTTTTCATCTACGACAATAAGACTCCTGTACTTATTACAAAATCAATCCTATTTTTCACAATTTTTGGCATTGTAATATAATGTCATTACGGATATAATAAATTTGTTAAAGAAAGCGAAAACTGATCGATATAATTATATTTATAATTATGCCAAATGGGTAAAGCAACGGGATTGTAAGAAGAGAATACGTGGGAGGGCTAAGAAATTAAAAAAAAAGAAAAGTTGGCTGAGCAAGCGAGTTTTATGATCCATTTTCTAATAGTACAAAGCAAAAAATGTTCCGTGTTACATCTGAGCTTCGGACAAATCCAATTCAATTGCTGTATTGCAATATACGAACTCGACGTTAATTTTACACAGTCGAAAAATCTAATTGAAATCTTTAATAGTAATGGTTACGAATGAAAATTTCAACTAACGCAACGTTAGTTTCAAATTTATTCAACGCGATCCCTATTCGCTATATAATTCGGACTGTCGAAGAGCTATGCTATTTGACCATTTCCATTGAAATCAGATTCTTGAAAAATATAAATAGGAATCTGTTCTCCCTTGAAACATCTATCGTTTACGTTACTTTCAGGTGCGGATCGACGAGCATTAGATTTATATCTATGTATACACGTACAATCGATTCCACGACGAAAAGAATAGGAAACGACGGGGGAGGGGGTGTCAAACGCGCCATCCGAGACGCCGGAAACCCGTCCGAGCGGCAGAATCCGACGGAGAGGATTTCCGTGTAAGCAAACAGGGCATCCCCCATATATATATATATATATATATATATATATATATATATATATATATATAGACAATCACAGTAATAACGCGTCGAATGTTGTCGTAGAGGGACTGCTCGGCTTTTGCTTGCATCGTCCGCTTTGGGAAAAATGGAACCGCTTGAAATCCTGGGTCAAATTCACTAGGGTTGATCGGTCAACTTGTTATTGTACATTGCATTTTTCAGTTTAACGCGATCGTGGTTATATCAAAAATCACGTCTCATCCCGAATCTTGGACGAGAAGGTCGGTGAAAAGTTTTTTTTTTAACTTTAAATTGAATACTTAGGACGAGAGGTTGAATTACATATTCATTATTTATTAAAAGAGTAACTAAAATTAGATGAGGATTTTAGTTACATAATATTTATCAAAATTAACGATATGCTTTATACTATTAATTTAGAACATGTTTATGATTTTTCGGTAATGGAACATGTAAGAGAAATCAAGGCTGTAAATCTCAGTGGAAAATAAGTATTTTTACGTATTTAGAAGCGCTGATTACGAATAGCAAAATAAAAATTGACACCGAAAGTAATAATCATAATGTATAACATGAAAATCCCATGTAAATTTATATATTTTTGATCTTCTGAATGGAATGAAAGAATAAATATTGTAAATTACTAGGTAAGCTAAAGTTACATAAGTTAAAGTTAAATAAGTCACGTAATTTAGTTGTCATTTTTTCTATTTTGAGAAATGGAAGATTTAAATTTTACAATATTCTTAATAGTTCGAAAAAACCATGATTTTATCTTCTTTTTCGTTTTGTTACGGATTTAAAATATTTACTGTAATAATTATTTTTAAATAAGATAAAAAATTTACATTTTATTGCATGTATGAATATGTTTCAATGTATGACATCACAGCTTCATCTTTCGCTTAGCTGGCTCTTCACTTTCAAAGTTAGAAAATCCACGAGCTAAGCTTAAACGCGCATATTCAAAGTGAAAAAGAAAATAAGTCAAAACGAGCGGGAGAAAAAAGAACAAAGAAGAGAACTCTGGAAAATTTGCCGTGAGGGGGTAAATTGCGAGCGAACGAAGGGGCCGAGTGACACTTTTTTTCGCGATTCTTGAGCACAGAGGCAAGAAAGAAAAAAAAGAAAAAACGAGCTCGACAGTCAAAAAGCGCGTGGAAGTTTATACCGGGAGCTGTCGGTGCATCGCCACCTCGTTTTGTGGTGTATATATATATATATATATATATATATATATATATATATATATAAATAGCAGACATTGTGCGAACGCGCGTCTAAAGACTGCCCCCCCCCCAGCCGCCGCGAAGGCGCGCGTCGCGCTCGCGGCTCCTTTGATCGCCTCTCCCATTCTTTCGAGCCCCTGCATCAGTGCGGGCCGGTGCGCTCAGGAGTGAAGCCGCCGTTATAACGGGATTACCCCCACCCCCTTCCCGCCGCGGTAATTGCTTGCGCATAACCCTCGAGGGAGGGACCGGGCGATCCGACGAGGTGACAATGCGGCTCACCGTGTCGCGTACTGCATGCGAGAGTTGTTACTGAACGAGTGGGAGAGAGAGAGAGAGAGAGAGAGAGAGAGAGAGAGAGAGACTGACTAGTTTTTTCGTTCATTCGTAGGAGGGGGTGATTGTTTTGTCGTTTCGAATGGGAAAGGGATAGATGTTATGACTATTTCAGAAAAATTATTAGAATTATTAGATTTTCTAGAATAAATATAGTATTTATGGAACATAATGTCAAGATTGATACGAACGAATATTATCAACAGCCAGTATTCATATTCAAACTTTCTATATTATTCGACGTTAACTGTCAATGTTTGGTCATTTTTTGGTTCTTTTGCTTGAAAAAAACGATGAACCATAGAGCTGGTTAAATAAGCAGATACCTTAATTTTGCCTTTATATATATTTATATATATATAAAGGCAACTGTACACTTTGCTCAAGCTCAACATGATTTTTACATTTTTACAAAAGTGTAGTCACTGAAGCTGAAGCCGAGTGGTTCGAAAGGTCGGACAACAACGAAGTTAAACTTAGAATTTTAAATTTAGAATTTAAATTAAAATTTAGAATTATTTATTTTCAATAATTATATTTTCTAGTAACACTTTATGTTTCAGATTCTACGTGTGTGAATATAAACAAGCACAGCTTGACTGTCATAATATTAGTATAATTAGAATATTATATGGGTGGTTTTATTTTTCATACAAATGCGTTTATCATGCAGTTTGAAAAAAAATTCTTTTATATATATATATATATATATATATATATATATATATATATTTACTTTCAACGTTTAAATAAGTTTTAAATGAAATAGTACAATAAAAATTATTTCCTAGTTAAACAATTTTTATGATTATTCGATTATTTTCAATTATTTCAACTGTTAATTAAGGATAATATTAACAAAAGCTCTAATTGAAAAAGTTATTTCATATATATTATCGTTTTTCCACAAGGTTCCTATTGAAATTGCAAAAACAGTCCTTCCCCTTTTTATGTATCTCAACAAAAATATTCGTTATTAAGTGAAACATCGCTGTATAAATATATACAGTATAAATATATGCGTACGCATTTATTTATTATAGAAAAAAAATTCTCACACTTCGCTTTCAAAGCGACAAAGGCTCTTTCGTTATATAATAACGCAAACAAATCCTCTTTGCATAATCGCGGCGATATAAAAGGCATCGCCCAAGAAGAGCCTCGGAGGTGAGTGGCTGAGGAGTGGGACGCCTGGTCGGAACATGCCTCGAGTTCCCGACAATAATGCACAAAGGAAAAGGCAGCGGAGCCTCCTCTCCACCCCCCCCACTCCCCACCCCTTGCCGAAAGCGCGCCCGCGCCAAGGTGGATGTATATATACGTACATGCGTGAAAGCGCCCGTTGCAGAGCACAACGCCCGAAGGCGTAAAATAAACCCCGCGGCCGGGCTGCCGCGCCGCGCTGATTGCGGCTGGGACCCCCGACGGCGCCGTGCGCCGGGAGTTCTTCCTCCTTCTCGCTGTATGTATCTCCGGCCTGGGCGCCAGCTCCCCCCTCCCCCCTCACCCCGCCCCCTTCCCCACCCGCGCCACCGCCACCACGCGCGACTTTCGCCTTTGCCCCGCGCGGGAGCCGACGCTCTCGTTTGTCCCTCCGTCCCGGCTCCAATCAGGCCTGGCAAATCGAATTGTTTAACGCGCGCCCGCCGAGCGCCAACTGCCACTTAAATCCCGGCATCTGTTGGAACTCCGCTCCTGCCGCGTGGGCTTGCGCGACTCGATCCCTATCCGTCGCCGGGTCTCTCTCGCTCTTGCGCCGTGCGCAAAATTCAATTTTCTTTTTTCTCATTTTTTTCGCTCTGTTTTTTTTCTTCTTCTCGCTCCTTGCCCGCTTTTCTTTTCAGAGGGAAAACGAGCCCGTTTTCTGGTAACGCCGGACTTACGCGCAACTGGGACAGATTGGACGATAGGGCGAATTACTGATTCGTGGAGATTGCGATCGTGAATGTCGCGTTTGATGTTATTGTAGCTCGATTGTCACGAAAAAGAAAGAAATTGACGAACGCACATGAAAGAGATGCATTTCCATGAGTGTGCGTTTCCGAACGACTATTTATGAAGTTTCACCAGGAAAGGTTATTGAAAAAATCATTGCATACTGTATGAATTTACAAAATATACGATAAAAATATACGAAAAACAATAAAATGTACGAAAAAAACCTGTATTAATTGTTTTTTTTTTTAAATAGATTATTTTTATACTAAGAACTATTCCTATGAGTACACTTGTTTTCAAATACGCCATTAACCATTCTATCTCACAGTATAAAACTGAATTCTTCATAAAATAGAAAAGAAGGGTTCAGTGATGAACAATTAAAATTATTAAATATTAACGTTGAATGATCAAATACAATTGATGCCATCTTAAATAAAAAAATCCTATTCTCCGTGAACAGGAACGAACGATCGTCTATCGTTTGCAAATGATCGCAGGTTTTTTTCGCCTCGCGCGGCAAATAACACGCCACGAACGTCCGTCCTAACCGTAATGGCAAAGAGAGAACGCGCCGATCCGCGCGATCCGCGACTCGAGCGTCGAAAGTGCTGCCCTCGTGAAAAATTCCGCCCCAACTACCCGCCGACCTCGTTTACCGCTCAGCGCTGGCTGGCGGTGGGCGTCCGACTGTTCCGGAGCGCGCCCCGAGTGCAGAGCGCAAAAGCGCAATTCCACGCGCCCGCTACTTCTTCAAGCCACCCTCCCCACACCCGCTCTCCCACATCGCCAAGAGAAGCCCGGTAATTGAGCCATTAGATCGATAAGTTGTATTATTCGCCGCGGCCGACGGCCTCTCGAATATATATATATATACTTATACGCCTGGTACGAGCCGAATACTTATGCGAAATAAGTATGAGCTGCTCTCTCTCTCTCTCTCTCTCTCTCTCTCTCTCCTCCTCTCCTCCTCGTCTTTCTTTCCACGAGGGTCTGCCGCCGCGGTTGGCGCTCTGCACGCCTATTACCTGGCGCAGCGCCGAGCATTGTTTTATGCCGTCGAGCCGGACGCGCGTCGCGGCACGTGCACATAAATCCGTGACCGGGCCGACAGTTCTCTCGCACCGTCGCGTCGCGGTGAGTTGGGAATGGCGGGGGGCGGGAGGGCTCGATTTCTTGCCGGGGAGGTAGGCGACGCCTACGTACGCGCGCGCGTGCTGCCCCCCCCCCCCAACCTGGGGCGAAATCGAGAGGGTGGCTAAACGAAGTGTGGCAAGTTGAAAGGGGGCGGGGGGAGGGGGATGTGGGTTACGCGAGGCCGGAACTGTTTGGCTCGCGAGTCCCAGTGGGAATATATATATATATATATATATATATATATATATATATATATATATATATATTAATGTCAACGGCGCGTCGGTAGGAGGGTGCGAAACTGAAAATTAAAACGAACAGATATGTACTCCATGGGGATACACCGATAATACGAGAGTGAAAGATTGAGAATATATTTTGAAAAAAAATCATAAGTACAATCGCTGCAATTTACGAAAAATTATTGTTAAATGTTCTATAAAAGAAAGTTATAAATTTTGGGGAAAATATTTACCAAATTTTCTGGGCTAATTATTGGTATAAAGTATTCTGCAAATAGTATTTATTAGATAAGACTTTACGTGCATTTTTGAAAAATTTTTAGTTAAATTTTTTATATAAAAAACGAAAACCCAAATAAACAATTAAGTTGCAAAAAATCCTAATAATACGATTTTGTAAATTTTGAGCGATATTTTCCATAATACACAATCTCAATTATTTAAAAACACATTAATTGTTCATGTTAGAAATTTTAGCGTTCTAATTATTTATGATTTGATTTGACGATTATGGTAAATTAAAATTATATTTATAAGGCTTGAAAAAAAGAGAAATTAAAAATGATTAAAAAAAGGTATTATTCATTAATTTTGAGATCATATTTATGTTTATATTAAGACAACGAAAAAATATATTATTACAACATCTATTAGACTCGGAAATAGCGTTCAATTCTCATAAAGTCTAAAATTTAAAAGATGCCTTCATGGCCTCCATTATTTCTATTTCATTCTCAATGCAGATAATAACTTTACCAACATGCAAACGATACATTGTGCTTCGTTGTTGCGAATTATTAATATTAACGTCGACTCTCGGGGGGTCGCGCATTTATTAGCTTCGATGATCTCCGATAACGGGGCGCGCGAGATATTCAAATTGCCGCACACGGTCGCGTTCGTTGCGGGGGCGCGTTCGCATTGAAGCGAGGCGCTCGCGATTTCGCCCGCGGCTTTTTCGTTCCGCTCGACGGGATAGGGTTGGGAGGTTTTCCTCCTCGCGTTGCTAATACTTGGGTCTTAGGGACGCGAGGGGCCGTGGAAGTGGTAATGAAATTTGATAGAGATCCGATTGGGAAAGAGCGTAGAGTTGCGGGAGAGCGTCAGTCAAGAAACGCGAGGGGTGGGTAGGGCGATGGATTTTGAAATTTCAAGAGTTCGATATTCTTAGGTAACGTACACTTGGCATAGTGGGACTCTGTAATTATCTTTCTATTGGGTTTTAAATTGTTGTTTATCGTCGCATGTCCCATACGAACGTTGAGCACTATCAAATCCATTACGACGATGTATATATAAAGACATTACTTTTTTTTCTTCATTCGTGACTCTTATCGTTCGATTGTATGATTGTGTACTCGACAAATATATCGCGGGCCTCCCTGGGATTTGGCGGCTACGTTGTTTTCAAATATTTTAAATGTTTCGCAAATCAAGCGACCTGTTGTTTTCGAATATTTGACGGAATAGACTGCTTATATTGGTGATTACCTCGTTTATCTAATATAAGCGTTTCTGGGCGGTATTTGAAAGTTTGATACGCAATCTCGTGACGACGATTTGATTCTTTTGCTGTCTGGTTTAATTTAGTAAGATACTAAATCAGTCTAAGCAATTCTAAAGATATTTTTTTTATTAAACCGACTCATTTCGTTGTTTTGATTTTCGTCTTTTGTATGTATTCTTTTTCTTCAATTCTTGACAAGCGTAGTCCGCGTTACTTTTGTTGCATTTATTTTCTTAATATCTGCTAATTTATTTAATATCTCTTTAAATTTGATCCTTGGATTCATCTTTCCTATACATTGAATGAGATACGAGCGTCCTGTATTCTTTGACAGGGACATTTATTTTATTTTATGAACCATTCAGAATTTTTTGACATCGTTACGCTTAACGCGCACTTGGGATTTGAGACTAACTGTTAGTTACGATAGTTATACGATAGTTACACGATCAAAGCTTTCTTTTCAACGGAAAGTTATCGATGCGGTATTAATATTCATGCGATAGCTTTTCAAGCGATTAATTCGGTTCATCCTTCGATACATTAGAAAATTGAATATTTTCTTTATAAAGAGATAATAATGCTTATATGATCATTAAAAATATGCTGAGATATAATAGATTCCTATATTATATTTATATATAAATACCGTAAATATCAATTCAAGGAATGAATTACAATTATTTAAAGATCATAATATGATAAATCAGAAAAATTTTCAAAAATTTTAGTGTTATTAGTAGTTATCTTCGCTTAGTGATATTAGTAATTATTTAATCACGAAATAATTTCTCTTTTAATATATATATATATATATATATATATATATATATATATATATATAGTTCTATAGAATCATTAAGACGAGTTAGAAGCTATTACTTTCAAACTGTGAATACATCAGAGACCCAAATTGTGAAACGCCTGTTTGCTAACCCATTACTTCGAGCCACCGAGGTTCTGGGCGTCGCCAACAGAAATAAAGTTACATATATCAACGCACTCCATATGTATAATACCATTGCCGTTTATTCTGCGGACGACTGAACGAACGAACGGGCGCACGCCGAGCGATTCGAGAGAGCGAATTTTCATTTACTCGAGAGCGCGCCGACTGGAGACACCGGGCGACGGTGAAGCGTGTACAGCGAGCCGATATCTCGCACTCGCTCGCTCTGCCCTTCTTTCCCTATCGCTCGCTCAACAGTGCGCGAAGCCGATTCCTTCGAGCGCGTCCTCGAGTGCCTTATACGCCCATATCCCCGATATCTCATCGGCGGCGATATACGAGCGTATGCACATACGAGCACGCATACAAACGGAGGAGCGTGTACACAGTCCGAGGCGTTCGACAACGCGACGAGGAGAGTGAGCGCGAGGCGCTCGGGCGCGCACCCTAAAAGTGCAAAAGTGTACTTGCTCTCTTTTCCTCTCTCACTCTCTCTCTCTCTCTCTCTCTCTCCTCTCTCTCTCTCTCGCTCTCTCTGTCTCACCCCCGACCGTCTCGGTCGTACGCGGGCCGCGCGGGCGCGGCGCTCCGTGGAACGGAGAGATGAATTCGAAGCGATATTGCGCGAGAGGGAGCTACGCAGATATACATTCTAGTGGCGGAGAGGGCGCTCGCTCGCGGGGCCCGTCGACGCGTGAACGCGTCACGCATAGGCACGTGGCCGTGTATGTACTGCCGAGGACATAATACGTGCCGCGGGGGATGTGGGGATGGGGGGGGAGGGGTTAGGCGGCGCCCCCGCGGCAATATGCTTTCCCTATTGCGACCCCTGTGCGTGCCGCGCGCGCGTCTGCGTCCCTGCGCGCGTGCTGCGTTCGACGAAAGCGTCGGCGCACACGGAGCCCCGATTATTTCTTATTCTTTCGCCCGGCCTCCTATACACGGGCGAATGCGCGCGATTGCGCTTCTTGTATAACGGGAAGGAAATTTCGGGGCGAGGGATGTTTCCTGGCTACTTCTCCATCTCGGCCCGCTTCCCGCCCGCTCGACCCTCTTTCTGCCGCTTGGTCGGCCTCTGTGTCGATGCACTTCGTGTCACGGGGCAGAGGAAAACGGGAAAAATCGTGCAAGGTCGGTCTCGCATCGATGTCGGTCGAACGTTTTCTCATACTTTGTTCGATGTTCTCGTTCTGCACGCCCGATAAAAGATGCGGCGGCGCGTTATATACTTCGAAAATTGAGAAGGATGAAAGGTTATGATATTTTCTTGAAGACGAAGCATCCTTCATGTACGCGTGTGCATGAATTTTGATGAAGTTCGTTCAGACATTTTTAAAATTAATATTTTGAAGTCCAACGATTAATTGTTGATTTAAGGATACAGTAGAACAATTAGTATCAGTCTTTTCCTGTAACGGTGACATTTTAAAATTAACATTTTCTTTCGCAATGTTATATTTTTCTTTCAAAATTAGATGTTTCAAAATCACTTCATGTTTAGAGCGGTAGCGAAAATTCAAAAACGAAAACAAAAATATAAAAATTTGAGAACGAAGTATCGTTGTCACTTGAATAAATAGTATCTTTGATAAGTTGAATATCTACTTCGTGAAACATTGTAAACTTGAATGAAGTAAGGGCGGTAAGTCTAACAGGGACATTAATTACTTTAAACACTTGTGTTGCACGATATTTTAAGTTCTAAATGGAATAAATAAAAAGAAATCAATGAATTGACAACATAAAATTATTTATGCAAAATAAGAATCAATTTAACTCTAACCAGTTTTTCCAACAAATAAAATATTGCTGTGCATATTATTAACATTATACTCAAAGCAATTTATCATAGTATGCTTAAGAATAAGTCACCTGTCGCTTTACTCATGAGCCCAGCAGGTGACTATGAGCAAAATGAACAGAATAAATTATTTTAGAGGTCTCTTAGTAATTTATAAACCCTTCTTAGTTTAAATAGATGGAAATGTTATCAGCTTTGCTTTTATTAATGTTTTATTTTATTTTAGCAGTTTTTTTCGAGATTTTGGAGATAAGTTTTGTATTTCATGTTAACATTTATGTAAACGTGTAAAATAATTTCTTTTAGTATTACAATCTGCACATTTATTAAAATAAAACGTTAATTACTTTAATGTATATAAATTAAGATCAATAATAATAAATTGTTCGATGGATAATAATTGTTAAAAACTCTGGTACGACTACGTTCGAACCTAATTTAAATCGGTTACCATTTCTGTTCAATGACGTCAAATGAAAGATTATTATCAAAGGTAAAACATAGACAAATTACGCTTTCTGGTCCTTTATCTGAGTACGTTATTTCTATTCTTAACTCGTTTTTTTAATACTGTTGCTCCGATTAAGAACAATAAAATTTTCACAAATTTGTTATCTTTAAAAATTCTCAAATACTATATTAAATTATTGTAATTCGAAATGGAGATGGTCGATCGAGATATACGTACAGTATACATATATAAAGCAAAAAGGGCAAAACACGGCACGTGCTCGATCGAACTTTCAAGTTCACCTGCCAATTACCCGAGTACGGGAAACAACGCGGGAGTCAATGGCAAATAAAGCCTTAAAATTAATAAGTCCGTAAGCGCGTCTATCGGTACACCTTGGCTAATGAGACTTTCCCACAGTCGCGCCCTCGCACCCGCCACACTTCGGCATTGACTCGCACCTGCGAATCGGAGCGGTGGTAACGGGCACCGTTTAAAAAACAAAAACAAAAAAAAAAAAAAAACAAGCAAACAAAACCAGAGCGCCTCGTGCCGTGTACTCCACTTCTACCCCTTCCCCTAAAATTGACCTTTAATCATTTCTCAACCGGCACCGGTTAATCGTCCGGGTTACGCGTATGCAAGCCCACGTGGCGTTTCTTACATTGAACTCCCTCTCCCCTCGCTCTCATAGCTTGCTGCCTTTGTATTTTTTTTCAGCGCACCGATAGTCACGCTACTGCACTGGTGCTACCCCCCCTCCCACTTACCCTCAGGCCGGCAAGGCGGTAATTACCATAGACTGCCGGAAAAGATAGCGTTGAGAATAAGAGAGAGAGAGAGAGAGAGAGAGACAGAGAAAGGAACGCAGGAAGGAACGTGGCGAGGGGGGATGGGTGAGCGGGCCTGCCGCAGCCGCCGCGCAGTGAAGAAGCCGGACGAATGGTCAGTCTTTCCGCGATCGGAGAGATAGGAGTGGGCGCGGGAGCCGATCGCCGGCCACGAGCTCTCGTTACAATCCTTTTTCCGAGCATAGGCTAGCTGAGAGGGAGGAGGGGAGGGGGGCTGGGCCACATTTTCTCCGGGCTTCGGCTTGATGTGGGTTAAGCGATCGAAGCAGCAGAGACTCGTGACGAGGGGCGGGGGTGCAACGGGGGAGGGGATTGAAAATTGCCCGCTCGCGTGTCGCGACGCGCATATACTTGGATAAGTCAGTGAGAAGGGGGGCTAGCGCTATTTCTTCCCCTTCTTTTGCACCCCATCACCCGTTTTTTCATCGCCTCGTTCTGGGCCGACGGTGCGCGCCGCGGCTATACGCATACACGATGGGATTTTCATTAGTATATTCGTCTGCCCCCCCCCTCTCCCGGAGAGTCGAGTGTAAATTTTCGCGGCTAATTTGAGAAATCGTAATCGGCGAACCAATTCTTTTTATCTCGGACTTTTATGTCTTTTTTATTTTGTAATTAAGTTGTTTATCTGAAGTTTTGTAATCCTAGAAAAAGACGTACAAAAGCTCACATGATTTATTTTTATAATAAATAGTTTAGGAGCGTATTAATTTCATAATATAAGGAGTCATCAAAGATTTAAATTGAAAAAAAAAAAAAAACTTCTGAATGGAAGTTAGAAAGCTTAAAAAAAAATTGAATAAAAAGTTTACCATCAATATAACGACTGTTAACGATAATTTGATTTTTAACTTCTGATAAAATTTCAGGCTCATTCCGAAATTCTGGTGGTTTTTTTTGACGGTATAACAATGTATCCAATGAATTTGTTAATACTCGTAATAAAGTACATCCTCAATTTTTATAAAATTAAGATTCAAAAGTCTGATAATAGTTCTAATTATGTAGAATGCTGAAAGTATTTTTCTGGTAAATGCAAGGAATTGTAACATAGAAGATTATATCGTTGTTTGTAGTGAAAAATACATCCTGGAAGATTTGTTATTCAGGAAAATTTGCGAAAATGGCAAAAAATTCGTTTCGACAACAGTGACTTTCCGTCACATAATGAAAACGGATGAAAATGAACCTGAAAAAGTAAACGAGCGACTTTGGCCACTCCGTAGAATACTTTAAAATAATTTTTTGCGACAAAATAAGAAACTATTCTCATTTCACACAAAACCGCTCTTATAATATATATATATATATATATACATTGAATTATTGAAATCTTCCGTCAATCGTATACCGATAATGTATAATTGGCATCGCGCAACGATCATTCGACTTCTCCTGCGATTAATCGATACCCTCGCATGCATACGCACGCGTGCGCGCGTACATACACGCGCGTTGAACGCGAACTCTTTCGTCTCGATTCCAAGTCGTCGCTGAACTGTAAAATCGATCAGAGCTCTGCTCTCCGCAGGCCGCGCGCGTGCGATGCAGGGAATAAGAACGAGCCAAGGCAATGAGTGGCGGAGTTGAGCGGAGGGGCTGGGGGAGGGCGGGGGTGGGGCAAGGCTTGACGCCGCAAAAAGGTGCAAGGCGAATCAACAAGGTCCCCCACTCTCTGTAGGGGGCTTCGTGGGAGGTTCTCACCCCGGGGGCCCGCTCGAGCCCACGTAGAGTCCCCCGATAGTCGGCGCGCAGCTCGAGCCGTCCCGCGCGTTGTCGCGTGACTTCCTGACGTCTCGCTGCGCTGCCGCTCTGGCTAGCGGAAGAGAGGGAAGGAGAGAAAGGAAGAAAGAGAGAGAGAGAGAGAGAGAGAGAGAGAGAGAGAGAGAGAGAGAGAGAGAGAGAGAATTAGACGCATTGGCAAAGTCGATCTGACCCTCCTAACCTTTCTTTTTTTTCTTCTTTTCCTTCTTCGCTCCCGATATATCTCCGGGCTTTCCCTTTGTTTCGCTCGCGTAAGCTCGTTACTGCCCCGCCGGGCTGCCCTCCCCTTTCCCCACACCCTTTATTCCCCCGTCAGTTTTGCTCTTTCGATGTTCAAACAGAGAAATAGAGATAGATAGAGAGAGAGAGAGAGAGAGTGAGAGAAAGAGCGCGGAGTAGGAGAAGAATTCGATTTTTAGCGGCTATAGTGCCACTCGAAGCGGTGAATTGTATATACCATGATGGATAATCCGTCCACTTTCGTGCTATACAGAGCCAAAGAGGATTACAATTCTGGTAACATATATTTAAGATCGAATCGAACGCGATGACTTAATAGGATCATATATTGGAAGGCTGTACTACTTCATGAATTTCTGGCTTTTTCTCTCTCGTTTTTCGAGCAATGGGCAAATTTTTTTTATATCTGTAATTATTTTCGTGTTCCTGGCCTTTTCTATTAATGCCGACGATGTATAATCGAGATTTGAATAAAATTGTAAAATAAGTTCCTTGTGCTTTAATCTACAACTAGATTGTATGAATTCTTGTGAACAACTAATTGACTTGTCCAGTTAATTTTATCTACTAACTTAACACTTTTTCAAGACACCGAATCTAATTGTAAAAATTCGTTCCCATTGATATCGTTATACATAATTGCAAACTTCAGTCAATAATTAATTTAATCAATCGCTAAACATATCAGAGAATTATAAACTTCTTGTTAAAATTATTTTATAGCGCTCGTTGTTAAGTCAAGTTATATGATTAATTATTTATTACATCTTATCACCCAGATCTTATTGCGTTTATTACACAATATTCTCGGTATACTTGAGTTTCCTTCTGGATACACTTGCGAGGCATCAAAAAAAAAAAAGAAAAAAAAGAGCATAGCCAAAACAACAACTGCGTAACCAAAGAAAAACCGAAACTCCTCCCTGTGGACAAACAATTTCCGAGTCAGCGCCGCGCGTCAAAGAACCCTCGACCTCCCGTACACGCGCACGTGCGAACTTATAATATAACGCGGATCACTGCTGCCGCGCGGCCCCGCGGCTCTTTTAAAGGCACGCATATATGACTATATGTGTGTGTGTATGTATGTGTGTGTGCGTGTGTGTGTAAGTATAGGTACACACGAGCTCTCGCTGTAATTTCAATTTTCACGGACAACCGTAAGTTGGCGTTTATGTGTGGTACGTGGAGCGAAGTTCGTGCGCGCGGGCGTACATACGTCTACGCCTCGTGTAACGAGCTTAACTGCCTGCCCCTCCACCAGACACATACACACGCATACGCGCTAACCACGAAAAAAGGGGCAAAACTGATATGGGATGACGCTCGAGTGGATCTGGAAAAGAATGGGGCGGCTGTAAAGCAGTCGATCAGGCTATGAAAGCGACGTGATTTGAGAATATGTTTATACGGAGATAGTAGGAAAGGAAGCTCTTTTTTTTTTATCGTTTTTGCAATAATAGAATTTGCTTTATTTTTAGCTAAAGTCTCGAATAGAAAGTTTTTTTTTTGTTACTATAACTTAGTTTTCTGAGGTTTAATAAAGGACTTCGGAAAAAATTTCATAAAAAAAATCGAGGTTAAACTGTTAAAAATTCTTTTTTTGCTCTTTTGGACATTGTCGTGAATATCATTTTTCAGCTATATAATTCTCCGTTGATCGTATCATTCTGTTAAAATCGTCTTTTGATAGTTAGAATAAACACGCGCATTATATACACGGGGAGAAAGATCTCATTCCAAATATAACTGCAAAGGTATCTAATCAGAAGAATAGATAGGTCTTTTATTATAAAGCAGTTGCGAGTCGAGATAACGTATATCAACAGCGGTCTCTTCTCTCGAAAGTTTCACACTCCGATGCTCGCGAGCTAAGCCTGCGCAATTCGCATCACCAAGCAATCGACCAAGCAGCATGTCTATGATTTTATATAGGACGTATCATCAGTTCTTATGAAACTGTATAAATCGTATCTCGGAAATTCGATGGGCGCGTGAAATGAGGGCATGATTGATTAGTAGACTTTAACGTATTGTCGATTCGACTTTGTATAATTCTACAGCTTCGTTGCGAGCTTTTGTCACTTAGGATATGATTAGATTGGTTTAAAGCCACGATCGAAGTTACCACGAAAAAAACTCCAAAACAGAAATGCTCTCTGAACATAGAACTACTTTTACAATCTTCAAATTCAAAAATTTATGCATTATAATAATTTTCTGTTTATTGTTTTTCAATATTGTTGCAGGAACAGTATTTGTATCGATTTTACAAGTGCCTAAATTTACGAAATTATCTCAAAGCGACGTTGAATTCAAGTATAATAATATCGAATCGTTTTTCGATAAAATTTCCAAGGTGTGTAATCTCGATTGTCAAACTAATTCTCCAATCTTATAGTTAAGAAAAACTCGTAATCGGGCATTAGTTACTTTAGAGCCCTTACGTATCGTTCGACACTATGTTGTACGATTCACTACACCGTCGATGCATAAAAATTCCGAATCGAACAGACCAATTTTCGTATTGGCACATTTCTCAGAGATGCTGCTTCGGTAGAATCCGAAAGTGCTGCGATCTACGCCCGTTCCGCCGCTGCCTACGCATGTTCCGACGGATGCAATTCGCAAGAAAACTAATTAAGCCAGAACTCTATAACGAATGGACGTGTTTTTCGTCACACATAGAAACACACGTAGACGCACAATCACGACGAATCATACACACACATACAGCCCCACGCCCTGTCGATAAGTATATTATGTATTCGTCACGCGAAAATAGCCTCGCGTCGCGGCCACAAGCAGGCACGAGGGGAGGGTGTTTCGTGAAATCAACGTTATTTTACACGCAGCCATGCATACCCACATACGCACGCATACATAGACACACATACATACGTAATACAGTTATACCAAGAACGCAAGCAGTGTTTGAGGTCGCCCGCGGGTAAAGCAAAGTCCAGCCGAGAGGCGCTTATGACAAAAGTCGCCCGCGGGCGCTGGGCGCTCGCTCTGATCTTTCCCTCTCTCTTTCCCCCCTCTCTCTCTCTCTTTCTCTCTTTCGCTCTTTCTCTTATACTATCTCCGTCGACGATTGCACCGCGCCCGAGCGCGAACTCGCGGCCGCCCGCGGGGACTTTCTCTCCCTACATATATATACCCTAACTCCCTCGCTCTCGCTACGTATAGTTGGCGACAAAGGGGCCGCTGTCGCGGTTCGACGCGCCACAAAGCGCGACGCCCCCGCGCTTATCCAGCTCTCTTCGACCGTGATATAAACGCGCGCTCGCGCCACCGACGACAAGCTCGGCCGGAACCCCCTCCATTTATTTCTGCTTTTTTTTTGCTTTTTAACTTCCGTCTCCCTTTCTAGCTCTTCGTCATCTCCCTCTGCCTCTCTCTCTCTCTCTCTCTCTGTCTCTCTTACACACTCTCTTTCTCCCGGCTTTCTATCTTCGCACGGATGGCTATCATACTCTCTTCCTCCTCTTTTTTAAATAGAGGTCGGTCGATCTCGCGCGCACTCGACGTCGTCGTCGTCGTTTGCTTTTCGCCGACGCTCGCGAGTTTTTAATTTTCTCGCGCGCAAACTTCCGACGCGAACAGTCACCCAGGTTCCGAAGAATTATGCGTTAAGCATAGAAAATTCAGTGCAGCCGTACGTTTATACTAGTATAGTAACAAAATTATATGGATGTAAATGACTAGATTGAACAATTAGGGATCCGAAAGTGTTTGTGAACATTTGATTAGGTGCACCGTATACGACGAGAGTGTTTGGCATTGCGAGCAATGCAGGAAAAGCCGACTATATACTATATTTTATATTGAAACTATTGTCTTGCCATGTTTTTTTTTCTGTTACTTAACATCGCTCCGATTGCAAGCAAAGCGCTTGCAGAGTTTTAAAACGGTAATCGTGGCAATCGGCCTAGGTCGGGACTTGCAATTGAGCCTACCCAATTACCAATCCATCGCTCTAGCGATCGAGCCAACGTAGGCCTTCTGGCATGTTTGAATTTAAATGCATTTATTTAGAAGATTTCAGTACTCAAGCACTTTAACTTAAATATGAATCCTAATACTAAAAAAAATCATTAAACATTTTTTATGTGGCATTTCTTGCAATTCTAAGGTAAATAATTCTAAAAATAAATAAACTATTGTTTATAAATAGTATTATAATATTTTTGTTGTTGAAAAATTAACACGAGTCAGCGGCTCGTTCGAGTAAAACGTAAATGTATAACATAAAAAAGACATTTCGAGCGAAAGAATTTAAATATCGTTTTACTACCAGCCGCGGAAGACCTTCGGAACTAAACGCCTCATTTCCGAATGCGGCCTGGCTGCCATTGCTTGCCGTAAATTTAGTTTATACACTAGAATTCAATACTCGTGTATGAAAATCTGAATAAAGGGCTCGTTGTATCGGATTTGTAAAACTTTTAAGATTATACCACTTGCTTGCATCGATGCGAAAAGAGGTAATACGTATATTTATATAAATGTTAAAATATATCCAAAAAATGTTAGTAATTAATTAAAATAAAACTTGTATAAAACTTATTTAATGAGTAACTAAAAATCATCGTATTAAAAAGAAAATGTTCATGTTTTCTCGGCTTTGCAAGAATGACACGATGGTAGAGAAACGATTTCGTTTTCTCAAAATGCCTGAAAGAACTTAATTTATTATGGATCTTCATTTTTTATCCTTTAAAATACTTATCAAGTACTGTATGTTATTCTGATATATTCTGACAAATTTCATATGATAATTTCTTACTCTATAAATTAGCCTAAAAAAAGCAAAATCGCCTGTCAAAAAATTTTTATACGACATCCCTTAATCATAAGTACTTCGCAATACGAAAAATATGCTATTTACTAAATAAAAAAAATTAATTCTCACTCCATGGTTATATCAGTAATTACATCGCGTTAGTTTTTTTAAAATTTTTTTATTTTTGAGGTTGGCTTACCGGATAAAAATTTTTGATATTAATACGATCGAAAGGCATAAGTTCAAACACGTTTAACAATTGTGCCGTGACACGAATTTTGAAAAAAAAAAACCAAGCACAATTCACATTTGCCACGCTGTCGCGCGCAACTTTTCGCCGGCTGACCTACATCGGGGCAGTGTTTAGCCCGCTCGGCCGATCTAGTTCGCGGGAAAATTGCGGCGCAGAACGTCGGCCGTACTATTACCCGCTAACGACTGACTTTAACGAGCCCCCGCCGCTGGTAATTAAACCGTCGTCCCCTCCTCGCCAGTCGTCTCCTACCTCCCTCCCGCCATATTTGCCCGCGAAAGAGATCTCTAGGAGCGCCGATAGAAGAAGAAAGGAGAAAGGGAGAAAAAAAGCGCAAACTCACCCTGTCCAGGGGCGGGCGAGGCGGCGTGGCTCCAGCCACCCTTGTACGAACTGCCGGCATCTGTAACAGAAAGGAAAAAAGGAGCCGAGCGTTAATTAGATTCCGTATTCTCCTCATCGTCATCGCCCTCCTCCTCCTCCTCGTCATTCTCCTTACTCTATGACTGTCTACGCGTCCTAATCATTCGGGCTGCGGGGGTATGAAAATGCGCTGTGCCAGCTCGTTAATCACGACACCCAAGCTGGCCCGCGCATAAAGCGTCACGTAATTTGGATCAATTAGAGGTGGGACGAGCATGACGATGGCGACAAGGTTTGTTGGGTGTCGAATGATAGGTGGGTTTTGGGCGCTATTACGCGTACTAAGGATGAAAATATGTCATTGGAGTTCAACGTCGAACGTTTCACGAATCTGATCGACATTTCATTTCATTTCAATCTGCATTGATGCGCGAAGGAACTTCTTTTCAACAGACACGTATTAGTTGAAGAATTTTTTTTTTTTTACAAAGTGAACAGAAAATTATATTTTATACTACTTTATACTACAAGATACTACTTTTTTAAATGATCGGTCTTAAAGCCTTTATAAAGTAATCCTTTAATTAGGGGGAGGAGAGGGCTAAATTCTATTTCACGATTACTTTTGTAAAAAAAAAATAGCGTATGCAACGCGGGCATAAGATTTACGTCATCGTGCTAATCGGCGCAAACCTCGGCCGCGTTCATCAGCACGCCGACTTAATCTCGCATTTTACGCCCACGTGACATAATATAATTGGTCGATTCGTAATTTATAGTCGCAATCCCATTTATATTAACACAAGTATAAACATATTAGATTAAATAATAGTATAAACAATAGTATAAACATTTAGATTATTTCAATATAATATCATTGAATTACGCATTATTATTATATAGCTTTTATATATCATTGTACAAAAAGTTCTGATCTCTTACTATTGATAATAATATCTCGGTTTGCAATTTAATTTCATTCTGTTACTGTTCGAAAGATCTTAGATGAAGAATATGGTATTTTTACGCATATATATTAATTACAAAGGTGGTAAGCTACGAAGTTACGAAAGTGTTAGATAATTAATTAACGTAAATAGTAATTAAATAGTAGTAAATAGTAATAAACGTTAGATAGTAATTAACGTAAAGCTCGTTAAAGATCGTTGAAGCAATCGATATTTTAAATAATATTTAATAGTTCACATCGAAATATTTTATTTTGTACATATTAAAAACTATTTGTAAGAAATTAATTTTCCCATAGCTGATAAGACGCAATATTAGCGTTGAGAGTAAATTTCTATAATTCTTTATATAGCATCGTTACTGACTAAGAAAAATATTACGGGAGATAGAAAGGAACGGTTTTTTTTTGAAAATTTTTTGAGATTGTTGTATCTCGAAATAGATAGATATCCTATATATATACATACTAGAATTTTACGTGTCTACTCTCGCACGATTTCCGAATATTTCTGTCTTACATGCGGCAAACGAAAATCCTAGGCAAACACGGGCCGTCGAGACGCCCTGCAAAATTCCGTGATAATCGCGAAAGTCAACAGAAGCTCGGGGTCAATATGTTTTTTCTCCTCGCCCTCCTTCTTTCTCTCTCTTCCCTCTCTCTCTCTCTCCTCTCTCTCTCTCTCTCTCTCTCTCTCTTTCTCTGTCGTCCGGCAACATAAGGGGACGTTTCTCCGGCCAATCGTAAAAATCAAGAAGGCTCTATTCTGTCAAGCAGTCGTCGAGGCGCTTTTTCCTTTATTGTCATCGCTCGGACGATTTCGTCCCTCTCATGCGCTATTGTCGCGCGCCGTGACGCGTCCTTGTTTTGCCCCTGTCAATCATGGTCGTCCTTTCGCTTGCTCCGGCTGTAATGCGGAGAAACTTTGTATTGATGTTGGAACATCTTTTTGTTTATTTTCGTCTATTGGTGTGAATTAGATATCAATCTATTGTTTACGTTTTAAAATATTTTTTTTTCACGTGGATTAGCACTAGAAGTAATGATTTTAAAGTATGGAATCTCTCAGTTTGGTCTAGACGAAGGTTTGAGGCTTCTACTGATTTTAATGTATAAATATGTTGCATTATTATAATATCAATATAATAATATATTATAACGTCAATCAAGTTAGTTAATCAATATCTATAAGTAAGCCATACATAACTCACGAGGAACACATTGCTCTTGGGGTTAAAGAGAGCGAAATAAAAAAGGCAGGTCAAAAACCAAAAGGTAGCACGCAGACATTCCTAGAAACTCAAGATAAAAAGTGGAAATAGATTCAGGATCGTAATGATAGATCATGATGGCTAAACTAAAAACTTTAAATTCGAACTGCCTATAAAATAGGCATTATGTTACATACATGTTTTAGGCGTTGGAAAGATAGAAAACACAAAAAAACAGCATATCCTAGGTGAAATACCAGGGTTCGATTTTCATTTGAATTATTCCACATGTTCTATAAAGCTTAGGTATAGCTTGAATAGGAAAGTGACACATTTTCTAATTATATTCTTAAACATCATCGTGAATTGAAAAAGAAAATTTACTTTCCAGGATTTTAGTTTATACATGTATCCTGCATAATAATTTATTTTCTGCATTTTCAAATTACATTATCGTTTCAAATTTGGCAACGTGCGGGCAGAGAATGCGACGTTAATATTGATGAAGTACGTGCAAGCAGAACGTGACATCTAAACTGACGCTTAGGTGCAGAAATAGTATTAAAAGAAGTTTCATTGTACAACTTTATTATTAACTTATTAGGTCTATAACAGCACTATTATTTTATGTACCGAAGAAACTATATATTACTATACACGTATACAAGATTTTTATTTAAAAACATCAACTTCCCTAATATTTTCATATTATCCATCAAAAATTAGAGTCAGATAATTTTTGATCGAGAGGAAACATATGTCACTTTTCTATTAGTCAGAAATTGTCGAGATTGATTTGAAAGTTAATTTTTTATTCCATATCTTCATAGAACTGCATCAATTCATAAGCGCAATAAGGAGAATTGGAAAATACAAATACCGAACTGACCCAGACGCTGGTTCGAATAAACACAATCATTGTTCATTCCAGAAAATCTCACAATCTTTATGCCCACGATTGCTTCTGAGATTTACAAGAGATCCCTTTCCACACTTTTCATTTATAATTGTACAAAATCTGTACGATTCGCAGAAAAAATATCGTTCTCATTCGATTCCTTTCGACGCTCCGCGAAATTCCACGGTTGCCAAATTCAGCCGGCTGTATAACCCCGGGCCGTAACCGTCGAAGACTCTCAGATTCGCTCGCTCGGCGTTCTCCCACGGCGGTGAAGGTAAAGTGCAATAGCGCAGCGAATTCCCGCGTTCCGTCCACCCATAACGTCCATCCCAGCCTATGTATATATATATATATATATATATATATATATATATATATACACATTCATTTGGTAGATATTGACCGCTACCCAATCATCCTCCCCATTCACCCCTATCTTCCCGTTGTACGAAACAGAGAGTCGGAGTAAACACGTGATGCTCTCGCTCTATGTACACCTAACAACTCTCCGCGCGGTCCATTAATAAAGACTCGAATTTCATGGGTTTTTCGTCTGTTATCTGGATATATTGGGAATATATATATATATATATATATATATATATATATATATATATGTAGGAAGGGTGACGCACTCGATCGACCATTCAGGCCTTTTTTCCCCGCGGAAACGGATACTGCGCGCGTTCGCTGGTGGCGGTGGGGCGGGGGAGATGGGAGCTGCTCGGCGATCCGACGGACTCTCGCTTCAGGGACCGGCGGGAATTGGGGACGGGTCCGTCTCGCGGGAGCGGTCGTGACGACAGCTCCTAAACCTATGCTGGGGGATCGTTTTCCGATTGACGAAGCGAGCGTGATCGGGTGCGAGCTTGGATCGTTCGATGGGAGGGGGCGGGCGTATGAATGGTTAAATCCGTGTAGCGAATCAATGCGAAGATCGCTTAATATGCGGCTCGTCTTGTAAGAGGGGAATTCGTGCAGCTGAGATTTGGAATAAGAGCTATGTAGGCGCGCAGTTTTTGGTACTTTGATTGCGAACTCTTTGTAATGGAAATCAACCTCTAATGGGAAGTAGATTTTATATAAGAGAAATTCGTTTTTTTTATTAATTTCGAATTTGATGGGATGAATTTACATTTGTAACTTTTGAGTAGAATTATGCGATGAAGAAGTAGTTTTTTAAACAATTGTTTATATGGCCAGAAATTTATTTGTTTATGTATTTTGATACAATAATGTCCAATTTGCCTAATTTCATGTATCGGTTAATGAATATAAGAGATAGATTTATGATAATTTTCTATATAAATACTTTTACATTTTCATCGAAAAGATAAGTTGCTATTTATGTTTATGATTAGAAATAGTTGAAATTTTCAATATATAAATAATAAAGCTTAAGACTGTTTTCAATATTTTTTGTTTCCTCCGTTGCTATATGTAAGATTTTTAATTTATTCTTCTATACGAGTCTCTTGTCGAAAAAAAGAGATCGTAAAGAAATGCTTGAATTCATCTACCCTATAATGAACTTAGATAATGCGGACACGTCCCCTAATATATAATGAAAAAGAAACTTTTTATGGATTTTCTATTTCTTATAGATCTTAATTCAATATTTCATATAGTTTATATATTTTTAATATATTTTAATCAAGCACATTTATATAATAAATAAGTAATATTGTTGAGTGCACAAATTTATATACGACTTTGCGGTAGTATTTAAAAAATTTTTTTGATTTTCGTTTCGATAAAAACAAGCGGTTACGAGATAGGACAGTTAACATAGAACACAAACTGGAAAGTTGTATTTATTATTTTAAGCATCCCTCCAAATTGATTAATAATAATATTGATGCGGAGCCGATGAATTACTTCTCTTAAGTGTCTTCAGATATATTATTCGAGAGCTTTTATGGAATTTTTAGTTAAAGAAAATATTGAATTTAATTTTTAATTTAGAAAATATTAAATTTAATATGGATTTTTAAATATGAAATTTTCGAAATATAAAAATTAATAAAAATCAACGTTGAATTTATCCGAATTTTTGAATCATGAGAAGTCGCAAAACTAAAGACGTTCCAGGAATAATGCCGTCGCTCCGCGTAAAGTCTATCGGCCCTGGATTGCAAGTATACATACATACATACATACATATATATGTATATATATATATATATATATATATATATATATATATATATCTGTGTGTGTATGTGTGTAATAAGTGTGTGTAATGAGTGCGAATAAGATCCATTAGTTAAACTTTGAACACATAATAATAAATTTTCTGTACAGATATATCAGTGTAATAAAGTAAAAAGTCTTTTTATTTCCTTTAAATTATACAAGAAATTAATTTGGTGAACGCTGTTATAATATTAAGTGATCAATAGTACTTATAAATTACATCAATTTATTAGAACCGTACACTAAAAAACAAATATCTGTTATCAAGCAAATAATTTCCTGTTTTGTACCAAGTAAATTATTTTCTGAAATTGAGAAAGCATCTTAATCTATCTATCTTCTTAAATCAGGAAGTATTTACTTACTGCAAGAAGAATTCACTTGAATCAAATCACGTACTCTTAAATCTAGTGAATATTATTTTAATTTAAGAAAATCATTTACTTGGAACAAAACAAGTAAATATTTACTTGATGAAAAATATTTTTTTCAGTGTAGGTTATTTGACAAAGAGTTTAGTTCCTGAGGATGAACCGTAGCGGTTAGAAACGTCGGACACCAAAGGTGAATCTAAATTTTAGGTGGTGGGGGCAGTCAGGTTGTCCTTTACTAACATAGAATATTGTTTTTATTATTTTTATTGTATTTTATTTATTATTTTATTTTTCTTTTATAATTAATTTAATTTAATTTTTATTTTTAATTTTTAATATAACTTATTGTAGTAATAAGTTATATTTCAGATTATACGGGGGTGAATATAAACAAGGACAGTCTGACTGTCATTATTTTAGCTATTATATTATATTATAAAGACTGTAAGACCGATAAAAATATTTCTTAAGCTATTTTACAAAACTCATCGACTGTTCTTTTGCAATGTATGTACGAAATCAATTGTATAGCATTGACGATGCAATATAATATTGTAATCCAATGAAATTGTGAGAATGATCCAAGCATAATTATTGAGCCGTAACAAATATTTGCACAAAAAAGCCTATATTCGTTTGCTTCTAATTTCTGTACTTTGTGTTAAAATGACCCTTTCGTCATTGTTCTATCGTTTCCTAATATAAAAAGTCACATTATTTTAATAATATTTTATTCATCCCAAAGTGTAACATTCAATATTCATTACCGAGTATTTAAATATATTAGGTAGGAAAATCGTGATTATTCTCGTAAATTTTTCACTTTGACAAAAATGAGCTTACAGAAGATCTCCCGCAAAAAAAAACGGAATTAAGCAAAAAAAGTGAAACTTGTGCAGGAATTAGCTGGATCTCCATAAGGTTTTGTCGCGTTTGCTTATTAAAAAAATCCCTATTTTCCCTATAAATTCCACGATATACGATACAGTGCATATGCACAACCTTGTTCTTTTCAACATGTACAAAATCGCGCCGAACTGTTTCGTTTATCGATATTCCTCTGCCATACATCGACCATATCAACGGCGACGGAAGCTCTACAGGATTATATATGTTTAGACGGACATAGCGAAAAACGTACCGGCGAATAGCATTGAGAGATTGGTGAAGGCTGTGGTGCGTGGTAACTCGGCGGCCGTCGTGCCGCTGCCCTTGAGGTCCAGCATAGCTCGACGACCCCGACTGGGCTAATCGAGGATCGCCGCCTCGCTCTCACGGGGGGGAGATCCTCCTTCCTCCTGGATTTCCTCTCTTTCCCCTTCCTGTGCCGATATATCCTCCTTCTCCTTATATATATATATATATCCCACGTACTCGTTCCGACTCTCCTCTCTTTCTCTCTATCTCTCGGTCCGCTGTTCCTTCCCTCAATCTACCGAAAGGTCCTCCTCACTCGCGCACCTGGGCCTCATAATAGCGATCGACACTTGTGTACCTCTTTCTCTGTCTCTCTCTCTCTCTCTCTCTCTATATATATATATATATATACACATATATATGATATCGGTATGCCTACAAACACGATCGATCGAAGGAACGTCACGAAGCCAATGCTGTGCTAATGCTTCATCGATGGGACAAACAAAAACACAGCCCCCGCGACCGCGCGATCGTACCCGGGCTGCAACGTACGCGCGACTGGAAGTGAGAAGTGTGTGCCGTCGCCGCCGCAGTTGCGCCAATTTCAAATAGCATCGACCCCCCCGATCCCGATCGGGCCAGTGCAGCAGCACGGGGAGTCGTCCTAGCACCGCGCGTACGACGCCACCTCGGTCGCGCCGCGCTCCGCTGGGTGGTGGCGAGTGCGCCCGAGGGTGAGAGAGAGAGAGAGAGAGAGAGAGATGCCGAGTCTACGCCCTCTACATACGCATCTCGGCCGGGAACTCGCGCGCGCGCGCGCACCCCTATCGGGTCGATCTCTGGTTACGCCTCCCTCCTGGGCCGCCGGGGGAGGTCCGCCCCCGCGGTGGGCGGGGCCGATATCTCGACGCCGTCTGCGGCGGCGGCGTCGGTGCGCGGCGACGACGAGGACGACTACTACGACGACAACGACGGCGGCGGCGGCGGCGACGCCTGCGCGCGACGGAGCAGAGCCGCGAGGGTTGTCATGGGTTGGGTGGTAGGTAGGTACAGGGATAGATACAGGTATATAGGCTCGCGCGCTCGTAATGTGCGCGTACAAGCGGTTGCGACGCGCGCGACCCGCGTACGTGTGTCCCGACGACGCGCGCGCTCGGGGCCGCGCCTTTGACACGCGCGCGCACCGCCAGGAAATTGTTTTAATTCTCGGCGCCAAAGAAGGACGTGAGGGGGGTGGGAGGGAGGAAGCGAGGGGCAAAGAGGCGCTTTTTCCCGAGTGGTGCCGCGAGGAAGGAAGAGGGGCTTTCTCGGTCGGAAATTCGCCCCGGCGCTCTCGCGCGGAAGGGGCCCGTTTGATGATTTCGCGCTGAGTGTGTATGAGAGACAGTGTGGGAGGGAGGGAGAGAGAGAGAGACGAGCACACACCTTCCGAGATGTTTGGATTTTTCAGCTGCCCCCGGGGGGGGGATCATTTTTTTCCGAGGCTTCTCTGAGTTTTGAAGATTCGCTGTGCAATTCAAACGAATTCAAATACTGAAATAATGCGATTCGAATTATAATTTTGAACGAAATAATTCCGATTCAAATTGTTCAAGAACGAGATTGCGACGGAACAATTAAATAATAACATTCCTTACTGAGATTTTTATCTTCTTTATGATCTTCAAATTGTCAGATCAAATCGTCTCTAAAAACATTTGACTTGGAATTTTCATCGTCTTCTTTCAGTATTAGAATTGAATTTTGTATTACGATCAAGTGTCAAAAATAGATTTTGCTGTACTTTAATCTAATATAGTTGGGCTAATTGGCCCATATCGCTATAATTATTATGCTTATAATTATTATACTTGATAAATATTGTTCATGTTAGAATGAAGCAATAAAATATATGCAGGTACATAGAATACAATAATTCATAAATATCCCTTTTCCAAAGACAAACGCAAGTATTTAGTTTACTGTTTTTATCCTTAGATGCTATATATTTATAAGAAACATTGGTAAAAACTTTCAATAGGCACAAAATATAGATCAGTTTGCTTAGACGATAGGTGTTCCACTGTACTTGAGTCATTTCGAATTTCGATCCGTAAGGTTTTATAATTTTTTTCATCTTTTTTTTATTTTCCTTTACATACTTATTAATCTTATTTTATAACGATTGTAGAGAACCCATTAGATAATTATTTCAGGACGAAAGTATTTTTTCATAAGTTGTCAGCAACTACATAGATTTATTGTTGTTTTTGAAAAATCGAAAATGTATATTAGCTGGCTACTAAGAAGATTTCAACTAATCCACAATCCTGCAAATTTTCAAAAAATTATAAGCGGATTGGTATTGATAAGGAATACTCAGCGTCATAAAATTAGCAGCTGCAATATATTAATAAGCCATACATATTTAAGAGATATCCAATTCATTCTTATTTCTAGCATTGGTAAGGTCCTGGAAAGTCCTGGAAAACGATTTACCATTGCAATATTAACATTTAGATTTCACAGGATTACAGATTTATTTTACATATAAATTTATGCATTAAATATTCGAGAAAAACGGAGCTGTATTGATTAACTCAGCGGTAATTCCTACCAGAATTCTGGAACTGTAGCGCGAATAAAAAATCGTTTTCTTAATCTGCGATAGAATATCTATGCATTCTTTCGAACATACACAAAACTATAACTATGACCGATGCACTGACCAACAATCGAGTTAACCAGAGTGATTGAACAAGCCCAGTCCGCGAGCTTATTCGCGCGTCATCGCATTCCGATTTCACGAGTTCGTCGGATTAGCTCAGACAGTCGACAAAAAAAAGTTGAAAATACTCGAAAAGGCATTGACCGGAGTTCTGTATCGACTGTTCAACCAGAGCGAATCCGGCGCATCACGCGCGGTGAATCAGGAATCACCCCGCACTCTTCTTAGTCTGTCTTTTTCGAACCCAGTTATAAGAATTGGGCCTATAACTTCGCGCTTCTTGACACAAATAAAAAAAGCAGTTTCACAGAATAAAGAATTTGCAAAGTACATACGTCAGGGATTTCAGATTTTTGATTGTTCAAAAGAGAGCATCGATCGTAATTAAATGCCTGAAGCCCTGAATAGATAATATTAAGTAATTTGAGGGAACAAAGAAATATGAGAAATTCAATGGAATGGATACGGGTAAGTTCCCGCACTTTACAGATTATTAAGGGTATAGAACGTGTCAAATTTTTTAGATGTTTTTAATCTTACTACATTTATCTCAGAATAAGACACCAGATATATGTAAATTAATTTGGTCTAGATTAAGTGAGATAATTTCGAATATCTCTAAAATGAATCCTGTCTAGTTCTTTTTTTTATCTAACGATATACATTTTAAATTATACATGTAATTAAAAGTACAAAAAAGGGAACAGGATAATAAAAATCACGCTTAACAAGAAACATAATAAAAATCATATAGACAGTTTTGCAAAAAACGGTTTATAAATGAGGGAGGATTGTTAATCATAATTGATCCGAATGAGACTGATTAAAAAATTGTCCAGAAATTCTGTAAATTAATTTTAACATAAATATTTTTATTGGGTAAATAACAGAAAAGGAAAAAAGGGGGGTGGAGTATATAGAATGTTGTTATTAGAATTTTTTGTTCCAGCAGTTCTTGAAGATGAACCGAAGCGGTTCGAAACGTTGGACGGCAGTATGGTCAAGACGCAACTTGGTAATGGCGGTGGGAACAGTCAGATTATCCTTTACTAACCGTAGTATTTAGACTAATTTTTATGTATATTCCAGATTCTATGGGGACGACTATAAAGAAGGACAGACGCACTGTCCTTATTTAATTATTTAATTGCAAATATATTGTTTTTTGGGACTGTAAGACCGATGAAAATATTTGTTTTTTTAATTTGTCAACTGTCGAAGTAAGTACTATTTTCTAACGTTAAAAAGCACTCTTGTCTAAAAATGATAACGCGCCGACTTGATAAATATCTCAACAAAAACCACCACCCGATAAAGTATTTGTTTACGTAACTTGATAACTCGAACGACGGGACGTTCGTCTGCGCGCACAGAATTGGATGAAGACTCAAGCAGGGCGATAATTTTGCGCTTACGCGGCCGTCGGACTCTTCCTCGCAAGGCGAGTGCATACCACCATTCGTTATCTAATGAACCGATCCTCTAAACAGGTACATGACGTAGGATGGATGGAGCGGGGGGTGGGGGGTAGGTGAGAGCGTTAAAAACGATCCCCGGGGCTTTTCGGGCATACGAATAATATCCACCACTCGTCTCTGTTTACGAAAAGCTCATACCGCGCAGCGAGCCCGTATACTCCAATGATCGGCCGTACGTATGTTTGTATACACACGCACGCGGCGCCAGCTCCGCTCGTATACGTAAGGACCGAGCCGCCGACGTACGCCCGCCGTATCTACGCATACAGCACATATTCGGCGAGTCGGGGCGGCTGTCGACGAAGGGGGAGGGGAACGATGGGTGGGGGGGGGGTCAGGCAGTTAGAGTAAATTTCGGCGTGGATTTATGGACGGCGAGAAAAGGGCACATGCGCGGGCGCCGTCGCCGCCGCCGCCGCCGCCGCCGACGCCGCGCGCACGCGGACACTCGAGAGCGATCGCGCGTTAAATGCGCCGTCGGGGGGGTTGCGTGCCGGTCGCGTGTCGGTCGCGTGCCCCGCGCGCGTATATGATCACCCTCGAATGTCTTTCTCTCTCTCTCTCCCTCCCATACTCTATCGCACCCTTCTCCCTTCTTCTGTCTTGATTGCGCGATGACGGGCCGAGAGACTCGGGACACGGATTTACCTAGATATTGTTAGGGTGGGCGAAGGAGGGGGGGGGGACTGGCTGACGCGCGAGGTTTCTCGGCTTTCTTTGGGGGAGGGGGGTTAGTTTTTTGAGCACTTCCGTTCCATTCCGTTGAATATATCTCGCATTGTTCAATAAATACATTTGTATGATTTATTTGTGCGTTAAGCTCGCGTATTATCGTTTGTTATTTATCTTTATATTATTTAATGCCTGGTTTATTTATGAGATCGGGAATTAAAGTCAAAGCATCGAATTACGAGTCCGTTGTTCCAGCGATCGATCCATCGTAGGCCTCGATTTGTTATTTTCTTTTCTGATATTAATTTATAAAAAATCCTCACATTCTAGTGAAAATTAAAACGTTTTGTAGAGATTTAGGTATAATTTAACATTTGTCGATTAGTAATTAACAATGATTTGATTTAAAGTATGATTTGTCAAAGTAATTTTTATTGTCGGACTGTAAATATATTTTGATACTTAAAAACGCGAAAGCCTAATTTTGATTTACAACTTAAGCCATATGCTAATTTATACTTGGAAAACGCAAGTACCTAAAAACAACATATTCACAAAAATCAAGTTCGAATTGTCCTTAATCGATTTTCGTTAATCGCGAACTCAAACTATCGCAATGCAACTCGCGCACATCCTTCGAGTCAGCGTTTTCTGTCACATTGGACAGATCGAAGCCGACCATTTGCGTAGCGTCTCGAAACTCGGCGTAAACTCCGGCGCCTTAATCAACGCGTCGTCGTTCGGCGGAAGCGCAGCGATGCTTCTCCCCTCCGCCCCCTCAGTTTCGCCGCTCCCTTCTACCGTTCAAAAAGTCCTTCCGCAATCAATTTTCTCGCTCGGCCGGCCGCTCATCCAAAATAAATCCCGAGAGCGATTTCGCCCTCTCATCCATAGTGTGCGCAATCACCGGCCAATATGAGCACGGAACGTATGCGCTTGTGCATTTATATATATACATATATACATATATATATATATATATATATATATATATATATATACGCGCACATATCCATGAGTCCTTCTCGAGAACCCAGCGGGGCACCACTATATATTCCCCCTCTCGCTCTCCCTTTTCCGACTGCCCCCCTCCCGCCCTTCCCCTTCACTTTTGCAGTACATGGGAATTATGTAATTATCGCGCTCTCAAGTTCAGGTCGTCTTTCCCCGTATGCCTAGCTGTCCCCTCCCCCCCCTCTCTCTCTTAACCATCCACAGCGATACGGCACATAAATCACCCGGCGAATCCCATCGGCGGGTGGGGGGAGACAATAAAACGCTCGTTTCACCTCGGATGCGCGTCACCGCCGCCCCCGGACCGGCTTTTCGACTCTTCTCGCGAAATCCGATCACCGTGTGTACGCCACTTATGCAGAAAGAGGCGCGTTCGCTGACTTTTGCGGCGGGCTCGCGTGCCGCGATCGTGGGGTGCGAAAGGGACGACGGCTGGAGGATAGGAGGGGCGGGGGAGATATCTCCGTCTGATGTAACTCTCTCTCTCTCTCTCTCTCTCTCTCTCTCTCTTTCCTTCGTTCCGCGCCGCCGGGCCGAACCGCACGCGGTACATACGCGGAGATAAGAGCGAGCATTGCGTTGCTGACGCGGCGGAGAGCCGTAGAGTCGGGCGAGCCGCGTTACACAATGCAGATCTTTTTGCGGGCTCGCGCAAATTGAATGGCCCGCGGGAATTATCTGACATTATTATAGCTGGATGTATCGTCGACAGACTCGGGGTTAGGATAGTTGACACTGCGACGATAAGGGTATCCGCGTTACGCATTATACAAACTTCTTTTCAATGCTCTCTCTTCCTCTTTCTCTATTTATATGATCAGTAGAAGAAAAATAAATTACTGTGTAGCCAAAAATTTACATAGAAAAATTGAATTATTTGCATAGTTTGTTGATCTTCGTGATTTCTTTCTCTAATTTAAGTTTCGATAGAATGAATTAAGAAAATTTTTACAAGGGGATAGAAAAATCGAATTTAAGATGGTTAAGTGCTATCAGAATAAATTTTCTTATTTTCTTTTATATTTTTTTAAACAATAAATAACAAATAATGAAATAACATTATTCATTCATTTTGTTAATTCAGTTTGATATTTTAAAAGCCTTATAGATATAATTCGTATTTTCCAAAAATTTCAGACTTAACCTCATATCATGAAATATATTAATTTCTAATACAAATAATTAAATTTTTTTTTTAACTAATCAAAATGGTGCATTATGGAAAATGCCAATCGAATGTTTAAAAATATACCCAAAGTGTACTTTTAGTACTTACAAAACAAGTCTACAGTCGTTGCAGAAGCAATTGCTTTCCCATTTTGAAAATTCATTAATAGTGTTCGCAACTTTCAACATATGTGTTTCTTGTACAAACATATTCTACAGTGGATTTTAGACCATTAAATTAAACTGTAGTTTGAACTAATGAAATGATACTTTTATTAATTATTAATTGAAAAATTAGATTGATAATTCGACTCGGAAATTAAGGTATTTTATATAAGCTAAATATTTATATAAATTCATACACAATTCTTCTATAGAAGTTAATTTTTCTTATCACTGTAGCAACAAAATGAATGTTTTAATAATGCTTCTATAAATGAATATCAAAAAGCTGATTGTTATTGTATTTTTAAAAAATGCCAGCTATTAATATTTATAGCACTTTGAATTCTTTTAATAACGCAGAATTTATTTTGATATATGCTTTTCTAACATGATATGATTAAAAACTGTTGGCAAATGTGAGAATATAAAAGCTCTGAAAATTCCCGTAGTAACTTACTTGGAAACCTCTAGCTTATAGCCTATAACCTATTACTTATCGCTAATCTATAGCATATTTAAACAGTTTTCAAATAAAAATTATACTTAAGAAAGGTTTCGCGGTACGAGAAGGGGCAAGGTATCCATTTTTTTTATTAGATTTAATGGATTTTATCAAGCTGGAAGGAATTGGTGCTCAGTTGACTAGGGACTCTCGTTGTAAGTATCTTTATGCAGATATTTAGATTATCGTTAAATTAGTTAAGTAAAAATTCTTAAAAATTCACGAAATGTCTTTAGTTATATTGTATTAATCGTGTAATAAATAATTTTTTAAATATGATTTTTCACACTTATTACTTCGGTCAATTTTGTTCTCCTTAATCTAAACTTTTTTGTTGAAAACCTTTAAGATTGGTTTCACGCAGTTGTACATTAATTTGAGTTCGACTCGAATCACTTGAAGCGTACATAGCAAGGTGTAAACGAACTAAATTAATGTAATTGACCGGCCCACGTTGGCTCTATCGTTTGAGTGAACTACTATGCTACTTAATTCATCGATCTGTGTTTACGTCCCAGCCTCGGCTAATTAGCACAAACACCTCCGTAAAACTTTGTAGGTGCACTGTTTGCAAGCGTATCCTCGTTCGCCGATCAGCTCAATTATTGGGAATTATAGAGCGACGTTATAAAATTTCATTTAATAATACCCATGATTTCACGATACCATTCACAATAATCGTTACTGCATAAATTGGAAGAAAGATTGAATACAATATTGATAAATCCATATATGAACATATGTATAACCTGAAAGCCTAGTGAACAATGAAGCAGGTTTAAAACATTTGCATTAATATTTTTTCATATAAATTAACGCATCTAAAAAGATAAAAGTTGATATAAAATGTTTTAAGCATCTTTCCAACCTGGTCTCAAAATTAAAAATAAAAATTGAGCAATATGCATAAGGAAAATATGTTAATAAATGTGACAATAGTATCATTTTATACTGATAAATTGGTTGCCATATTTTTTCTATTAAATCGATGGTTATAATATTATGACATAATTTAATCAGATCATGACGATTATCATTTAGTTAATATATTTTATCTTCTTATTATGGATAAATTTGACAAATGAGAATTTTTAAATATTTTGTAGTAAATGATTTATATTCAATTTAATTTCAAAATAAAAAATATTATACCGCCGTATAATTAATTAAAAAAAATATTTTTAGTCAATGTATAGCGAAATAAATAATTTAAAAAATTGAAACGTAACTTATTATTTTATATGCACTAATTACTATACTGCAATAATTAGATTAATACATATAAATAAATATATTAATAAAATTGAAATTAGTAGTTGGCCGGTTCTAAATGTTGAAGCTTTCTTTCCAAACCAATTTAAAACAGTTATACTGTTGTAATAATAATCTACTGCTGAATCATTGTCTATTTGCTCTTGAATTATTATTCAATCATTGTGAAATAGTTTAGAATTACCAATTTGACACTAAAAGGAAACTGTTTACACAATTGAATATATAATCAATTAGAGCCTTATCTAAAGATCAATGATGTAAAACAAAATTTTTAATTACAAAAGAATATTTGGATTGTTTGCTGTTACAATATTATTGGAGCAATGCTATATGGAGATTTGAAAAATCAATTCATTTTCCATAATTTACTTTGTTTTTAGCAAACAGAAAATTGATAAGTATGATTTCACATTCATCTATAACTGGTCTCCTCGGCTAATCTTTCCCCGTGAGCATCTTAAATCACTGATTCGACATCCCATCGAAATCTCTGCTTATTGACTCGTACTACTCGGCCAGTGATTTGCCCAAGTATATTGTGGAGAGGAAAAAAAAACACCCCACTTCACCCCGATTGACCGTCATACAATTCCCTTAAAATCTCATTTTTCTCTCTCATAACGCGTGCGCGCGCGAGATCGCATCGGTCGTCGAGCGTGCCCGTATTACAAAGGACTTGCTATCCGAGCCGGTGCGCACGCACGCACGCACGCACTCACTCGGGCTCGGACCGACGTCACGACAGAATATGCGCGCGTCCTCGGGGTCTATTATTTCGAGCCCGGTATATATATATATATATATATATATATATATATATATATATATATATACTGTATAATGTACGGGAGTCAAGTAATCGCGGGGGAGATTGATGGCTTTTCGACTTTGGGCGATGAAACAAAAAGAAAAAAACAACCTAAGCGGAGAAAAAAACTCGCTTTAAACAGCCAATCAAAACCCCTCCCCCCACTTTCACGGCTCCTCGCGACCGTGTATAGAAATATACGCTTATTCGTGCGAGCGCGCAAACATCTTGAAGCTCTGGTGAGTGACAAGAGGCGCGTGCACGTCTCTACTTTTTGCCTCGTCGGTGTCGCGCCGATTCGCCAACATTATCTTGAGATACGGTGTATTAGGCGGGACGAGAGAGAGATCGCATATAGCGGCGGCACGGACCGTATATATAGGCGCTCCCCGCAGAATTTCGCCACGCATGAGTAAGAGAGAGTCTGTGAGAGAGAGCGAGAAAGCGAGTGGAGCAAGAGCGGCATTGTACCACCGCATGAAACATGACAGGGAGTCTATTGTTACGTGTATATATATATATATATATATATATATATATATATATATATATATATAGACTCTCCTCACGCCAGAGCCCGCGTGCGGGATTCACTGCGGCTCGCGAAGGGGCGAAAGGGCGGGCGCCGGATTCTACGTTCAGAGTTGCATGAGAGAGCGGGAGAGGGAGAAAAAGACACACAGAGAGAGCGAGAGAGAGAGAGAGAGAGAGAGAGAGAGAGTGTGAGAGTGAGAGCGAGAGTAAAGGAAGGAGAGAAAGCCAGGCGTTTCGTACAGCCCATAACACGATAAGAACCGATGCCACTTTGTTATACGTTTTGGGGCGAGGCTTTAAGTGCCTCAGCTCTCTCTCTCTCTCTCTCCCCCCCCCCACTAACCCCGTCTCAATTCGCGAGTTTCTTCTTATTCTTTCTTTCTTTACTCCATGCCAACGCGTTGTACGTGTACACGCGTTTTGTATCTGCGGTAAACTCGTATGTATGTATGTATATATATATATATATATATATATATATATATATATATATATATATAGGTATAGATCAGTTTTCGGGGAGATTCACCCACGCCCCTGTCTTTTTCTATTCCCCCGAGCGGATCATTTCGCGGCATTGAATGTGCTCGCCCGCGCGCGCAATATGCTCCGTGGCGTAATTCCGCATACTGTCGCTGGCGCGGGCTTAATTTATCGAGGCGGAGCCGTCGCGATGAGCGACATTCATAAGTTATACACTACGTGTGAAAATCGATTTCTTTTTGCATTTTTTCTTCAGCGTCTTTTACCATCGAAAACTAAAGCTAAAACTGATTGAAATATGTTACTTATACATACAAATACGGATAAAGCTAATGTTTTATTTAAATGAAGAAGCTGTCTTTGCTCCGGGAAACAACTATTTTTGCAAATTTTTTTCCAAAACTCTGATATCCTATCTTAGACGAACATTAATGTATGTGTGTGTGTGTGTGTGTGTGTGTGTGTGTGTGATTAGAATAGGAAATCGATAATCAACCATATAGTTTTAGAATGATCTTAATGTGAAATTTTGAATGAAAAACGATTATAAAGAAGCCAATGAATGATCCTGCCCAGCTCTGGTTTTACAAGTGATATCGATGATTTAACAAAAAATGTCTTCAAAGAATCGAGAGAAACTACGCAACAATCTAAGTGCCTGTCACGCTAAATCATATTTAAATACCCAATTCAGGATGATCGATCAAGTCGCCCAGTTTTCGAGACGCGACCTTGTCAGGTCATTTTGTTTACCAATTCTGGCCGAAACTTGCTATCTACTACGACCGTGTATATATATGTAGCATCGACCTATGTCATAATAAGTCAGTGATAGTCAAATAAATATATTTCAGTTCCATTTACAGCTGATTCATCTATTATTAGAATTCGTTCAACACGATTAATGATTACGTACTGCTTTCATAAAATGCAAATCGGCGCTCGGTATTTTTTATTATATTGTAAACAATGTTGTATAATTAATTCCTATAGACATATGGTTTATGTTTACAGTATATATATATATATATATATATATATATATATATATATATATATGTATATGTATATTCGTGATAGATTGTTTTATACGTCAAGACAAAAAGAAAAACGTGTGAGATTTCGTTTTACTAACAATTCTTGTCACGAGCAATATCTCAGGAACATTTATCGAGTCTGAAGAATGTTAGCCTCAAACCACCGTTGCTGTTATTTTTTCTAATCCGTTGAATTCGTCGCTACGTCTATAGTTACTGAACGTGTGGCTGACCGATAACCTAACTCAGCATGGATTATATATAAGCCTCGTACGGTTGGTTAAAGTTATTTACTAAATATCGCATACACAAAAGAAACATATCTTCTATATGGTTAGAAATAATCTGGTGAAGCACAAGTTAACACAACTTAACACCTCGGCCATTTTCGAAATAAAGTGCATTTTTTTCGTCTGCTTAATGTTTACTAGTTGTTATTAGGCGGAAATAATTTTCTGAAGAGAAAAAAAGTGCGAGAGAGAGAGAGAGAGAGAGAGAGAGAGATGTGCGTGTGTGTGTGTGTGTGTGTGTGTGTGTACACAAATACGATATCTTTAGATAATTTTAGGGAAAAAGTTTTATTGCTGTACCGTGAAAAAGCAATATTACGAAATATTATTATTTTGTTAATATTGATTTACGAATAAATCGCGTGGAAGTTTTATTACGAGCCACCAAGGAGAATCTAGGTCGAGAAGGTAATAAAGCGCGTCAATAGATGCGATGCGATTCCAATTCGTCATAAACGGAGCACTTATTCGGCACAAGTTACAAATTTATACCTTAAATTAAACAAATGGAGCAGTCAGTGCTTATATATTCGCCGTAGGTAACATATATAGAAAAGAATAAAGATATAAATGGTCTCAAAAAAAATTGCTTAGATGAATAAAAGGCTTAGTATTTATACATTCAGTGTACACACACACACAAACACACACACACACACACACACACACACACACACACACACATCAAAAATATTATCAGTTCTGAAATAAATATTTTTTCCTTTTTTTTATTGCATAAAAAAATTATTTTCTTCAATTAACAATTTATTCCTCATATAAATATGTAAGACGAATGCGTATTAATTCAAATAAAATTTTCTTGTATCGAGGAACCTATTTTATGGTTATTATACAAGAAAATATTTCTTATCTATACAAGAAAATATACTTGGTAATTGAAATATGTTTTGTCATTATCTAACTGAAAGACATTTATTATAGAAGCATGATCGTTACACCGATATTATCAAGGGGGAATAAATTAATTAATTAAGTTAGTGAAATTCAATCACTAAATCTATTAATATTGACAAAATATAATCTAGAAAGTTGTTCCACACGACAAATAATATCCATTCTTCTCGTTCCGATCAATTATGAATTTGCCCGGGAAGGGGTTCTCTCGTTGGCAAACAAATGCTACTAGCAGTACGTGAAACGACACTGAAGAATCTACCGAAATACCCCTCTCCCCTTATCGCAACTCGCGGCTAACCAGGAGAATATGCGCTGTTTGATTTTTTAAAAGGACAACATTTCGGCAAACATAGCGGGGCGCGCCCCGGCTGACATGTTTGCTCGAGCTGCGCGAGGCAGTTCGCCTCTGTATATTGTACGTATATGCAAGCAGACTCGTCCGCTCATCCACTGCCCCCCCCTTCTCTATCTATATCTTCTGCATTTTGATTCGCGCCTGGACGGAACTTTAAAAGTACTCAGTGGCCTCATCGTAATTCTATATGCATGCGCGTACATACTTGTGCACGGCTTAAAAGCGGTCCATTATGTTGAGCGCTCACATTGCGATAATACCGATTGTAGATTTTCGAGATTGCTGTGCGTATGTATTCGAAATTTTGTTTACAGAAGATTCGTTCTTTGTACGAGCAAATTACGTAGGGAGCAAAATTTTCGCTTGTCAAGATTTTACGTTTATCGAGCGTTCATCGTGTCCATCTCGTGATTTATTACGTTATTTTATCAGTTGTACGGCAACTTTATACTTTGATGTATTAGCGCGCAAAGTATAGAAATCATAATGTGTAACGTGGACATGATGCGAATGTAAACGTCATATTCTGCTAACAGAATAACTCGTTTTTCTATACATTGTAATTCTCTGACCTGCGTAAACGAAAAAATTTATACAATGTTACGCTTATTCAGGCTTCACTGTTTTTTTTTCGCGAACCTTATGTTGTTTTCGCAAACGAGATTTGTTCGATTTAAGCTATGATTTGAAATAATGCTTCATTTTCACCTTCGACCGCTTAAATACGCATACAGAATCAGTCACAATAAAGAATTGATAGGATTTCGCATTACGTGAGTAAAATTTTTCCGAACTTACAAGTACAAGTACAGAGGATACGATAATTATTAACCTAAACTTTATTCAACATACTAAAATTAGATTTATTTACACGATTATTCAGCGCCAAATTTTATCTCCAATAACTGGTTATTACTTAAGAATTTAAATCTATCGATCCTTCCATTACACACAGTACACACAACGTACCGATGTCTTGAGTACAACGCTCGTCGTCTCTTTAACTTAAAACCAAAAAATTTTTTGTGACATTATATGCGGTTAAACTAAGCCTTCAAATAAATCGTGTAGTAAGTTTACAAAATAAAATATCCACTGCGATTTTGGCATCCGTCCGAATTTAAGGTTAAATCGCATCTGTGCGATGTGTACACTGTGCTTTGATTTTATTCGTCATTCAATTAATATTTTTCTTTTAGTTTTAATTAACATAGACGATATAAGTAGCGCTGTCATTATTTTACATTAATAAACCAAGGATTTAAAAGATACAATATTTCAACAATAAAGTAATATGATTTTAAATACAAATATAAAATACTAAAGTTCTAGTTTAGTTCTATTTTTCAACACATTACTTTTCAACTTTGTATTTAATTGACTTGACCCCCCTGCTTCGCTTGAGAGTGAAGCGTTTTTTCACGAATTAAACGATCCATTTCCACATTCATCTTAAAATATACTATTTTGTTCAATATTATAACTGTATTTATGATTTTTCGATAGGTATCGGGATATATTTTTGAATTATTCAAATGACTCTTACAATTATCAAAATTAAATAATAAAATTAATTTTTTATTTGCATTGATTCAATCCTTCCAGAGATAGAGCTGTTTAAAAATGACTTCTGGTACGGATTATCAGGGCACGTAGGAATCGGTTAAAATAAAACGTGCATCGTACTAGGGCTTGTATGCACGAAGGGCGACGAGTAATAAAAATACAACGAGCTATGTCACCGCCGTAGCTAAATTCGACCCCTCATAATTACCCCTTCAAATCTATGCTAACTAATTCGACTAAAGCCCAAAGTTGCGCTGTAAGCCAACCAAGTCGTTCCATTTTCAGGCAGCGTATCATAAGCACGGGCTTCAAGCGTCGTTCGTACTGCGTATCCAGAGACAACCGGAACGCGCGCTTTTTACGTACATCAGCAGCGCGATTCGATAACACGGATTTTTTTTTTCTGAATTCCATTCGAACTTTTTAATTAAAATTCACACCCGGCTTGATCGAACGTTTCTGTCGGTGGGCGCCTACACCCCCCCCCCTTTGCCAATCCTCAACCGCTCCGCGCAAACACGCGCTAAGAGAATTTCGCGTGATTTTAGCCATGTCGGCAGGATATCGATCGATTTAGCTCCGAGTGTTCTCGTGTGCGTGCGTGCGTGTGCGTGTGTTTGTGTGTGTGGGGGTGTGTGTCTCTGTGTACGCGCGCGCTAGTTCGTGTTACTTCGAGCGCGCTACAGCTATATAGAAACGCTCGAGAGTTATAATGGAGTCACGATCGCGTCTTCGAAGGATAGAAAGCGAGATAGAGAGAGAAAGAGAGAAAGTGAGAGGAAGAGAGAGAGAGAGAGAGAGAGAGAGAGATAGAGAGAGAGAGAGATAAAGAGACCAGGGATGCGTCATATTACGATTGTAATTGAAGGCTGGGGAAGTTGGGCGCGCGAGCGCAAGCTGATATCAAAAGTCTTGGAGATTCTTGGGAGAGAAATGTGTATATATATATGTATATGTATAGGAAAGAAGTTGAGACCGGGAAATGAAATATTCATAGTAGCGAGCGATTGAACTTGGCGTTAAATGGATTTTTTTTACAAAGACCTAAGATGTTTTGCAAATTTTTTTTTTCATGAACAATAATAATTAACGTAATGCGAGAGCTGCGATTTTGTTTACTTTTTTGCAATGGCGACAGTATTAACCTCATTCAATGATTCCACGTAAAGCCTGGTATCGATCGAATCTCGCACAAAGTTAAAACGTGTATGAAGCTTGTATATATATATATATATATATATATATATATATATATATTTATTTATAAAATAATCTAAGTTTTGATTGTTTTAAGCAAAGTTATATTATGTCGATAATCGTGCCGTCTTTTGCTAAAGAAAGTTCCGAAGTACCAGCGAGGATGAGCAATGATAATAAGTCGAGCGTGATTTCGGTACTGTATTGAATACATTTTCAAACTGTTACAGTTGTCCTTTTTAGGCATAATTTTTTTTTCATATTATGCAATTCCAGCGTGCCAACTTTTTGCTTTAAGCTTTGCACAGAAGGGAAAATCAGGATGAAGAGACGCAGAAGAGGATAACGAGACTTGTAGTTACAATATTGCATTTTTGTATATTTCAATTATCGAGGGTGTATATGAATTTTATAAACTGAAATATATCTGATTCGTTCTAATTTAAAATTATAAATCCTAAATTGTTATTCATACGTTGATGCTGACTAAAAATTCAATGAAGATGCTCATTTTTAAATTCACAAGTATGTGATCCAAAGTGGGGACAACATCCTTGTTAGTGCGAATACTAATTGTTACTGATACAATGCATGGAAAACTATATTTGAACTATATAATCATAAGAATTGGTATATCAACATCATTTTCGGAAATAATAACAGTGCACGCAGGTCTAGTACAGCACATTAGCCGAAGAATTGGATACAGATATAATTTAACGGAAAGCAAAGCGTTCAAATCAAAACAAGATAGTTCGTATGTCGATAATATGAAAGTCAATGTTAAAATCCAAAATTTATGCAACCTAACGCCAGAGCCATGAAAAAGGTTGATTTAAAATATCGCAGTTGTTTTGAAAAAGAGATTTCATATGCTTGTTAAATGCTGGGTATCAAACAACGTACTATGCACAAGTATCTTTGATATCAATCGATATTCGTTTCAATGAAATCGTAAATATAGTTAAAAAATCTCGAAACTCAATATAAATGTACACATAGGCACAGTCTTGCCTTCGGTGCGCGACCGCGTTCCTTGATGCTTACATTAACCATCTATTGGAAAATCTAATCTACACGGAGAGAAATAAAAAATCCGTATTATCGTAAGAAATTCATTACAATTACAGTAAAGTCTTATGAGTATCTTACGAGCTTTGAAAATAATCGATATTATCAATTTTATCTTTATGTTTATCTAGTTACTATGTGTGTCTGTGTGCGCGCCTGTGTATACATATATATGGAACTGTATCGACAAAGCTGATGGATTCCATCCATTTTGGTAAGCCATTGATATAGTTTTGGTCTGGAACTTTCTTTTTGGTCGGAACACAAATCAGTGCGTTATTTTTTGCAAATAACATCATCGAATAGTCGTCCGATCATAATCGTAATGGACTTCTTTCCAGATTCCACCTTGATCAACGATCGTATCGATCCTGTCGGCCCTCCTTGGCAACCTTGCGGCAAAGTCACCACTGTCCCATACGCAAAAACCAGTGTCACATTATATATATATATATATATATATATATATATATATATATATATATATATTATACGGATCTTCTTCGAACTCTTTTGGCACGCGCGGCCCCGTCCATTGTCGCTCCGATATTAATTCGAGAAACCCTCCATCCACCTCCCCCCAAACGCCAAATAAAAGGGAGCGAATACGAGAGGGAGCTCCGGCGCGACATTTAAACGAGCCTATGCAAATCCGAGACGATAATTAGGCTCGCTGGTAGTGAGAGAGAGAGAGAGTGAGAGGGAGTGGTGGCGAGATGAGCTACGTGAACCGTGGGCACTTAACGGCGATGCCGTGTACAGTTCGGGGGATGCTCTCCTCGAATTCGGGCCATTGTTTGAACCCACGTTAGCGCTCTTCCGTAACGTAATTAATAGCCAAGTATCTCTCTATCTCTCTCTCTCTCTCTCTCTCCCTCTCTCTCACTATCCTTTTGCCGCGGTTCAGCAAGAGATTTTCTCGAGTCTGCGACGTGCCCCGCGGATCGTGGCCCCAGCGAGGCAAGAAGATCCGTTGAAACGACGCGTCCGAGTGGGGATCAATGAGATAATCCGGCGAAATAAAGTGTTCACCGAGAATGCTCGTGACGCGTGCCTTTCTAGGATCTCGCCCTCTAGAATACCAATGGATCGCCCGCGTACGTACTCGAACATCGAAGAAACTCCCGACGTCCGTGTATATCGAGGAATTAGTCGATCACCCCATTGCTCGCCCCCCCCGTCTTTCGATTTAATTTTCTCGTCGTCGCGCACCAGGTATACCTCGGTTCGCGGAATAAATTCGATTCCCCGACAGTATATATCTATATGTATATGTATTTGCCTCGAAACCACGTTTGCGGCGGCGGCCGTGGCAGCCCTCGTTCCCGCACTCCTGCCGCGCAAACGCCAATCTCCGAATATCGCGCCCGTTAAAATTCCGAGCGTCGTCGTGGGACGGGGCGCGCGGAATGGAAATAAGGGAGGACGGAAGGGAGGCGCGACTCGGGAGGAAACGCTCCTGTATTGGTTTAAGATGCAATTATTGGGATGCCTGCGCGCGCGTGGAAGACGACCTCTCTATCGCTCCGTTTCAAGTGGCTCGGGTGGAATGTGAATTTTTTCTTCTACGGCATTTGCTTATTGGTATCTACGAGATAAAGTTTTGGTTGGTGAAATTTTCAAAGTATTAGATTATTTCTTCATTTTATGCAGTTTTTTTTGGACGATCTTTGCGTTCAATAAAAGCAATGGTATATGCAGTGGGAGGATATTGCCTTAAAATCTAAACTTTTATTTCAGTGAAAAATTATGCTTCGTGAAAGTGGCAGATATACCGACATACGATTCTTTCTAATTATTAAGAAACTTCCTCTTCAAATTATTATGATTTATATGATATAATGTAACGAACCATGAGGTAATTTTTTACGTTCGTTCTTTTAATTAAATACTTGGAGAGAGAAAGAGAGAGAAAGAAAAGAGAGAGAGAGAGAGAGAGAGAGAGAGAGAGAGAGAGAGAGAGAGAGAGTGGTATTGCGAAGTCAACCCGCCTGACTGGACCAAAATTACTATGAGGATAGCATAAAATTTATAGGAATGCTCAGTGCTTTTTATTGAATCTGGATATTTTACAACATTTTTTTAGAATAAAAAAACTAAAAACTCTTGTCTGTTTAAGAAAAAGATGTTTTTCATAAGATTCATTTTTTAAATAATTTATGCATAAAAATTACTAATAAAAAAATAGCCCCGCGCCACAAACGTGTAAAGAAACTCGAAATTCAGAACACGATTTCTCTCTCTTTATCAAATGCGACACTGGACCTTGTGAAACTCATATCCTTCTTCTGTCTCGGCAACGAGTCCTAACCAATTCTTGGAAATTTTCTACATTAAAACGTGTCGCAAAGAATCGGCACGCGGATTTAAAGTTCTACCCGACGAATATAATGAAACGTTCCTCAAAGCGCGCGTACTCCTTTGTACTTTGTGCACGGAGCCTGGCACACGCTCTCGGGATTGTCGCCTCGGTCTCTGCACCGAGCTAAAGAAGCGCTCAATAGCCTCGGATCCGACTGAAAACTCCGGGCTGACGCGATGGTAGAAAAATTAATTAAGACACTTTGACTGCGCGCCGCGCTCAAAGCGAACCTGTTTCTCCTCAAAGAACGGAGCTACAACGCCTCTAACTCCCCTCACCCCGACTCCTCTCGATCGCACAGCGAAATGAAGAGCCGCTATCGGATCTCGCCACTCGAGGAAAAGTACGTTCCGAAAGTAAATGCGAATGATAGTAGTAGTTGTACTAGTAGTGGTAGTAGTAATGGTTGTAGTAGTAGGGAGATCCTCTCTTCTTACTCCACCTCTCGGTTCCTTTTGCTTCCTTTCCCTCTATCTCTCTCTCGCTCACTCATTCTCACTTTGTACTCGCTCTCTCTCTATACCCTCTTTATCTATCTATCTCTCTCAAAGTTCGCTTAAGAGAAACCTTGTCCAAAGAGAAAAGCTAAAGCGTAACAGAGAAAGCGAGATAGAGAGAGAGAGAGAGAGAGAGAGAGAGAGAGAGAGAGAGAAAGAGTGAGAGAGTATATACCGACTGCGGGAGAGCAGTAGCGGCGGCAGAAGCAGCGTTGGTAGTAGTAAAGGCATCCGCGTGCTCATTTCCGTTCTGGGGTGCACAGAGGAGAGACGGAGCAAGCGAACGGGATAGAGGGAATGGGAGGGGGGAGAGAGAGATAGAGAAGGCGAGAAGCCTCGAGGGGGCGAGGTCGGCGTTGGCGCTGCTATATACTGCTGTCTCTGCTAACTCGCGAGATATTAATTCCGTGTTAGCGCCGAGTGAGAGAGAGGGAGACGGAGCGAAAACTACGTGCCGAGGGGTGCGAATTACGAACGCTCGAGCTACAGCGAGCGGCATAGAAGTCCTGTATATATGTATGCGTCTGCGTACGTACCGCAGCGGGAGAGAGAAAGGCAGAGCGGGAGAGCGGGAGAGAGAGAGAGAGAGATAGAGAGGGGGGAGATGGAGAAAGGGAGAAAGAGGGAGAGAGCAATGAAGAGATAGAACTAGAGGGTGGGCGTTACAAATCAGAGATTAGCCATAGTTAACTCGACTTGCGCAGTCAAACAGTTAATCAATAAGTGATTATTTACATCGTAAGCCAGTGTGCGTACGCATAAGAGTTCATACGTGTGCGTAAATCTCTATCCCCCGAATCTTTGTCGCACGCATAATATTAAAAAGAGACGGGACGCGCGCAGTCGAGTCCTTGGGGATAAAGCGTACGAGAGAGAGAGAGAGAGAGAGAGAGAGAGAGAGATGAAGAGAGAGAGTTGTGTATGTATGTGTGCGTGTTAAAGGAATGCGGCATAAGTAGCGATTAGGGATTCGGTGGGAATATTTTTTGCGCTTGCGCCCCTTATCCCTGGTGGGGGAGGAGTGATAGTTTTGAGACACAGGCGGATGATTTAATCATAGAAACGAAGCGCAACGAGACGGCTTCATTCACAAAAGTGGCTTAGGTGCGGGGCGGGGTACGCGCTGGGTATATGGAAGGCGGGTTGTATCGACCGTCGTTTCTTTAGTTTCAGCGATGATGCGGGAAAACGCAACGCGATTTTCACGCGATTGATCGAGGCGTGGCGAATGCAGTAGTTTGCCGCAAAGGAACAACGGAATGCCATCTTTATTATAAATTACAATACGAAATTATAAATTACACGTCAAGTATGAAACGATAAATATAGAGGAGAACCGAGTACCTAAGAGATTAGTTCAGAATAAGATATATTCATCAGAAATAAATTGCCTAAATAGTTATTAAGAATTGAATCAATGCAATAAAAAGCATATAAGTAGAATACATGAATCTAAATATGGAAAAAAAAATTGAAAAAAAGCGCGAATAAAAAAATTATACATTGTAAAGGTATGCTTACTTAGATGATATCAATATGTACATATATGTTAAATGAGCTTTATATAAGAATTTTAATGATTTGCTATTATTAAACAGTGATGTGCCGATTATGCAATATACGAAATACTGAAGAGTAATTTTTTTAAGGTAGATCATGATCGACTGCCGAGTCAACCAAATATTATACGAATAAATTGTCTTATTTTTAGTATATACTATAGTAATATATAAAAAAATGATAGAATAACTTTTTTAATGCATTTTCAAATTCGTTGGATTTTTTAAAAGTCGATGCTATTTTTATTTTCCATAACTCTCAGATCGAACCTTAAATTCTGAAAAAACTTCAATTTCGAACAGGAATAATTTAATATTTGTTGACTATAATCATGTATTGTGAAAAATATGAATCCAAAGTTTAAAATCCAGCTATTAGTACTTAGTTTCTTTATGTATTTTCAGATTATGGACCTGTTCAGATTCTAGATGAAACAGATAAATAAATAAAAAAAGCATGAAATATCATATTTATAGATGTATTAATTGTGTAGTAGGTATTATTTTCAAAATCTTTTTTTACAAATATTAGACTGACAACTTTGGTTGACTTTTTTATGTTTTAAAATAGTTGCTTTAGAAAACGATTGAGACAGGTTACGTGTAATTTTCTAGTAATTGAAATTCTACTTGAACGATCTTCATATACCAAAAAAAAAAAAAATTTAACACAAACAAGCTCAAATAAATTACAACACAAATCTTTATGCAAAAAGAAATGATGCTAGGATAGGGGTGCCTAATATTAATACTTAGATGTATCATTGTTTCGCTTTCATGCGTGACAAAGTTGCAGTACTCCGTTCATCGATCGGTGGAGGCACTAATCAAAATAGCAAATAATACCAATATAGAAAGTTAACGGTGCAAAATTCAATAGTACATTATATTAATATTTACAAATATACCGAGTAACTCATGTGGCCACATAAAGACGAAGGTTTTCTTGTTATTTATATATTTATAGTTGTTGAATAGAAAAATAAACTTATTTCTATACCTTATTCGGCAATTTTTTTGATAGGGCTGTTGATATGAAATTACAATATCTGCCAAAATCCGATCCTAGACATTTTTTTAGCCGGCCATGATTAGAATCTGGCTCTGAATTTTATGTAAATATAGTAACTAACTTTTATATAGTAATTTTATATAGTAACTATTACATAGTAATGGATTTTTGTATAATCAATACAAATGGGGTTCGATGTGTACAATGTTGAAGATCGTCATTATGAAAATTTAAAAATACATATAAAACAATGATTTTGTTATTGTTCGACAAAAATACACCTATCTTGTTTTTTTAAAACTTAATTTATTTTACAAGGCTAAAGAAGAAGTAAAATTTCCCGATTAATTTCTCGCTCAAATATCCAATTTATTCCATTCTTTTTTAGCTTTTCATTTGTAGTTTTCTTTACCTTAATATCGCAGGAAGTCATTGGGTAGTAATTTCTTTGTCGATATTTCAGAAGCGTTCCCTTCATTCCTTCAGTAATGTATATAGTATATTAATGAAATTCACATTTCGACGAGTCTGCCAATTAATTCAATGCGAGAACGCTATTTTCCGTTATTCGCGAATGCAGATACGTTGGAAACGTAAAGCGTATAATTTTTGTTCATATTCGTGGGCTTGCTTTATCTGCCAACTAAGCGTGCAGTTAAGTCAATGCGAAAGAGGATCTGTGTGATACGGCAAAGAATCTCGTCGCATTGGAATCCGTCGCTTCCCTTTTTATGTCCGTACAAGCCATACTGTTTAACAATATTAATTATGTATACGAATTGTTGAAGTTCAATAACTTTTTGCAATTATCCTGCACCGGCCGGGAAGACACTTTTATACTATAATCTAATCCTAACGGTATCTTATCCGATTCAATTAATTGCACTTCTTGCCGAACTGACGCGCATCTTCAGAAATGAATCGGATGCCGCTTCGCTTGGTTTCGTTTCAAAACGTACTCATATGAACGAATACATTTGAAGTGCTGCACATCGAGTACGATCTGCCTCCCGATTATGCCACGTCGTCCCTCGCGATCTTTTCAACTGTATGATTAATTCGATTTCCACGAGTGTTTTACCTCTCCGCCCCCCCCTTGCCGCTCAACTCAGCCCAACTCAAAAAGGAACTTTTCTTCCCGTTTTCCGATGGAAATTCATTTGGACGCGTTAATGTGGTCCGCGGAATGAACTTCGGACCCGCAAGCGCGATTCTCCATTTCGCCGTAACGTGGAGCAGTAATTCGGCTTGGTGTAATTAAGCACCTTTATCAACGTCGCTAACGACCGCGACGCTTAGTACACCGGCGCTCCACCCCCGATCTTCTACGATCTACATATATATATATATATATATATATATATATATATATATATATATATTCGCTTAGAGAGCCGCAATCTCGTCGTACAAGCCGATGTAGACTGTAGCTACGAGGCTCGTTGATAGGGCTCGCAGCGGTTGGACTTACTTGGAAAATTCCCTGAGATTCAGATGGACGCAGCGTTGACGATTTATGTTATGGGCTTGGGGCGAGCGAGAGGGGACGTTGTGCGCTTGTACGCGATGGGGTCAACGATGCCTTTTGAAAATGGAACGGGGCAATTGGGGAAGGAACGATTGCAACTGGTGTAGAATGAAAATAATAAATAATTCGACGCGATTTCAGAAAATTTCGGTCGAATTTCAAATAGAATTATAATGCAAAGTAGTCGATTTCAGGACAGCGTCACTGAGACTATATTTTCGCTGATCATACAGTATTATATCTGCTACTGTGATTGGCGATCTGTATATAGAATACTTTTTCTTTAAGCCAGATTAACGTATTTGGTCAGAGACTCTATAACTGGGAAAATGTTTGGTAAGCAAGTGTGAATCGTTGTTTAAACACCTAGAAAACAGGTAATATATTAATTTTGAAAATTTTATTTTTAAACGTAGCTTAAGAATCACAAAAATTATCTCCAGCCATGAAGCCAGACGAGTGAAATTTTTAAGCTCAGACGCTAACGTATAAATGAAGAAGATATACGTCGTATGATCGTATTTTTTAAATGAAAATCTAATGCTTAATAACTTAACCCTCTATACCATCAGCGAACAAATGTTTTGCCTCATGTTTGGTTTTATATTTTGAACAATGCTGCCGAACGATACGGTCTCAGTTTTATTCGACGAAGATTAGTAAAGAAGACACGATCTTAACTAAGTAAGAAGACACGATAAATTCATATTGGATTTAACGGCAAAACGCTATTTCGAAAATATGTTCGTTTGTTTTACAATGAAACCTAATCTATTCAAGGATTGACATTCAAGTTCGATTCGAACGACGTCATCGGAATTTCCATATTTTCGTACTTTTTTACACTCAATTACAATTAGTCTATACGCGATCTTACGTAAAAATTGGAGAGACCGAAACTTTTCGGCAAACATTCACGCACAGAGCAACGGGCGTAAAGTGGAATCAATATATATATATTCGAATGTAACCATCCAAATCCAATCACCCTGGTGTCTAACGCAAAAATGCCCGCAACCGGGGCTCCTCGCCTGGCTTCCTTCTCCAATCAACGGAACGGTAGGAAGGATCGCGCGATCCGTCGGGGAGGAGGAGAGGGATGAGGGCTTCTACGCGGGAAGTCCTTGGCATTCTGCGGGGTGAGAACGGCAGAGATAGAGAGTTGGAGTGAGAGGGGTGGAGAGAGCGAGATAGATATATAGATTGAGAGGGAGTGAGATAGAGAGAGAGAGAGAGAGAGAGAGAGAGAGAGAGAGAGAGAGAGAGGGAACTGGGTAGGGTATGACGCGGGGGCGGCTGTGCGATGACTGGCGGCGGAAGCGTCGTCATGGCGACACATCGATCAGCCACCGGCGCGAGCGGCCGTCGTCGCGCTTCCCGGTGCGCGCCGCTGCCGGGGGCCGCATCGCGATCAGCCTCCCTCCCTACCCTCCTCTTTATCCATCTCGGAAAAGGCTTCGGCGATATTTTCGTCGGGAACGATCCTCGCGGGTGCTTCCACTCGGTTTTGTTATAGGATCTAACGATTCAAGGCGTTAAAGAAATAATCGAGGACGAAGTCACGAATGCGCCGGAGGGATAAAAAAAAATTAAGTGGGATCATTGTAGAATGCTCGTTAACGCCGCAGCAATTGATGAGAAGGAGGAAATATTGTCGTGATTATCGTTGATGGAGAGGTGATAATTGATACGTCTAGTTGATATCTAGTAATACCTTTAGTCTAGGTCACTAAGCTAAAGGTTTATAAATTTTTTTTTAGGATCTCAGCGCAGTTTTGTATCTACGTAGTTATTTAGTCGTGAGGCAATCTCGGAATTTCTGTTGGGAAAAGACTCGATGCTTCAGTATACCTTGGTACCTTGCCAATTGTATTTTCATAGTAATATATAAACATTGGGTACATCGACTTTTAGATAGTGTTTGCTGAAGATGAGATGATACAAATTATATATATATATATATATATATATATATATATATATATATATATATATTATTTCACACTATCTACTTTTACTGAAATGTAATACAAATAATAATAGTAAATAAGTTGGAAGATCTGCTTTAATTTTATTACATAAATAATTTTCTATGTTATATAAAGAACTCATTCTGCTATCAATAAGTGCTTTGCCATTTAGCATTGAATTATGAAGCTTATCAACTTTTAAGGTCTCTATAATTATGAACAATGGGAACAGTTAACCATCAGTTGGATGCAACAAATCGTTTTGCAGATTGCCCTTATGTCGAATCAATATAATAATTATACGTTTTATTTATGCATTTTATAATTTGCGCAGTATGATAAGATTGGTTCGTTAGAAGACTACAGCATTAATCTGTATTTTTAATTCGTAATTTCACGTTTATTAAGAAGTATACCCCTACGATTTTTTTCTAGATTTTTAGACAGAATTGTATAATAACCTTTTATGTTTTATCTTCATCTAAAAAATGACCAAAAATATTACTGTATATGAGTATCTGTATATATTCTTGAATTCGTTCAAGTTTTTTTTATTAGTTTGAGTGATAAATAATGAAAGCTAACATTTTTATATTTTATTAACATCCCGGAAAACTCAATTTATAACGGACTGCTTTTCACGCATTCCTCAAAAGAATCCCTGCTAAATTTTCGCCGAACTCAGTTTCTGTTTATTATTGGCCAAAACGAGCAAACATCGAAAACCTCTACCAAACAACGAAAAGCCTAATCCAGAAAAGAGATACATTTCTATCGGCTCTATACATATATGTCACATACACGCTGCGGCTAATCTCCGCTTTCTGAACGAGATAAGGCATTCCATCACTCCCCCCTCCCTCTGCACCTCACGCAAACCTCTTCTTTTTCGTCGAACACATCAAGAACAGGGAAAAAGAGAACCAATTGATCTCTCCCGCCTACCAGCGCCGAGCCGGAAGATCCCCCCTTCCCCGCCCGCCCTCACCCGGGATTATCGGCGATGCGCGAGCGAAGAGGCATTTCCACGGCTTGGCGCGAAAAAGAGCATCCCGTCGGCTTCCTCTCTGCGCCGCTCTCGTCGCGCGCGGCAACCGCGTGTTACGGCGCTGCAATCGATCCCTCCCCACCGTTGTCGGCGCGTCGAGGTGTGTACGCGCGCGCGTGTATGTGTCTCGAAGAGCAACAAAGAACGAGAGGGCAGAACACTCGTTAGCTCTTGTATAATATATATATATATATATATATATATATATATATATATATATATAATATGTATTGAGAAGAGAGAGAGAGAGAGAGAGAGAGAGAGAGAGAGAGAGAGAGAGAGAGAGAGAGAGAGAGAGAGAGAGAGAGAGATTTGAATACCTCTGATTGTTCTCTATACAGTTCTTGCACTGATCTTTTCTTGAAGCTCTCCAATATACCTCTCTATCTCTCACTCTCCCCTCTTTTTGCAATATATATATATTTGTCTCTGCAGATGGCGACATTCATATTTTTGACATTCTACCTGGTCGTAGCTGTTTTCTATAATGCGCAAACTTGTTAATAACCATTTTTTTTTCTTTGGCCCATGTAAATTTATTTTCAAATTCCTCATAAATAATCCCTCAGTAGAGCTACGCCGGACTAAAATCTCTAATATCTACTGGATTCGCTCGGCAAATAATGTTCTCTAATTTTTCGAGGGCCGTTCCGTATATTTGTCTTTCCAACAAATCATTTGCCTACATATATTATACACCAATTTTTTTAATATCTTTTTTCGTATATTCTTATTATTTTACTTTTGTTACATGTCTATAAATATGTATTGAGCTCTAAATTTAGCGCAGAAGTAAAGTATGGAAATTCAGTGCATTATCGATTGCCAGTCAAGCTTACACGAATAAATCTATGCACATATTGGAGATTTCGGTAACTTACCACTGATTCATATTTCGAATATGAAATATTTCAATATTTTACCATTTTGAATTCGCAATGGTACGCGGTGGAGGGAAGGAGGTTCATTAAAAATATAAAAGTTTTAGCCTAGGTCAATCGCCGAATAAAATGATCAACTAACACGAAAAAGAAAAATGATAAATTTTAACAATCTATTAAGCACTTATATATTAAATCATAAGGTTTTTTTTAATTATAATTATAATAATAAGATTTTTTAATTAGTTTCATAGTTTTTGAACAATTCTTCGGCGTGTTAAACAAAGTCTTTCAAACACCTATAGCCTCGAAAACCTCATCTTTAGACGTTTTAAAAAACTTCCATATTCTCCACTAATTAGTCGCCCTCCGAATCTCCTTTTTCCTCCATTACTCGCATTCTTTAAACGAAGCTCGCTACTTCGTTCTGGCGACAGGACTTAAAAATCCGAGAAAAACCCGTTAAAACAGGTCTCTGAACAGACCAGTGCGGTAAAAAGTGTCCCTCCCAATCCTCTCGCCTCCACGCTCGGTCGTCAACGGCGACGAGAGGGGGGCAAGAGAGAGAGATAGAGACAGAAAGATAGAGAAAGAGAGAGAGAGAGAGAGAGAGAGAGAGAGAGAGGGAGGGCGGTGGCAGCCGCGTCTTCCTCCGTTCCACACCGCTCGATACTGCTCTCCACCGACCCACTCCAAGATAATGATGGCAATCAGACCCTCGGAAAAGGATTTCCAGGAAATTCTCTCCTCTTTTTGTCGGCTCTCGCGAATTCTCTCCCATCCTCTTTCTCTCTCTTTCTCTCTCTCCGCGTCATGAACAAGGGACGGTGCAAACACCTCCACGATGCGTTTGGAGATTATTATTATTGTTTTTTTATTTGTATCGATTTTGTGCACTGATTAAAATATCTTTTACTGTTCATACTCTCGTGCGGAGGCATTTTGAGAGCATAGTGCTACAAAGATTTATAGTGTAGATATAATTACATATTATTTTCAATACTTGCTGTACTGATGAATGATGTGTGAAAATTTGAATAAACCTAATGAATAATATACATCGTGATATAGGACGCCAAAATGCATTCTGCTTTCAATTGTGTGAAGGACCTCTTCAATTAAATTTATATTTTTACTATGCAGTTCGAATGTGAAATAATTCAAGAAATTATAATATTTTGTTCATATAAAAATATCGAGAACGAAGAATAATCATGGGCAATTTTTTGTAGAATAAATTGGTACTCAAAAAATTGTAGTTATCCCGTGAAAGTTCTGACTCAATATTGGGTCGATTGATTATTGACAAATTTTCATTAATTAGCTGTTATATAAATGTATTAAATTTGTCGGCACGATAATATAATTTGGTATAGAGCAAGATATCAATAACATTGTTTGTCAATGTCCTCATTATAATGAGGATTGAACAAACCTTATGCAAAAACTCAAAACAATAAATCTGAATCTACCATTCAATGTTGAAGCTTTAATATATTTTCCAAACTCTAAAGCATGTCGATTTCTCCACTCATTTCTTAAGAAAGTTCATCGTTCCATCGAAGTGAAGTTATGCATATCCTTTCAAGAATTGTGCGTAAAAACATGTATTTTAAGTATTTTTAAGTAAAAATCACATTGTAATTTGTATGTATTTGTTACTACCGAAATGGATCTTATGGGTTCAAAAGGTTATTAAATAAAAAAAATCATAATAATTTGATATTTTGTTTGTAAATATTTTTTTAAACGACTGTTATGTTGCTAAAAATTTGAAAGTAACAAAAAGAGCCCGATATTTTTACAAGAGGTCTTTATCATAACTTCTTAAGTCATATCTGATTTGAAATGCATAATGTGGAGATCAGAAAAGCGGCTTGCAAAAAGAAAATAAACAAAAAACGATTTTCAGCCGTTTAAGTTTCATTTTGATATAGAAAGTTTAAAAAATCTTCTACATCGTTTGAAATACGGAGAATTTTCTACATTGCCTTGTCAAAACATAAGAAGATAAAAATTAATTGATTCGTAATATTTTACTGAAAATAATACGGCAATAAGTGCGGTAGCAAACGAGGGAAACAAAAATGTCTAATCGACTCTTCCCACGGTGCGCGGGCGCGCGTCGCGCTCTACCAAAAAGCCCCGCAGAAAGCCATACGGACATACGGACGCAATAATCGAAACAGCATTATAGAGAGCATCCTCGCACATAAATTTCCAGCTCCGTCCGACAGTCACAACAGAATTATTCTCTCTCTATCTTTCTCTCTCTCTCGTGCACGGGCGCGCGCGTGCATCGGGCCAAGAAAGCGAGCAATGACGTGTGTGATGCGCCGCAGCTCGTTCCTGCCAATACAGCGCATAAATATTGTCCCTCTCTTGGTCCGCCGTATACGAGCCAAGAAAATGTGAAAAAAATGAGAGAGAGAGAGAGAGAGAGAGAGAGAGAGAGAAGGCTTCGTGTGGTAGAGCGCCCGAGGGGTGCACGAGGGTAGGTTGGGGGGTCACAGGGATACAATGCGCTCACCCCATGACTCCGTCCTGGGAGACTAAGCAGTGCCCCGTATCGTTAAGTGTATGTACGCGTGTGTGCACGCATGTGATGGAGAGACAGAGAGAGAGAGAGAGAGAGAGAGAGAGAGAGAGAGAGGGGGGACTAGACGAAGATAGTCGTGAGTTCGAAGCGGACGGGGTCTCACTCCCCCCCCCCCCCCGCGACTCCGAGTCACTCCTTCCTTGACGCAACATTAGGCGCGCACACGTGATTAACCGGCTAATGACTTGGCTCGAAGCGGAGCGCGCGTCGCGAGTCTCGTTTTTCGGGACACTGCCCGAGAATGCGGACCTTCGACTGCGCGGTATCCCCGGTAATCGCCGAGTCATCGATTGATGGTCCCGTGAAAATCCAAGTGGCAGCGTATTGATAAATAGAGAAAATGTCTACGAGTCTGTGCACGAGAAGGAGGAAAAAGGAGAGAAAAAAGGCGAAAGACATTGAGAGAGAGAGAGAGAGAGAGAGAGAGAGAGAGAGAGAGATGATGTAAAGTAGAGTAAAAGATACACGAGGAGGGAGGGAAACGGTATTTGGATCTAATGGAAGCAGTACTTTTGACAAACGTCCTGATTCTCCTATTCCTTGACTGATGACTGATTGATGAATTGCCGGTTGTACTAATTTATTGTGTATAAGAGTCTAGAAGTAGCCCGTCAGAATTATGTCTTCGACTGACAAATGTAAATTTTACGGTGACATATTATTTTCATTTGAAATTATACTTCCTTCGTGTTTCTTCATATTTGCGCCCATACTCATTTTTTACGCAGAAGTCCTTGGCTCGAAAAAAATATTTTAGTTACAAAGAAGGTAATTATTTTTTCTGGTATTTGAAAAAAAAACATATTTTAAGGGCCCGATGAATCCATTATTATCGATCGAGTAAAACATACAGTCTCAATAGTTTTAAATAATATTATATATATATATATATATATATATATATATATATATAAATTATTGAAAAATTTTATGAAATAATGGTTATTTTACATTACTGGACAAGAAAATTTATTCAACCTTGTGGAAATGAGAACGTTTAAAAAATTTCAGTAATTGTAAACGAAGGACATGATTTCCAATAAGTAAATGTTTATGTAAAAATTTATTTAAGAAAGAGCACTTTTGACGCAATTGGTATAAATAGATTTCGGATGTCCATTAATTAAATAAAAAAAAAAAAAATAAATCTCAAAATTTATGTAATCATTACAGAAATTGTGGACGCTGGCGAATCAACGTTGCCGATACGCGGAAGAATTATCTAATTTACAATCATAAAGTCTCTTCAAATGGGTTAGGGCATCTTTAGAACGGAAACGAGCAAATTGTAGATATTTTTAAAAAATGACATACGAAATATAGTATAATGGGAAATACTTTTTAATGATGTTTTTCTACATAGCATGAATGCATTGAGGTTCAGATCAGATAATTTTCGGCGACAAATTTGATTGCTACTATATGAAAAAAAAAAAAAATTTCAATTGCAAATTCATAAATTCTTATATTTTCTTAGTTCATCGCATGTCGTTTGCAAATGTAGATTTTGTAAACTTTTCTTCTCACCCCCGGGATCACATTTGTTTACCTCATCAAAGCTCATATAAAGTTCTTTCGGATCACCGGCAAATGCTGTCGTGCTATATAGACGTCAGTTCGCTGCTGAGCTGAAATCTGGTCAAAATGAAAAACCACCAGTGGAAGCTAGACAATCCAGCGCCATCTGTGGCTCGCGCTGGGAAACCGTCCGACTGAGATTTTTCAGTCGCACAGCCGCGATCGCTGCGCCCCGCGAGGACGGCATCGATCGGACGGGGTGGCATGCACCCCCTTTTGTAGCCCGTATCTCAGCCATACTGCTATACGACACTAGAATTTGCAAGCTATTCTATATATAGTCCTCCACGTCGTCCTTTATACGCGCGTAGCGTTTCGGTCGCCACGGCAGAATCTTCCTTAACCGATCATCGCTAAATTGTCTATGGTCGCTTAGTCGAGTTTCTGTACAGTATCTTGCGCGGTTAATTGTAAAATACCAAATTAATATGTGTTGTTCTTTGAATATTCTATCGAATATAGGGCTCAATCGAGATTTTCGTTAGTTTACGTATATAAATTATGTGCCGTTTGAAATAGATATATATATATATATATATATATATATATATATATATATATATATATATATATATATGTATGTAAGTTGCTACAATGAAATTTTAGGATAAGGAATAAGACTCCTTTACTTAGATACGCTCTACAACTATAAGTTATCATCAGGATCGATCGTGCTATTCAACCAAGTACGCAAAGCCTATATACGCAACCCCCTCTTCCCAGCCCATTAATCCAATTAATATTTTCTGGAGAAGCGATACTCCACTCTCTCTCTCTCTCTCTCTCTCTGTATATTCTGTCCTTCAATGGTCGTAAAACTCACGCGCGAACACATATGCGGCATTGATTAATATTTATTCGAAAGTGCCAGATAAGAAGGCGGCTCACCCCCTTCCCCCCCTCCGCTCCGATATTATTTTCAACGGGGCAATTTTCTCTCCATTCTCTCGCCCTCTTTCTTTCTCTTCTACACGCGCTCGCTAACACACACCCACACACTCGGCCAGTCTCACCCGTCATCGTCTCGCGCCCAGTCACGCCGTACATTTTTCTCTCACTCCCTCGCAGCACCTCGGGTGCCCTCGCGCGCATAAACGCGTCTTTCTTCCCTTCCTCCGAGCCCCCCCCCCAACCGTTCCCAACAGCAAAAATCCCGACAGCAGTCCAGTTAGCAGTTTAACGAGGTTATTTCTAGAGGCCAAAGGCCAGGGGTGGGGCGAAGGGCGGCCGGGCGGTAGCAGCAGCAGCAGCAGGAGCAGCCGACGGGCGCTGCCCCGACGCCCCGTGCGAGGATGAATAATGATTCGGGAGGCGCGGCGCAGCGGGCGCGGGTTCGCTTTTTTCGTTGCTAGCGCGGGCGTCGGCGCGTGACACGTGATCGGGGGAGGAGGGCCACCGCGCCGCCGCGCGGAGTTGGCTCGAATCATTGTCCTCGATACGCGTGCGTGCGCTGGTAGGTAACTAACGCGTACGCGGCGAGATCATCGAGAGGAGATTTCGCGTCGTTCGGGGGCAATGAAAAAGAGAAAAAAACAATGGAGGCGTACGAGAGCTCGCCCGATCGATCCGTGATATTTGTGATTATTTGCGCTCGGTGTAATTGGAGTAGCGTGCCCCTCCCCCCCCCAATAGCGCTTGCTCGTTTCTTCCCTTGGCCGATCGAGAGTAAAGATGTCGGGGGGAGATTGTTGTTTAATCGGTCGGGTAATCGATTTATGTGTTCCATATACATACAGACAACACACACACACACACACACACACACACACACACACACACACACACACACACACACACACACACATATATATACATATATATATTTTAATTGATTTTACGATTCATCCATGAGGAATTTTTTTTGCATCTCAAGAGTGTGCGCTTTAAAGGACAAAGGTAGACGGACGATAATTGCGGCGGACAGCTGCTATCAATAAGACTTCATGAAACTTATAATCCAGATATCAATGGCTAGTATTTGGTGCCTTAAGCAGTGATTTGATTATTGAAAAATTTTACTTCCTCAAAATCATTAAACAATATATTGTAACTCTTAGAATAAACACAATGGTGATTTATGATTCTGTTAATCATTCATATGATTTATTCTAGTAATAAGAATAAATTTTATCTAGACGAAGCAAACAAATGCGTATTTATCGCCTGTAATGTCTATTGTGAGGATTTATATCAAAATGATTAATTTATTATCTATATAACTAGTACTCTATGTTTACAATAATGATAATTTCTAAGATTGACTACAAAAATCTTTTTATTCTATTCCTCGTTTCAAGTGATGGAATAATAATTATGAAAGATGTAATTCGTAAAGTCGCACCCAAGAACTCGTAATCATATAGTAAGAGCGTATTTATACAGCAGAGATGTCATTTTATTATAGGGGTCGTTGATTTTCAAGTATATAATGTGTGTAATGTATCTCAAACAATGGGGCAGAAACGTAAAGTTTCATCTTCGTACACCCGAGCAAATTTATTGACTTTTTTGGGATTATTTTTTAATTTTTTTTAACTTTGATTCGTGATTTGGTTCCATCGTAAAAAATACTTCGCAAACATAAAATTTCAGCCCTGGTATTGAAATATAAATTTCGTAATTGAATCGACTCGACTGCAACATATATCGCTAAGTTCGGCTAAGTTCGCTTACAACGTTTGACACTTCATTATACGTTATTTTTTATACTAAATGTTTCAAATTCAATTATTTGTACAATCTCAACTTAATTAAATATTTGCCATCACCAAGTTATCGATATTACGTTTAAATCGTTATGATACTTTTATTATATTTTATGATAAACCATTCAATTCGCAATTGTAAAACTATTTTGAAATCCTAATTTTCCTTCCTAATTTACAAAAACTTGACTTAGAAAAACAGACACAAATTTATATATAGTACAGAAGACACGGAATGAAAAGAAAAGAGACAGACGAGAAAAGCCAAACATTCCTCCGTTCGAGCTCGAGCGATCGCCGCGGAAACACGACGACTTCGAATCCACGCAAAAGTTTCATACTGTATGCCAATGCACAGCGATACGTACTGTTCACTTATCGAACTACCACTGGTATCGCAGTCGTATAGCGGAGCAATCGACGAATATAAATCTCGTCTCGAGCAACGCGATAATGATCGAATAGGATAGCGCGGCAGGGGCGCATAGACGCTGGCTGTACGAGGTAAAGCGCGATGCACGGGTTATAACGGCGGGGCGACTGCGATATGAAATGCGAATAAACGGAGGCGATAATCCCCCGTGAATATTTTTCCAGAGGGCCGTGAGGCAAAGAAAGAAAGAGGGAGGGAAGGAGAGAGAGAGAGAGAGAGAGAGAGAGAGAGAGAGGGAGAGAGCAAGAGAGATAGAGAGGGAGAGGATTTTTCGCAGTCGGAGACTAGCGCCGTTCCGCCGCGCGCGCCTCCCTTCCTCGTCAATCTCCTCCTCCTCCCCGTCGCCTTCTGTAAAGGGGGAGCCGGATCGACGGTATTGTGCCCTCGTGCAATAATTGCTCTCCGCGTATTTCTCGTCCCTCATTGTCGTTTCTTTTCGCCGATCGCTGTTTCCTCGACTCGTCCTCTTCTGCCCAAAGGCGCGGAAAGAAGCAACAGAGAGAGAGAGAGAGAGAGAGAGAGAGAGAGAGAGGGGAGAGAGAGAGAAAGAGTTGGGGGAGGAGAATTGACTCTAAGTTATAGCGTAAGACAATGCCAGGAGGGGGTGGCAAGGGCGGAAAAGTATACGAGAGAAGGGATAGGGAAATGCAGATTTCTCGATCTCTTTCGCATTAACTGTAATAATACGGATTTGTTAGATATAGTCGTTTTCATCGATTAGATTTATTCCTCCTATTTAAGAAAGGGCTAAGACATGAAATTGTATCCCTAGTAAAAAATTCATTGAATAATTTTAAGTTATGTCGTCTTATTACAATCCCATTCTTTTAAATGCTAATGGCAGAGTTAATAAATTTTATTAACCTGTTTAGTGCGACCTCGAAAATAATATTGAAGTATCGTGCATGCATCGCAACGATCGTTATTCAAAAGCTGAGAAACATTAATTTGTGTTTTAATATTTTGTGTTTCAATAAAAATTAAAACAATATTGTGATAAGAACTAATAAACAAATAGATATACTACGTTATACATTTTCTTAATTTCAAATCACTCAGTAAAACTAGTATTTCAGGAATGGTTTTTATAATTTTGTAATTGATTTTGTCATGTGGTAGTGCTTTCAAATACATTTTTTTGTATTCATTACTCCTTAACTATCGAGAATGTAAGTAGGTTTATTTTTAGATATATATACATAGATATATATATACATAGCATGAAATAATTGTGTAATAATTCAACCCTTTCATTGGAATAAGTTTCCAAATGTAAGAAAACAATACTGAAAAATTCTTTTCTTTCAATTTTGAAAAATACTTTCTAACGATAATCCCATTTTCGTTACTAAATGATGATAATAACACATTCGCGTGACGTGTTCAAAATTATAAATTCTTTCAAGGTATATAAAAATTGCTTGAATTTTCAATTATTTACCTTGTACGACTAGTCATATATCTATATCGAATAACAAAAGAAAGTCAATTATGAATACGAATGAATTTGATCATTATCTTTTTATCAACGAACATTGCAAGAAATCTACATGACGAAGGATACATTTTTCAGGGCAATTATCGGAGCTTCAGAAATCAGCTGAGATTAAATATAACATTATCGTGCACTTTGGCCAATGCGCGGAGTATCCCGTCCCATACATATTCATAACCGTTGCCGGTCTAAACAGAACGGGAAATACGGCGGGGACCGATGATTTATCATGTACGACGCGTACATAGTGGCCCGCGTGCCGATCGTAAAAGAAGCGTGCGCGGGCGCGCAGTAAAAAGAACGGAGAAAGGCGCGTGCCGCGCGGGAATAATTGACGAGCGACGATAAATCGAACCTCCCGCAATGTCCTGGGTATATATATATATATATATATATATATATATATATATACTGAGAATTTACTTACGCTCGACGGGAGCCCGATATAATAATGCAAATTCGAACCAATTAATACACCCTTCTTATATTGAAGGTTTATATAGGAGAGGAGGAATCGAGAGATGAACAATTGGATAAGGATTTGCCCGTCATAGTGTATTAGGTTGGCAATAAGAGCTCGAAAAGTTTGCTCAAGACACACGATCGAATGACAGTCATCGCGGACTCTCAGGCAAATCACTCTGTCAAAGGATCCCGGTAGTCCGGCACGATGGAACGTCACCAGTGATCGTCGATGATTTAAAGGCTTTGATATATATATATATATATATATATATATATATATATATATATATATGAAAAAAGGGTAATAAAGACCGTGGAGAAAGCGACTATCGAAAGAAGCGCGAGAGCTGCTCGTTCCCGCGAACAACAATAATCGATGTGGGAGAGATTCTACGGGATTCTCTTTTACTCTTTCTATCTCTCTCTTTCTATGTATGTATCTCTCTGTCCCAATGTCTTTCCAAAAAAAGTCCATAAGCAAAAGAGAGTGCGCGCGCGTGTACGCGTATTGGGCTCGATGCCGGCCACGCTTATATTGACAAAGGGAGAGAGTATACGTGGCGAGAGGTGCGCAGCGAAGCAGGACGAGCCCCACACGCGCCGGAAGCGGAACCGAATCGGTGAACGAGCGAGATAGAGAGAGAGAGAGAGAGAGAGAGACAGAGGTGGAGGAGAGGAGAGTAAGTCGCGTGTCCCCGCCGTTACCGAACGGAACTATCATGATTAGTCACGGCAGTCAACGAGGAGAGCGAGGCTGTGGCAGGATTGAGTGGGAGTGGGGACAGGGGTGTAGAGACAGAAACAGAAAGATAGAGAGAGAGAGAGAGAGAGAGAGAGAGAGATCGATCCTGTGGGGATGGTATAGGTGCGCGCTCGCCCCGTTTTCCCAGAGCATCATCGGAGATAGCGCGGGATTCGGCTTTCAATCATGGAGCCGTGCCGCGATACGCCTGGCCGAATTCACGATCGGCTCGCGTATACGGAGTTAGAGGAGGAGGAGGTTGATACATCAACTCGTGAGAAGGAAAGACCGAGAGACACAGAGAGATAGAGAGCGATGCCAAAGTGTGGTCGAAAGACAGAACAGAGGCTCTTCTCCGCAGCCGATCGCGTACTTATTTTTTTTAATTGTATTCTCGCAATTCCGTGAGTGCAAGTTTAGATAAGCTCCGGAGGTAATTTTTTCAAGGACGTTTCTAAGGAATGTGTAACGAAACATCGCATTCGGTGGGATTCGAGAACGGTAGGATTGGGATGTGACAGAGATGAACATTTGGTATAGTTTCAAAGGGCCCTGCAATAATGCCGACGCAGAACAACACTTTTCGATTTTGGAATTCAGAACCCAAGAACAGATTCCTGCGGAACATGTAGATAAATATCGATCAACTAGGAATCATTTCCAAAGTCAATAAAAGATTGACTGCTCTGCCAGAATAAGAGTGCATTCGTGCAAACACAAGGATCAATATGCTACCGCAATGTTAGGAAGACAAGAACAGCCGAATGAAATCTCCGAATCCTGTCTCTTGGGCCTGAGAACTTGCGAACTTATAAGTTGTTCCCATAATTTTTCGTGGTTCATTATGTCTAACGACTTTGAAAGTAAACAGACATAATATTGCCCGGAAGCCTGGCACTAAGTTAGGTGTTTTACATTCGTGTAGCATAATTATGCGTGTTATTTTACCGATCCAAGGCGATACCAGAAAATCGAAATTAGAGTTTCAAAGAAATGAAGACGTTACGCAAAAGCTGTTAATCATTATAAAATGATATTTTAAAAAATATCAATAGGTCCTCTTACCTGTGATGGGAGATGGTAATCGCGATGTCATTAATTTTAATAATTTTACACTTAAAGATTTATTCAGGTTTTGAAAACGAGGATGTTTTGACTATCAAAGTTTTCGAGTTGAAAAAAATGTCATGTTTAAAATATATGTTTAGTTTCTTAGGGATACCTGCTACCTTTAAATTATAATATAAAAAAAAAACCATTTGATTACGTTATAAATATTATATATCAAATTTAAATTTTACAATAAATAGGCATTATTAAATTAAGTAAAACTAAATAAATTATTGTAAAATAATAAATTATTGTCTTGCGTTATTGATTAGAGTCAATTAAAATTTAATTTAAAATTCTTATCTAGAATTTAAGGTGTTTATGACCTAAATGAATTGAAATTATCATAGTCGGTACGTACAAAATCCCAATTTATTGACCGTAAAATTCCGACGAATTCCATGAATCAAATAAGGTCAAATTTGAGGATGTTGTTGTTAAAAATATTTATTATCGGATTGATAGACATATTTGACTGTAAAAATTAAAAAAAGTTTTAGAAGAAAGCTTTTGAATTCCTTTATTCGATGTAATTGGATATAAACAATCTTCAAATTTTAACTAATTTCATCTATTATTTTCCTTGCAGCCTGCAGTAAATTAATTTAGATTTTGTACGCATTTTCTAGGATAGCGTCCAAACATGTGTATTTAAATAGATCTTGGACCTAAAATTATAGCCAACATAGTCTATTCATTGTAGAAAACATATTTCCAATGCTTTATTTGTTTTATAATTTAAAGGTGTTGTATCCCCTTTTAGAGACATAAGCCAACTCCAAATCAATCGAAGGAGACCTGCTTTATTGCATTGGATTGAGGTAAAGGCATATAAGAATCTGATGTAAAACAGTCAAAAACTAAATGCTAAACTTTGTAGTTGTATAAAGCAACCGGTCAGAATGTTAGATATAATTAGGTAGATAACGATTTCAATGAAAGCTGTCAATTTTCCATATCTAAATATTCTGTCATTATCATGAACAAGTATCGTGTCAATAGATGTATAATACGATGAAATTCGTGACGTAATATTAGATCAACTAAAAGAGAATCTGAGCTATTAGTTTGTATAGAAACATAACATTCATTTATTCTTTAATTATTTCTGCATTCGGATCATCTATAACTCAGTTATGATTAAAAAAGCTGTTAATTTATCTACAAAATTATATAGAAAAGATGCCTTTTTCGATAGATACTAGATTACGTCTGGAAAATTTCACCAGAAGCTGACATTCTGAATCTCAGAGCAGATTCTAACGTATAACTGGCTTTCCTTATGTAGCAATGTTGAATCAGCAGATAAGTTTTCTGATCGATCTCACAGTATAACATAAATTTGAATTGCGTGAGTACTGAATTCTGAAACGATAAAATGCAAACTTGAGTAAAGGGTATCAAGATTTTTACAGAGAGCCATATTTGTTATTGAAAAAGTCAAATTAGCAGCGCTGATTTTGATAATGCGCTAATTTGTTATTGAAAAAGTCAAATTAGCAGCACATGATTGTGATAATGCGCTTTTACGTATTTCTTACTCTTGAAGTCCAGGTGTACTCGGTATTTCCAACCTCGTTTATTTAATTATTAATAACCTTAGCCACGCAATAGTATCATATCGATCTATATTGATGATAGCTACACAAAAAATTGGAGTCAGATCTTACTTTTCGTTCAGATATTTTCCCAAATTCTCGATCGATTAGCACGCCAATATTGTAGACTTAGTACGATGCATCACTGCTTTGATATTTAAAAATTTTTCCTTTAAAAAATACACAGGTTCTGCAAAAAGCCTTACAATCAAAACTTTTTAGAAAATAAGACTTAAAGAATATACTGGAAATCTTGAAAAGTGATTCGAGTAATAATTTCGATTTTGAAAAAACTTAGTCACAAAAATTAAAACTGTTGTTCAAAATTTTTGCAAGGATTTCAATTTATTCTTAATCTAGTAACTTTTAAAAAATTTTATTATTCGTAATAGAAAATCGATCTCTATGTCATATTTTCTTCAAACTTCGACATCTATGTTAGGGAATTTTAAGGTTTGAGATTCTTTGCAGACCGCAAAGATCTTAAATATTCGATTTGAAAAAAAAAACATCAGTGTGTAAACATCCTATTTTTATTGTTTCATTGAATTGCGCATATACAGTAACATTATACAGAAATATGAATTTATTATTCGAAAGAAGAGATGTTAAATTATAAAAATATGCCTCTCTCCATTTTTTTAAGGCAAACAACATAAGTTTCAGAGGCTCACAAAGTGGTATTTCTCAAGTCGCCTTCTGTTACTAAACGAGTTAAATAGATTTTCCGAGATGTTATTCCTTAAAAATTTCTATTTTTATATCTTACTTCCTTATCTAAGTACTGTAATTTATATGGTTCAATTTTATTGCTATAGGCCTACGACACCTGCACTATTTTGCTTGCAAGATAAATCGATAAAACCTTTTTAATGCATTTTAGGTATCAAACGTCTTTAGGTATCAAACGTGTTATATTGCAATCGCGATCACAGAATATTTAATAAGCTTAACATATTCCGCATTAAACAAACAAAATAAAACGAGCTGAGATTTAAAAAAAATATATAAACCATAAGATAACTCGATACATGTAAAAGTATCCTCCCTACAACTCTGTCTCCCATTATCGTGAACACGTCGAGGGGACGGCGAGGCGCGCGTCATAAAGAAAGAAAAGAAAGAGGACGGAGCGCAAAGCAAGTTTGCCGGTCTATAGTACATATACCTATATGCCTGGCCATCATATAGATCATTGCGGAAGCGAAGGGGCGCGTGGCGCTCTATCCCATCTCTCTTTCTCTCTTTTGTAGTCGCGCTCCTGCGCCTACGTATACGTGGGATACGCGCAAGGGCGAGCGTGAAAAAGAGCGAGCGAGCGGACGAGAGTGAGAGAGAGAGAGAGAGAGAGAGAGAGAGAGAGATAGCGAGAGATCGACGCAAAAGGGAGCAGCAGCACACTACATTGAAAGAAAAAAATGAAAGAAGAGGCTGCCCGCGGCCAGTGAGCCGCCCGCCGCGCGCCTCGTCGCCGCCGCCGCCACCCTTCCCCGGTTAACCGATACCGGCAATTATCAACGCGTCGACCTTCCTCGTCCAGTACACCCCGTCCATTTTCTCCCCTCCACCCCCCCTCCACACACCAGGGGACTCTCTTCTTTTAGCGCCGTATCATCGCCGGGGCGTGTGTACGTCTGGGCTGTTCGTGTGTGCGTTTGGGCGCCCCGTACGCCAGTTCGAGTGCGCGCGTACCGATACGATCGTCGTCGTCCTGCGTCCCCCGCGCGCGACCGTCAGCGCGTATCATGCCGTGTAATTATGCGAGCGGCGCTCGACGATCTCGAGGGGGGGGGGATATTTTTTTTCAAGTGCTTCTTACGTGGATGGTGGAAACGGGTCGGCGACCCGAGAGCATATCGGACAAATATCGCGGAGTTTTTTTTTGTTGTTGTTTTTTTTTTTTTTTTTTAGCTATATTAGACTTTCGGGCAAACAGACCTCTAGTCGCTAATAGAGTTGAAATTTCAGCGTTGCTCGCATTCTATCGGTATCAAAAAATACGAATTTCAAAGGCAGTCCGAAATTGTATTCTTTTAAACGGCGAAAACAAAATTAATAGAACCAGACTAACGAAAGCGAAAATAGTACCGGCTAAACGTTGATTTAGATTTTATTGGCACGCAGTCGTATGGCAAACTTTCTGAACAAGCTATTACATTTGATTGGTTCCTGCACTATTATGTTGTTTAATGCATTTCCTCAAATTTTTTATAAACTTCAAGGATAAAACGAAGTTGTTAAGCTTCACCTTCACATCTTCGTATTAATAAGAAGTATATCAGTTTTTGAACCAAATGAGGAGAAAAACCAATATGTAGCAAAAATATGGAATTTTCTTATAAGTAGTAAAAGCTCGGCGATGTTTGATTATAATTAATGGTGTATTTTTCATAAACAAACATGTGCATAAAATTGATTAATAACAAAGTAAACCTCCATGAGTTCTGTCTTCGCGGAGGATCCACCTTCAGACACGAAGAAACTGCATCTAACCCCCCACCCGCTGCGTCATACGTCCAGGTTACTAAAAGCTCTTCCAATTAAACTTTCTTTCTCTCACTCTTTATGACTCTGTCTTTCTCTTTGTCTCGTTCTGGTTCTCTCTCTCTCTCTCTCCCCCTCTCTCTCTCTTTCTCTCTCTCTCTCTCTCACTTTCTCTCTTTTGTACATGATCGGCCCGTCAAATCTGGTTCGTTCCAGAACTGTATACATATCCCTTTTCCACCACTCAATACACGGAGTTCATTTCATTATACATAAGTTACACATGTTTTCTACACCCAAATACATACATACATACATACATACATACACACACACACACACACACACACACACACACATATATATATATATATATATATATATATATATATATATAATATACCCATAGACTTCCCGCGGTATTGTTTAAACGGTGACGCGTGCGTAGAGACGACTCCCTCTTACCTGCGCGCGCCACTTTGTTACGAAGCCCCGTGACTAATGCAATACACTCGCCCGCCCCGTGGGAATCCGCGACGACTTTCGTCTGGCCGCGCGCGCACGCGCGCGAGCTGCAGAGAATGAAGCTGTTAATCGCGCGCGCGCGCGCGGTATCGCATTATGTCCCGGGTCGGTATATATACGTCGGATAGCGCGCGCGCACGCTCGCCCCTGCCCCGGGCCCGTGAAAGGGAAATGCTCATCGAAGTCGAGAGAGCGCGGCGAATCGCGATTTCGCGGCGCGGGCCGGATCGGGGGAAGGGTGGCCGGGACAAGGATATAATCGCGTCATCGTGTAATATATATATATATATATATATATATATATATATATATGTGTGTGTGTATATCTATATATAGATATATGCGTAAGCGGGTGGATTTTACCTGAAACACGTATTGGGGGGACGAGGAAGACAAGGGGGATGGAGTTTAAGGTATCGCTGTTCTATGTTTGGTATGTAAGCGGGGAGCGACAGATGATGAGCACTTTTGATTTATTCTGGGATTTTTTTTTGTACATCTATTTGGTTTGTTTTTTTCAATAAGATAAATTAAGTAAGGCAGAAAATATTTGGACAAATGAGTTGCTGTGAAAACTTATTGGGATCCCTAAATAAATTTTCTGCTCGGCTTTTCTTTTTTATTTACAACACCTCGTTTAGTTTGCATTAGTAGTAATAATTGATCATATAATATTAATTAAAAGAAATCACCCAAGCCCTTATGGGTAGTTGTATATACATATTTGTAAAGATATACGTTTCAAATTATTCAGTTAAAGTTCCCAATACTCCCTGCGAAAATTAAATTAAGAGAATCAAAGATATTTAAACATTAAAAAAACAATACAAATAAAAAGCTGGTGAAATTTTGCTATATGGGTAGATAAGTGTTTGAGTTTTCATTTCATTTACGCAAACATTGCTTACCAGAAGAAACATGTAAATATAAGCTATACTGTCGCATTTTTCCCGTACTTTTTTGCTGAGAAATACATTATTTTCTATGATTTTAAGTATTATATATAATGGCCTCGATAAAAATGGAAGATGTCTATTATATTTACCGGAAAATCGTTTTGCTTAAATTGCAAGGAAATTTATCGGAACATAGTTGATATCGTTTTTCTTGAAATTTACAGCTGATAAAGTAATGTTAGTTCTCAATAGTAATATTTTTAATGATACCTTTTTTATTGACAGTTTTAAAACGATTTCGAAACATTTTGATACAGTGCAATAGTTCACCAATTGATTATGATTGGTTAATTCCGAACTAAGAAAAAAAATTATAGGAAAATAGATACTCTTTCTATTGAAATATATCCTTCTTCAATAAACTGATTGAATATGGAGAAAACTACGTCAACGTAAAATACAGCCAAATCTAAGCGTTCTACGGCCTTCTTCATCTTAAAATAATCGAACATCGATTACTGTAAATAAGCCGACGAGAGATCGTCACCGAATCGCGACTACACACGTATCCGGTGGAAAATAATAGTCCGCGGCTTTGGAATTGACAGCGCTACTGATTTCACGATATTTCAAACTGCCCGTTTCCCAGGCACCTTTTATCGGAGGGGCAAATTTTTCCACAGTACATAAAAGTACCGCTGACGCAGAAATAAAAAAACAAAACAAAACGCAACAAAAACAGTGCGACGAAAAACAGCGAGTAAGTTTTATGCGCCTGTAAAATTTGAGCGAGCGGATAAAAAGCGCTCTCGAAACTCGCTCGAGGATTTTATCATTCGGAATCGTGTTCTGTGTATTAAGTACATTGACGCATATACTTTTAGTACGTTTAACATTCTGTAGCGTACTATGAGTAAATTTTTTGTCACTGCTCGAGACTGTTACGCTCGAATGGAAATTGACCAAAAAGATTGAACTCGATAAATTTTCATCGATACATTGAAAAGATTAGAATATCAATTAGTGCTCTGAATCTGAAAGGTCGAATTAAAATAAATTTCTTTAAGGTAAACCTTCTAGTGTTGCCTATCATGGAAATTAATGTAGTATACTACACAATGTGGATTTTTATATTGGAATGAAGCAGATTTAATTCGTCATTGAACGACCTAGTAAATGACAAACTCTTTCACTTAGATACAGGTACATATGTCATTATAAAAAATGTATGAATTTAATGTAATGGATACTGATAAACATTTATAGCAATCTGTGACATATAAAAAGTAAGCTTATTCTGAAAGGGGAAGTGTGGTATTAAAAGATGTATTATCATTTGTTTTTCCAGATATTCTGGTTTACTTATTAATGAGCCCTTCTGGAGGTATTAAAATGCAAAATATAGAACAAATGCAGGAAGCCTTATGCATTTATGACACTTGTGAATGAAAACTTTATGAAGCTAGAATCGAAAAATTGGTATAATTTATTCTCTCATTGTTATTTGTCGTACTAAATTTTTTAACCTCTCAATATAGCGTAATGATTTATTTTAAATAATAAATTTTATTTGGAAACATTCAGGCGACCGAAGCTTTGACGTAAAATCGGATCATATTATTTCCTTCGCCAATTCATTATTAATAAATAATCAGTTATTTTCTTTTTAAAAGTGAAGTCAGCTTATCGAATATAATCAATATATTGAGCACTACCTCTGGTTTTTATAGGGTATTTTATAAAATAAGTCGATGAGACTTGTTTTATTTTGATTTCCAGACTATTTTACCAATAATTTATATTAGTTTCCCAGTTGGAAAGATATATCGAAATTTTATTAATTACTTTTATATTAATTGAACTTAATTGAACTCAATAATATTTAACTGTGGATTGATTTATATATGAATTATTAATTTAATCGAAACTAAGGGGAACCTATGAAACATATGCATTATTTAATTTTTCTAAAAAGCTAAAAATATATATGTTGAAAAAAATTCGATTTGCGAAGATACGATGAAGCAAATTTAAAATGCATCGAAATATCAAATTTAAAATTAAAATATTAAATATTAAAATTCTTTATATAAAAGATTTCGAACTTGTCAAAATATAATAGTTCGATATAATAGTTCGAACTAGTCAAAATATAATAATTACCTGATGTCATAATTGAAATTTTGATTACAAGCTCGCAAGATCATAGAATTTACTATTGCTTCATCTAATATGAATTATAATTATCTAATAATTTTTATATTCTCCGCTTCATATTTCATTTACTTTAAATTATTTATTTAAATATATTTAATTTGAAATTTGTAAATTAAAAAAGTGTGATCAATTCATGTGTTTTACGATTCGAAAAAAATAAATATTTTACATAAATAAAATATAGTATTGTATACTATATTTTACACATTGAAATAAGTATGAAAATAAATAATTCGAGTCATAATCTCCCATAATTACAAGGATACTTTCTCGAGTTACTTGTAAAAAATCAAAATAACTAAAAATAATAATGTAAAGGGACAATAAAATTATTTGAATCCTTCTGTAGCGTTAATAGTTCATATATAAGACGCGCGGCAAAAAAGCTTGAGAATATATAATAGAAATTCACCCGGTGACAATGTCCCGGCAGCATGAAAATCCTCATCCCCCCCCCCCGCAAAGGTACAAGGCAACTCCGAGGAAATCGATATCAGAAGCTCCGGCTTCTAAGTTGAGAAACTCCTTTGGGTCTAAACTCTCCTATCCCGTGTGCGCGAGCGTACACATACATACAAGTGGATGAGAGACATTCAAGATTCTCCCACCAGCGTCTTCCGAGATATTTGCCTCTTTTCGCACTAATATATATATATATATATATATATATATATATATATATATATATATATATATGTACATATTTGCATATATATCTGTGTACGTTACACAACAAATATAATTTGCAAGAGCGCTGTTGGTACAAGAAGAAGATCAGAGCGAAAATCCGCGAGTGGAGAGACAGAGCCAGAGAAAGAGAGAGAGATAGGGAGAAAAACTTGCGATACGTATGTAGTGGGTCGCTGTGCCTATCTTTCTTTTACGTGTGAAGGAAAGATGCATGGGGCGAAAGAGAGAGAGAAAGGGGGTAAGAGATACTGCAAAGAGAGGGTCGTAGCTGCTTTACCGTGGCTCTAACTAGGTGCACATCCTCCTTCCTGCAGTACGCACGCAACAACCAGAAGGTGCGAGTGAGAGAGAATGAGAGAGTCAAGGAGAGCGGCAGAAAGATAGAGAGGAGGGAGACACAGGGAAGAGAAAGCCGACTATACGACACGAGAGATAGGGACGTTACCACTGCTGTAATCGCGGCTTTACCTCGCGAGAGCGGAAAGACAGAGACTGTAAAAGAGAGTGCGCTCGCGTGCGAGAAAGAGAGAGAGAGGGAGAGAGAGAGAAAGCATGCACCTAGAGAAGGAGAGAATGATAATGAAGGGGAGAGAGAGAGCAGGAGGAGAGAGAAATCATATGAGGCGTATATAGAGGATAGTATGAGATAGGGATGCTGGGAATCGTGGTAGGCAAGAGCGTTCCGGAAAGACGGAGATCGCGTGAACGAAAGAGAAGGAGCGAGAGAGAGAGAGAGAGAGAGAGAGAGTGATGCGGAGAGGAGGTGGATACTGTGAAGGGAGCGTATCTGGAATCCACCTCTTCCCCATGCACTCACCCTCTCTATCTCTCCCTCCCTCCATCTCTCTCTTTCACTCTCTCTCTCTCTCTCTCTCTCTCTCCCTTATCCAACTACCACGGTTAGAGGGAAAGAGAGAGAGAGAGAGAGAGAGAGAGAGAGAGAGCGCGAGGGTGGCAGGTCGGGGCTGGGTCTGTCGTCATGGATACCAGCGCTACTCTCTCGCTCGCGTTTCTCCACGGCTAAACCTCCCACCCCACCATCGCGGCTCGGTGGTAAGCCCACCTCGCCCATATCTATCTCTCTCTCGTTCCCTCCTTGTCCGTGGTTCCTGCCGCGCGGCATCCCAGCCGCCATCATCGACGCCCGAGTGGGTCTCCGTGAACCCACCATCTTGCCGTTTTATCGGTTATCTCGCGTCGCGCGTTACTTCTGTAACTATATGCATCGTCATAAATATATAGAAAAGTATATATATATATATATATATATATATATTATATATGCACATAAAGATACATCTATCCGATGCTCGGAAAATCCAGAAAAACGAGCTCGGCGCAACTGCGGAGATCACCTGAGGGACGCGTGAGAGGACGTGCGGATTTTCTTTGTGCGCGGTACGTTGGCCGATGTTGCACGAGACCGTTCGGATCTTCTCCTATCACACGCGGCGATTAAGGCTTTACGTTTTTCTTTGAAAAAACAATGGCTCTTCGATCAAACGTGGATCACTGCTCTCGACCGGATTACATTTGCATACGTATTTCTAATTCGACGCGTATGCGGAAATTGATATAACTATCCAAGTCGTAAATGAGCCTTTTATCGATCCACTCTTCAATCGTATCGATCAATAACGTAAATATTAGATTACGAATCTTTATTTTAATAAAAAAAACAATTTATTGAAAGGGCTCATATTTTTCATATAAATAATTAAAAATATAGATGTAAAACTTTCATTTCGCAAAAAAATCTCCACCGAGTCTTAATTAGCAATGACATTGTATAAGTTTAAGATATGACATAGATTTATTTACACCTGCTTAATACACTCGATGTACGACCTCTCTCATATAGTTTTATCGACGCATTTGCATTGAGAATTGTCTATATAAACTTATTTTCGTCAACCTGCATTGATAAAATCTATTATGATTTATGCAAAGATATTTTTACGATAACTCTTTAGCACTTTGAAAATGCATTGTTTAATTAATCCGTAACATCTGTGACAGCCTATAGTACTGTATATATATATATCCTATAGTACTGTATCTACACCTGTAGTACAGTAGACGGGAGGACCATTAATTTCACCTCACGAAGCCATGCTTGTCACGAAACAGTAATGTACGAAATGGAAATCATATCGAACAGTGACGTTCTTAACTCCAATAGCCCCTGGCGTAAATCGTTCTCCTCTCCGTTCTGCCTGAGATCGGACGAGGTATTGATCAACGGCTACGTCCGGCGGTCGGCGGCGGGAGCGCGGCGAAGGAGGGCGAAAGTCGCGGATTTTCAACCTACACGCATAGAAACACGCCGGGCAGATACGCGAGTCCGACCCTCCCGCCGGTATATAAGGATTGTTTTTCTGCCTCGGCGATTCGATGCTTTATTCATCGAGGTCCGTTTTATGACCCTCCGCCCCTGCCACCCCGCGCCCAACCCCGAGCCCTACTCGCGGGACGACCATGAAAATCGCCCGCGCGTCACCGTCCATTTCACAAGAATTTCGCTTCTGAGAAGGCGGGCGGTGTGTCGGTGCACGCGCGCGTGGTCGCGAGCGCCGGTTAGGAGGGTCCGGCATCGGGAAACTATCGATTATTCGTAGCGTTTATTGCTCTTCTCGCTCAAATCAATATGCCGCTCGGTCAGGTGAGTTTTATGTGCCGCCTGCCCCCTCTCCCTCCCCCTTCCCTCCTTCCGCACGCCCTCTTCGCGCGGGGATTCGCGATACTTGCGCTTTTTTTTTCTGGATTGTTTATCGCGCCGCGGCCGGCGAATCGTTGCGTTCGCTTTGTTCGCCAAAGCGATTTGGGATGCGGGCGGTCATTTGCTGATTGGCGGCTGCTCCTGCCGTTAGATATGTCCATATCGTATCATACCATATCCAAGCGATCGTAGGTGGTTCAATCGAGAATAAAATTTGAAAAAGTAATACAAATGAAGGACGAATTCAATTACATTTCATCGACATTGCAAAACGAAAAAAAATCTCTTCTTATAAGCATATTTTTACATATTGGTCCAGTTGGTAGTTGCGCCAGTAGAAGGAAAATTTGTATATGAAAAATTTTTCACCCCCATCTATGGCCAAAATCCATTTATTGTCGTCGATCTGAGTGGAGAGCCGATTTAATTATACGATGAGAAATGGCACATGTAGCTGATTGTTTAAATAGTACGACGCTTGATTTTAAATACTGCTTGTCGCCAGAGTCGATGGCTGGATAAGATAACAGATACGGATATGTAGTAGACATTTCCAGACCTGTGTTAAATATAGCAGCTAGCTTCCATTTATAAGCATTCAATGCGGCCAAATGTCATTTATTGTCCTAGAAATTTGGCTAATAATAATAATAATAACAACAATAATCAACTTAAAAGATACGCCGATATAAAAAGAAAGACGCCTGGCTGACACCACGGATATATTGAATTTATTTAAATTAAAATAATTTTTATAAAAAGATCCAAGTGTAATCGTAATATTTTTTTCTTTCTTAAATCAACATTTGAACAATTATTGAAGCGTAGCTTCTTTTTTATAATGCTTTGTTGTTAAACATAAAACATCTATTATTCTAATGTATGTATAATATACGATTTTTGTGCCATTTGTGCAAACGGAATTACCAGCTCTGTTAATATTTTTCTAGCCAATGTGTAGGTGTATAATTTTTAAATGTAAAAATTCCAAATTAAGACACGTTTAAATTTTTAAATGATCGTAAAAATTTTTATTGAGACAGTTCAAAGTTTATTGATCTGTTTTCGATATAAAGAATGGCTCTTTCATTATTGATGAGCATGGATAACAAAACCTAAGCGATATAACTTCATTGAATTTACTTCATGTAAGTGGTAAACGATATGAAAAAAATAATTTGTCACTATATTTATTGACTTATAGTATACTAGAAAATGTTAATTTATACATACAGGCTATGTCACATTGTCATACAAAAAATATTAATATCAATGTAATACTTTATTACGATTAGCATTCATGAAATATTATATTCATCTGATATAAAAATAATATATAATTAATATAAAAAATATAAGTATTCTTGTAAAATTTTAATAATAAATCATATAATTTAGAGAAACTCGTGTGAGTCAGGACGTGAGAATTTTTCGGATCAAATTCAATATTATTACGGAATTTTAACTTTCATACAAAAATATAGTCGTTATTTACATCATTCTTACTTGAAACAGCGAATGTGTTTTCATAAATATCTTGTTTTGAATAAGATCCTAATAATACAAGCGTGTGAAAAAGTATACTTGGTGTTTTGTAAATATATTATACACGAAAAAGTATACTTTGTCGCTCACGCTCTTTCTTTCTCTCTTCCCATTATACCCTACCCTTCTCATTAATTTTCTATATCTCCTAAAAATATTAATCAATCACAAGTGGAAATAGACGAGATTATCGGCCACGTCCTTCGAAAAGCCATGAATTCTATTAATATAATTTACTCTTAGAGTTAGAGAGATGTATAACGAATATTATGGATTCTTGTAATGGTCCGGTAATATTAAAAGAAGATCAGCACTTTTTAGACGCGGATTTGCGCGTGAAATAGTAAGCAAGCGGTTGATGAAGAGGGCGTGAAAGGGAGGGAAAGAGAGATGATTTCAACTGAAGCATATATATAGGTATATGTATATATATAATCGTCAACGGGGCGAGATATCGTTGGTGGGAAAGGCTATATATGCACGTTACATCGTCAGTGAGACAGAGCGCGGCGAATAGACGCTAGAACGACCCGATAACGTGATTTACGCTCGCGCTCTCCGGCAGTAATTAATGTGCTCTATATCTGCATCCGTCTCTCTCCCACTCCCCCCTCCTCTCAATAGTGAGGAAGAAAGGGGCATGTGGAAGATCTCTGCAGGGAGATACATCCTTGTATATATATATATATATATATATATATATATATATATAAATTTTTTTTCCTTTGAAAAACAATAGAAAATCGGCGACGGGAGCGCGAACCGCGTATCGCGCATACTCGGATGCGCGGCGGTATCGACGAGGGCTCTCCTCGCCCCCTTTGCTCATTCTTTCGCTATCGCATTTGCCTCTGCCGCCGACTAATAGCGTTCGACAAATTATCCGTCCCGATACCCGCCAAGGTGGTCGATTCGCCTGGCGCGGAATTCCGAAACCACGCTTACAGTATTTTTAACAAAATAATCTAATTATAAAAAAGTCGGGCGGCCCCTATTTGTAATAATCAACACTTTAATATGAGCTAAGAAAACAAAAAATTCATTTTTTTAATTCAAAATCAAAATTCATTTTTTTGTACAGGATAATTTGACTGCGTTTACATCAACATAGTTATTTATATCTACAATATCTGCAGTTTCTGATTCTGAACACAAAATCTGAAACGGTGGATGTGAAAGAAATTTTTTTTTGTAAAGGTCGAACAGCGTTTTTTACTAATAAAATTCATTTTGATTTTCAGATTTTAGGTTCTATATTTGAAACTGGACAGGTATTCTTATTATCAATAAGGATTGTTTGACTGTGATAATAATTATATTATATTAATTTATCAAAAAGACTGTAAGACTGATAAATATATTTATTTCTTTTAGTTATCTAACTAGAAATAATATTCTATATTTTAAAACGTATTAAGGAAACTTGAATCGATTTAATCATTAAAAATATCGTAAGACCGATAAAAATATCTATTGATGCATTTGGTTAAAATTGCGACGATCAGGCTGTATAGTCAATAGAGCCTAATACGCGCAAGACTTGATTGTCAAATAATTAACCACGCTAAAATATAATTAAAATACTGCGTGCGCGAAGGTCTGATCTACCTGCCCCGCGAACTTTGGCCAAGGGAGAGCAGAGGGGGACTCGCGCGCGTAGCGAGTAATAGCCGCGGCTGCGCGGCAGCCAGCGTGGAAATGATGTCCCGCCCTCACCGCGCCTACGAAATGCGGTAAAAGCGCGAGTCGCTGCATAATGGGCGCCCGGTTTTGATTAAATAATGTAAAACTTTCGCTTTTGACACTTTTATATTTTTTAATATTCAGTACATATATGAAAGCATACGTGCAAATGTATATTGGTGTAAATAAGTAAATAGTCACGCATAAGCGAGCGTCCTCAAGGAGAAAATATCAGATTAATTATTATTTACGTGATTGTTATTATTACAATCATTAGTAATGATAATTATAATTATTATTGTAATAAATAAATATGATTTATAATCCTAGTCCGAATTAAATTGAGAATTATTATTATAAGACGGTTCCGTAATTATTATAATAAGTATAATTTATATTATAGGAATACGAACGTCCTCAACGACAAATTCGCGAATACGCATTATTATTATTATTATTATTATTATATATTATTATTATTATTATTATTATTATTATCATTATTATTATTATAATGTTGACAAAAGCGTTGTTAGGTCTTACGGCCGAAAGAGAGCTTCCTAGGTCTTAATTATAGACCATTAAAGGCTCCATTAAAGACCAGCGGCTTCTTTAAATCATCCTTTATTTCCTGGTGAGATTTGATCCTGGGTGCGCGGTACTTGTTCAAAGAACAGTTCGTGTCAATATTCACACCACCCTCAGTAAATAGATATAATAATAATAATAACTATAATAATAATGCTAAAAGCGTGCGTTCTAGTATAAATATATATATATAACTCGCAGACGTATAGAGACGGTAATTCCGATCATCTTAAGGACGGAAAGATTGGAGACCAGGAGTGAAATCAAGTATCTTGGGGTAACCTTGGATACGAAGCTGAGCTTCTGGCCGCGACTATAAATATCTATAGTCTCTGTTACTTATGTATGTATATATATATTAAATTAAGAGTATACTTTGCTTGATTTTGTAAGTAAAAACTGTGTTCGGTTATTTTCCCGCTTTACGGAATAACTTCCTTTCCTTTCAAACTGATCCTTGCGATACCGCGTAAGCTATCCCGAGGGAAAAGTGAAAACGTTACAAAATCAAGTTGAAAATATCTTCCATCAATTACTAATGCGAAGCTCTACATTTCAGGAAATAATTAGATTCTAACACTTATCTCATCACCCGAGTATAACATGACTTCTACTTAGATTAATGATGAATATATCTGCATTATTTTAATTATAATTATATATTCAATAATTAATTAGCTTAAATTATTGAAACAATCTATTATTGTAAAGGAATAAAAGCTTATTGTTTCCAAAATTTTGTTTTGATACTCAATAAAAATTTATATTCTTTAATACAGATTATTTCAAGGGAATATTTATTCTAATTATTCGAAGTTACGAAGTGGCGTGCTCGATTTACAATATCGAATTGATATAACAACAGCATAATATAATTAGAGCACTTACTGAAAATTATAATTTATAATCTTACTTTTTCATGAAATTTAAATATCTTTTTTTATTATTTATTTCACTGGTGATAAAAATTGAGAATTTGGATTAATCGAATAATAAAAATTTGAAATATGACACTTATTGATTTTTTTATCGTTATATTTTTAACATTCAGATTTTTTCCTTGAGAAACCAATATTGACCATGTTTTGATGTTCATTGTACTCTGCAAGGTCAGTTAGAGATTCAATTTGTTTTTTTTTTCCTGTATTTTGTAAATCCTGTACTTTGATTCTAAAAGAAGAGAATAAATTACGTTGAAAAAAGGGGTATTTAGTATTATTATTATGATTGACAACTTAAGCTACGCAAATTTCTAGGAGCAGACCACAAATGCAAAACAAGCGTTACGGTCAACTTGAATTTCGTACGTGGATCTTAAATTGGTTCTGTTAATATAAAATGTTTTCTTCCAGAATAGGGGGTCCATTTGATAAAAAAAAAAAAAAAAAAAACAAAGCTGACCTAGTGTCTTTCAAGATTATAGTCACGTTTAAATCCTAGACTATTGCCAGATTTCCCATTGGAACAAATTCTAAAAGTTCGACAACGATTTAACTGTGCCGATATTCTTGACGCGATTTCCATAAAAGACAAATGCACTAGGCTCGTAAACCATCGATCGGCACATTTAAAAACTCGGCCCGACTTGCTATGATTACGCAATCAATCATCATCGACTCACCTGTGATGGCCGCCGTAGGCGATATCGCCGAGGGATTGGCCCGGGGCGGGGGCGAGAAGGCGCCCGCCAGATAGCCGCTCCTATCGGCCAGCGCCTGCTTGGCCTTCTCGACGCTCTGCTTCAGCTGCTGGAAGGTGCTGCCGCAGGTGAGGCCCCGATAGGGCCAGTTCTCCTGCTTGACGCCGCCGATGCCGCCGCCGCCGCCGCCGCCAATGGGTGAGGTCACGGGCGCGGAGCCGCCACCGCCGCCGGAGGCGGCTCCCCCGCCTCCGCCGCCCGCGGCCGAGGCCGCGCCCGCAGTCGGACCCTTGAGATCGAGCGCACCTGCGTACGAACAGCTGGCGCTGTCGTACATCACCAAAGCGCCCCTGATTTGGCGAGCGGCGAAAAGGGAGGAGCGAAAAAAAAAATAAAACAGACAATTAATATACTTATTTATTACGGATCGTGGAGTGATTTTTTGGGGGGTGTATGAAGATAGTGGATTGATCAGGGCTGGATTTACGTAAGGATCTGTGCGCTCGGGCACGGTATCGTTGCCTAACGACCTACATTAACAATATATTTGATTGGTTTATTCTGTTCGATAAATTTCAGTTATACAGATATTCTATACATACAGTCTTCTGCATAGTCTACTGCGGAAAATTGATTATTGGCTATAGTGGTAAACATAATGTTACGAGACTTATCTAAAAACTGATATTAAAGGATGAAATTTGGTATTTGCAACAAGTTTAAGAAGATTCAAGAATATCTCTATTATTCGTAAATTTTTTCAAACTCTAAAGTGTTAAAAGTTGTTAAGATGCCTAATCGTATATAATGCGTTCATTACTGATGTTAGACTTTTATCGACTTCGTCAAAATCTCTATAACATTAGGCATTCATCAATATTGCTGCACGTTATTGGAAGTTGACAGATTTTTTTTGAACGATATCAAGAAGTGCACATCTTCAAATTCCCGAAGTATTTGATAAATTTCAATCAAACTTGGAGATTTTCAGCTAATTCTAACAGGTAAATTGTTTCCACTAAGCTTCGAATTTAAATATCCTGCCATTAAAGCGACAGTCTGTTTAGCTACAAATTATAATCATATCTATAGTTATAATATTTTATAAAATCAAATTAGACATTTAAATCATTTCTTTTACGCAGAGTTCTTACATAGCCCGTAGGCCCTTAGCAATTCAAATCGAGGCTTACTATTAATAATTAATAAGGTATTTAGGATGGGTTTCTTAAAGTACTTAAAAATATCGTAATAAGGATTGCATCAAATAGTTAAATACGAATACGGTATCTAATAGTATAGTAAACCAGGCGTATGCAGTAATTAACGTCAATGGAACGCGTAGAGAAATTTCAAAATAATTCATTCTTATACAATTTAAACAGCAGTTTTAAAACACGATACGTATACAGGATTTCATGTTAATTTACAGAGAGGAATAGCTAGAAAACTTAAAGGATTCAAGAAGAAACCAACAAAGCAATCGTTCCGAAAATGAAAAGGGCCTATTCGAATAACTGGATGAATATTTGACCTGGAAACTACTCGGGATTCACTACGTCCACTTTTAATTTATTATTTTCTTTACATCTAAAATTCCTTTTGACTCTTAGGAGAAATATATATCGTTGGTTTTATTAAATCCTTATTGAGACATTAGTCCCAGAATTGGGTCAATTGTACAAATTTGACCTTTCATTTATTGGCAAACTTTTTCGAATTTTTTTTTTTCATTTAATTGGAAATTTTTGAACCATAAATAACAATAAGTGCAAGACGGATATTAAAAGAAAACTATTAAATTTAAATTCAAAAAATCTTCAACATTAAAGTAGGGATTCCAATTTAAAAAAAAAAATTATCCTGACAAGGTCCTACGAAAGCCCCGAACTCTAAATTAAATTTGTGAAAGCCCCTCATATTTCCTGAATGGTTTGATAGGCCAGCCAATGTATAAAAATTGTATTAAAAAAATTTTCATGACGAAAGCGCTAATTATCTGTCTATATTATTATAGATTTTGATAAACTTTATTAGAAAAAAATGAACAGGATGACGAATTTGAATAAATTAGTTAAGTATGCATATATCTAATCAATTCTTGTTTAATCATTTTATTACGGATATGCCGTCCATTTTTGGTATAAATTAGATCGTGTTTAGGGTACTGTAATAAATAAGATTTTTTATGCGAAAAATTTTAATAATGCACACAAAATAGGTCTTATGTTAATTCATTCGATGTTATAAATGAATATCAGAATAAGATTTCATATTCACAGCTATACGATGCTATTTAAACACCTGAACAGTTCCTTTGCTTTGGATTATCCACCATTACAAAATTTGGTCGTTAATCCTTTCTGTGATAGTATTTTCAATATTCGACGGCGATAGTTATGTTACAAAATATACTTATGTTATAGTCAATCGAATGACATAAGTCTGATGAAATATAAATGGAACTTAACGCATAGGGAAAATTCTATGAAGTCACCTGAATTGAAATTGTTTAATACTCACATTATTTTAAAAATAATCAACATTATTTGTATAAAATAATGGGTTTTTTATTGTATTTTACAAATCTTTGCACATTAGTCAATATGTTTAATTAATGATTAAATCAATAAATGTATTCGTTATATTTCCCATTGTACTTACACTTAAACATTTTTTTTTAATATGAAACAAAAAGCCGGAATTATGGAAATCGAAATCGCACAAGGATTGTTTAACCAAGATTTATCATTAAGTTAAGTAAATGGAATTAATTGAAAAAGCCATAATTTTAACATTGATCGCGTGAAACGATTTATAACTATCACTGCGCAAAACCATTAGTAGTAGTTTAATTCCGACAGCTTTCGAATTGCTCTTATTCGTCGCGCGTCTGTATCATTATATTTTTTTTCTTCAAAAATTTCTCACGCTCCAAAAGACATTCGGAAAAATGTGAGCTCACGCGTCACTTATAATCGAGCGCCTAAAAACCATCCAATACTTACTTTATCATTTTGCCACGATCGACGAGTCGCCACTCAAAGTCGAGCCCGTCGACACAAAGACACGTGTATCCAAGTGAATAATTACCGCGGTTACGTATAGCCCCTCCCCCCCCTGATTACGTTGTGCACGATCCGTTATTATTTCGCTTGGCTCGTCGTTTGCGCCGTTTTCTTCATTATTCGAACTCCGAGTTCGACTGTCCCGTCGCGGCGCGCACTAATCGCGCACGCAGACAGCATGCTTCCTAATACGCTGGCTTATGACAGTAGGTTTTTGTTTTTGTTTTTATTCTTTTTTATTTATTTTTTTTTTTTTTTGGTCTCAAAAGAAAGAGAACAGCTTGCTCAAAAGACGCGCGTACGTACTTAAACACCAGACGCCTCTCTGGTTTTCATTGATCAATATATAGTATAAAGGCATTCGAGTCGCGCGTGAACTGTGAATGCTCGAATAATTTATACGTCGACGTATTGAGTCCTCGGCATATTAGTTCGTCGTATGTTAATGTGGAATACCGCGTTTGGCTTTTGGCCCGGTTCAGCTGCTCGGCTATTATGCTCGTTATAATAAAGACAGACGTGTTTATAATACACTTTAGATGAAAAGACAAAGGAAAGAAAATCATTCCGTTTTCGGCATTCCATTACGAACTGGTTTAAATCCGTAGTTTCTTTTTGTTGCTCTCTCTCTCTCTCTCTCTCTTTTTTCTCTTTGATCTTCTTAGCTATACAGCCTGCTCCTGGATCGTCAGTGCAATTTCATCTATATAGGTCGGTATAATAGAGAGGCCAACGCGCATATGTGCGCAATAATCGTACGAACAATTAGTACTTATTTCATTAGGAATTAGTAATTACAATTAGGAAAAATATATGCGAGCTTTATAAGACACCCACGTGAATAGCGCGCATTTCTGAGCTTTGAAAAACCGACCTAGCCGCGGAGACGTGGATTTCAATAGAAAACGACCAAGCAAATTTCATGAATGTGGAATATTTGTTCTGTCTTACCGAAGTATTCTGTTCGGGAAAAGTGAACTCGAGGAGATTTGGTGAATCAACTCTCGCAGATTTGGTTTGTGAAAAATTCGAGAGATTTTTTTTTGAAAAGATCTACAAAAAGAATTAAAACGTGATCGGGATAAATTCATTGAAGATCATACTTGACATGTAATTATCGGTCTGGTTGTATTTCTCTATTCTAAAATATTTAACTATGTGAGTATTGTAGGAACCAAATGAGAAAATCTTGCGTTCAAAAATTATTTGTACGATTAAAATAATAATGTATAATTATTATTGTACTAATGATCGAAAAGAAAAAGCAAATCTATAAATGTATGCTGAAGAAATCGAAAGTAAAAAAAAGTATCTGGATAATCAGTATTGACAATTATAACACTGAAAATTTGTGGTCCAGATTTAGTATACAAAAATTCTGGGGTTCGAGGATGTCATCGCAATTACGAGTAATGAGATAAGATTTTCGAAAAATCACCTGCCACATTAATTATGATTAACAATGTTTTACTTAAAAAATTTGTGAAAGTTTTCCAGAATTGAGCAAGATAAAGGCCAGATTTCGTCCTATTGCTTAGATCCCAATTCGTATAATGAATATCAGCGTAATCGAAAACATTGTTGCGCAATATTTTTTCTGTGTAATTTTTTTGGCACAAATTCACGATTTTCAGTCATCTAATAATTTTAGTGGATGATTAACCTTCTTTTTGAGTAATTTATCTACTTTTCCCAAATTAATATTCAAATGACATAAATAATTATATTATTTATCTTTGATTGTAATCTATCATCGATTCTGCTTTTATTGCGAAGTATTCCTCAGTATGCGTTTATTTTATAGAATTTATCGTAAAATTATTGTTAGCTTTATACGACTGCCCTAACTCTATGAAACTGCATTTTCATTTGAATTCACGGTAATTGTAGGTCACAGCTTAAACTGTGCCATGTTAAATAATTCGACAATTACTTCATTAAGTACGAAAGAAAAATATTAAAATCGTACAAAGATTGCTTAATTTTTTACCCTGTCATCGTGATATGAACATGTAAACACATTAATATTATATGCCCCAACGAGATGTCCAATCATAAGTTGAACAAATACCCTTTCAATTTCATAAAGAAAATTACGAGGGTCTGCAATTGGCTCACTGTCGAATTAAAAAAAAATGAAACTCATACGGATATTTCACAAATGCAAATATATAGTTTTCTTCCGGTCAATTATAATCGAAACTTTTCTTCTTTCAATTGAGCACATTCGACGACGTCTAGCACAAACGCACACATGCACTCACGCAAACGCACGCGCGCACAATCACACATACATATATTGTCGATCCTCCTATTATTCATTTCGCCTCTTTATCGCGCACCGAGCACTATATGAATTTTTTCACACACCGTCATTCGACGAACGGGGCGCACTCAAGATACACGCACGGCAGGACAAAGATCGCCCAAGAACAAAAAATGACCGGACGCTAATGCAATGCCTAATTAATAATCATCATCTTTATATTCATTTTTGTTTCATTCGATCGAAAGCCCGCGCGAACAATAATATCTCGGCGATATCATACAAGCACGATGTACCTGCCTCGCCTCCCGCTCCTTGGCACAGGTGTCTTCGAGCCGTTCCTTTATTTTTCCCCGCGGGTACGAAAGGGAAGAGGGGGAGGGAATTGGAGGGTGGGGGGGAGGGCTCGATCTGTCACGATGCGCGCGCGCGCGAGACTGCTCGCGCTGTCGTCGTCGTCGCCGTCGTCGCCAACGCCGCCGCGGGCACAGCAAATTGCCTGCTTCCGGGCCTCATTACATCACTCTGTTACTCTGTTAACGCTCGCCGGAAACCACTCGCCGCCGCAGCCGCCTCCGTCGTCGTCGTCGTATAGTCGTCGCATATAGTTGCCGGCCACCTCTCTCTCTCTCTCTCTCTCTCTCTCTCTCGCTCTCTCTCTCTCGTTCTCTCATTCTATCGCGTTTCGTCTCTCTACTCTATATGCACACTGCACACGCGCGCAATATTTAAATGCTCCAGCAGCAGCGCTAACGGCAGTTTCCAGCGGGCATAGACATATACCCACATACACACACACGCACACACACGCACGCGCACACACACACACACACACACACACACACACACACACACACACACACACACACATGTAGATACAATAATGTAATGTAGATACAATATAACACACGTCACTCGCGCGTGGCTCACTACAGCATCGTCGCGCGACAGAGCGAGAAGCGCGTCGCGTTTGTTGCAGATATATATATATATATATATATATATATATATATATATATATATATATATATATATACATGTAGGGAGCAGCGGCGCTACAAGCGTGCGCGCGAACGTTGCACGTCGCACGTGTGTATATGCCCTGGATGTCCCCCCAGCCGGCTATTAATACACCTGCGTCAATTAGGAAATTTTTTATATCTTTGTATTAAAAAAAAAAAACAAAGATAGAATGTTTATGTTTGTTAATGTTTGTTTTCTTAGGGCGAATCGCGTGCGGATCCGTCGATAGCGCTGTCGCGTACTCGGCTATTGTTCGACGCTCCGGGCTCGAATTTACGAAGGTCGACTCGAAACGATTTCCAATTCCAATCAATTGGAGAAACGGGACGATCGAAGCAGGAACAAATAATTTGTACCAGTTTCCCTCACCTATTCCGTCCCGCTAATGCCGTTATATTAGTTGAAGGAGGCGAGCGTCTGGCGACGACCTGGCTCTCGCTTATTTATCGCCATTATCGAAGGACGACAATTGACGGCTATCCTATTTTTCCAATGGGTCGCCCAATGTCTCCGCCTGCCCATCCAATTCCATTGTCCCGAACAGAGCACGAGTGCCGCGCTTCTCGTTTGCCGTGAAACATCGGATAACAGCGCGAAAACTAAGAACGTTTCACTTACTTTTTTTTTTATATATCTTTAAAATATTCTCATTTGAACCTGTTCAGTGTATTGGGGGGAACGTGCGCGTGCGCGAAAGCACACATTTTCCTTCTGAATTGCAGCAAAACCGTTCTCTGCTGTTCGCGAAGTCGTGCGCTTAAACGGATTAATTTAATGCGATAAACGCGCGGCTAATGAATGCCGGCTACGGAAAGGATATATGAATGCACGAGGCATTGAAGGCCGAGTTTCGACGCGATCTATGCAATTACGATCGTCATATTATACGCGCCTATGCCCGTGGAAATTAAAAGATGCGCTTTCAAGGCTTCTGTTGAACGATACAACCATGCGAGGAAATAAATTCTACTCTAACCTGTAACGAGTTCCACGGACAGCTCTACTTCTACTTTCTCTGCCCTCGGTGGTAGGAGCGTGAAAATCTACTAAACTGACCTGGGGCGCTGTACACATTTTTCATAGATAATTTTAATAATCGCCATGGTGCCAAATTACTGAAACGACGACAAGATGAATTTTATAAAACGTCGTCCAAAGTTCCATGCGCAATTGTTCATGAAAATAACATTAAAAAAAATCTCCTCGACGTTAATCCGCAGATGTACGCACCGGGGGAGAGAAGAGAACGACGATAGCGCAAGCTCAATACCGCAAGAGCAGCAAAAGAGCAAGCGCGCGCGTGGCTTGCGCCGGCTGGAAGCTTTGCGAGTGTATAGAGAGAGAAGATCGCCCGATAGCAAAATGGTAGAAGTCAATTATCTCGGACATCTTGTGTCCGGAAATTGAAATAGCGACGTTATACATGTACGCACACACACACGCACGCACACACACACAGAAAGAGAGAGAGAGAGAGAGAGAGAGAGAGAGAGAGACAGATAAATATGTGAGTGTTTACGTGCATGTGTGATTTCTCTACATTGCATTGCGCTACTCATCGAGCGTATATAATATACTCAAACTTATGGAAGCTCGTGTATCCCGCGCTATATATCGTTTTTTGCATTATAGAATATTGTGATAGGAATACGTTCTATATTTCGAAATGCGCGTATCTAATTCAAAATGCGCCAGCTTTTGCGGCGATGTAGAGGGAATCAACGTGCTCAGGAAGCGGAAAAAAGCCCGAAGATATAGATCAATAGCGATCGTATAATTTACAATGCAATGGTATAAATTATTTAAATTCTTTAAATTCAAAGGAATCAGAATGGTTTATCGAAGTTTATTATTTTTATCAAATGAGAATCGGATAAAGATGGTAAATGGTTAAAAATTATATGTGGCTTTGGATCGTTTAACAATTATATTCATGAAGGGGGAATTATTGAAAAGCGATAAGCCTATAAAATATAAAGGAATAAATATTTTTCAATAGCAAAACAAAATATTATTGATTATGTTTACTACTTATATAATCAGTACAAAATAATAGTACTAATAATCTCATTAAAATTATGGAGCTACATCTGGAGTACGTTTTTTGCAATTATATGCTAACATATATCTTCTTCATATACATTAAAGAAATTCAATATATACGTAAAATTTTTTTTAAATGTTATAAGACATAAGTTGTCAATTTTGTAATGTTCTTAATGTGAAAAACGTACTTATTAAAACACTCACTCGTGTATAATGTAAAAGAATTTCTGAAGTAAACTAATAACATTAATTTGCGATGTGAAATAAATTCTTGTTTCATTGTGCAATTAACAATGAGAACTATCTGCCATCGGGCAATTAAAATTGCAAATCCAAAACGCGAGGCGAACGAACTTTATTGTATCTATACCTACACGACATACGTGCACGCATACACACACACATATATACAGAGCGATAATTAATTACTGCCTCCCTCCAAGCCTAGCAAATTCATCCACTAAGCGTCAAAACTTAATTCGCCCCATCATCGTCGTTTGAAGACTCCAAAACGTTGGGAGAGGTGGCGAGGAGGAGGGACTTGTTAATTACATGGGAGGGTTCCTAAAGCCACCCCCTCCGCCCGGGGGGCAATTAATTTCAATTAGTATATACCGCGGTACCGCAAACAAAGACTGCGGCGATATATACGCACGCGCGTACACACGCGTATATATACATGCCTGTACACACAAACACACACACACACACACACACATGCTCTACGAGAAATTCGAGCGCGAACACCCCCGGCGCACCGACGTGATCGATCGGTTAATAAAGCCGCTCTGCCGCGTACTCTCCGTAGTAAACAGTTTTTGTGCAATATGATTCGCACCTGATCCGGGCGCGTATTAGAAGTGTCCGAAGGTGTAAAACACGGGTAAAAGGGGGAGGGGGACGGCAGACTGTTGGTGTATACGAGGTCCACGATGATTAGGTGTAGTTTTTTATCCCGTTTAAATTTTCACCCCGCCCGCTAAACTTTTGCGAAAATAGCAAAGCACATTGGATCTAGGTGCTACTGCGTTCCATCTTTCTATCTCTCTCTTTCTCACTCTCTCTCTCGCTCCCTCTCTCTCTCTCTCTCTCTCTCTCTCTCTCTCTCTCTCCATTTTTCTCTTCTTTCCCTTCTTTTAAACGGCTAATTTTTTCTTCCTCGTCCTGCTTCCTATTTTCCAGTTTTTAGTCGCTGTTACGTATTTCATTTTCTTTTTTTTTCAACACGGTTTCGGTTATTATACAGCGTTTGCATCTTTCAGCCTTCCTCCGTGTTTTACACGCTCGTGATACTTGCAGCGCGAGATGCATTTTCTTTTGAACATTTAAGGATTCCTTAAAAGGAGAGTAGTTCTAGATTGTACACGTATTACACAACTCGATATTGCGCAATAAATCGGATGGTACAAAGGGTACTTATGAATAACACTTGGCTAGTTTCACGGATAGTTATTTATTTATTGACACATTTTAAGACTATTACGTCATTTTGGAAGTTACAGAATAAATGAGACAAAAGATAAATATACAGAAGTGTATGTATATATATATATATATATATATATATATATATATATATATATATATAACGGTATTAGAGGGAGAAGGATAATAAGGGTATTTAGATTTAGGTATTTTTCTCGTGAAAGGTGGTAGGTCGGATAAACTCAAAGTTTGCAGATGTTCCTGTGGAGTGTGAAATAAATTATATCTATAGAACGAAATTTCTATTATCTATCGTAAATGTTCAGGCAATATTTGTTTATACAGAAGCTCGGAGACTTTCTATTTAAAATGGATTATTATGTGGGATTGTTACGAAATCTACATGTGCGCCTGCTTGTATTTAATGGAAACACCACGAAGTCACGTTATTGGCACGTGATCGATGAACGTGAAGTCATAAATCCATTGAAAAACGTATACAGACATTATTAATTTGTTTTAATTCTTACTTGAAAATCGAATTTTTCGAGATATTGTAATATTAATTTGAAACGATCCGGAAGTATTTTGTATGAAAATCTATATTTAGCAGTTGAGCATATATTGTCATTTTTATGAATTTTATGTATTGTGCATGATTATTTACTGTGATCGATATATTTAACGTATTATGAAATTATAATAACGTATACACGGTATAATTGACTCATTGCTACAATCGCAATGAAGATCTCTGACAATTAGCATCGTGGTTTCTTTTTAAATAATGCCGTTAAGATTAGACGAAAAAAATTTGGATTCTTATTTTTTTCTTTTGTAGGTATAGTTGAAAAATTTCTTAACAAAAAAAAAATGGAAACGATTTTATTTTTAAATCATAAATATCAGTTTCTGCTTTGGATGTTTGTTAATACATGGATACAGTACATTTCTGGAATAAGTTAGGGACATTCGGAATACATCCGAAAACAAGAAACGGCGATTTTCAAGTGATGCCCTATTTAACAAAAAATTTGACGGGAGAGAAGTGAATTATTAAAAAAAATAATAATAATAATACATTGAACTGAACGTTCACGGATTCGAAGATATAATATTTTAATCCAATTGCATCATTTTGTAATGACGTATGAAACTTTATCCGATATCACGATCTAGAATTCCTATACAAAATGTAATAAAATTCAATTGGACAGCTAATGCATAGTTAATATAAAACAAAGAAGCGGAAAAATATGTGCAATTGAATTAAAAACAAAAACAAGAAGAAAAGACGAGAGATGTATATATTTCGCGTATATGCGGGTCAGAGCGGTAAACTGTTCGCGACATCCCGTCCTTTCCGCGATTCGAGATCGTGCGCTGCCCGTCCGTCGCTCGGCTCTCTCGGCGCGCCATTGTTCCGCCTCGGCAATCACGCGCGCATTCGCTTTTATATATAAAGATATATACTTATATATATATATATATATATATATATATATATATATATATATATATATATATAATAGCAATACCGCGTAATATCGCGCAGAGCTATAAATTATATCATTCGCAATTTCCCGTGGTGCGCTCGCTTATTACCGCTTATTCAACGATTCTTATATATATATATATATATATATATATATATATATATACATTTAAAGATATATATACATTTAAATATATATGTATGTATATATATGTGTGTGTGCGTGCGCGCCGCGCGCGCGCGCGTGTGTACTTACATTATGTATATTTAGGAATTCTTAATGGTCATTGTCGCCTTAATCAAAACATCTTGCTTTCAACCCTTTCGTATTGTTCGACAAAAGTTTGATCAGGACCGGCCGGATTAAATGATCATGTAAGCTCGATGATTCTGTACGAAAATATCGTGTGTGTAACGTCAAAATTATTCATACAAATGAGATAAAAATAACAGACATATTTTTATACACTTTTAATAAAAAAAGTATATTTGTTTATTTTTTTCTAATAATTTAATAATTGATCATTTAAAATTGTCTCGGAGTATCAAATTTAAATTATCAAATAATCAAAGAGTCTCAAATCATCAAATTTACTAAAATCTAAGATAAATCCAATTACTTTATATGTGTAGGTTCGACCGCTAAATGTATTGTTTTCTAAAGGGCAAAAATCGTTGAATTTTTTTGGCACTTTGGTAATTAGAACTTAAACTTAAGAACGTAAAACTTAAGAAGTCATTATGAATAGTCTACTGGGTAAAAAAATATTGGGTTCAACATTAAGTAGACGAGGTTCGCTAAACCAATAGGAAATTTTTCGAAGCCACAATATGTTATGCTGTCATCAGTTTCTAATTGTCAGTGGATTGTAATTTTATTGGCGGAATACATTGGTTTTATTACGAATCGATCGATAAATAATCATATAAGTCTATGACATTTATCTCAAGATTTCAAGCACTATAAATCACATTTTGTTAGTCGTTCTTATCATTTCGTTTCGTCCGTATTTCGCCTCCCAACCGTTTCGTTAGCCCACTCTCGTATTTCATTCGGACTTGAGTTCGATAATTTTAATATTTCGTAAATCGTTCGTAAGATGTTCAATACTTGAAACTACCTTCTCAACTTCATTAAAATCCGACTCGTACATTGCCGAAATATGAATCGAAATCCATTACTAATCAATCGAAATGCGTATTAGATATCTCATTTTTCAACATTCAGTCCGAAATTTCCAGAGCCGACCTTCTTTATGTTGTACGCCATTACATTTCTGCCTTAACCTCAGACGAAGGACCGCCTCCAAATAATGAACGAATCAGAGGCAAAGAGACATCGGTAATTTTATCGCGACGTACGATAAATTACCACCGAGCGTACAGAAATTGACCCGTCGAAGATCCGAAGAACGGTCGGATTGCAACGCGCGCCCCCCGGGCATCGGGCCGCGCCGCCGGTCGGAAGCTGTAAAAAGCCCGGGCGGAGGTCGCGCTGGAATTTTGCGAGCCAAACACGGGGGATCACTAATCATCAGGCCTCGGCGTGCATACGCGTATAGGAAGTGATTTATACTTTACGCGCGCTGCGGCACGAGCGCCTCGCGCACTTCTGCATGCATACGCGCTTACGGTACAATGATCGTAGATCACGTATTATGCGGTCGCGATGGTTCTAAATCTTCGGGGTAGTACGCATTCGGCGACTGGCTCTTCTTGACTTATTTATGAAAACCAGCTTTGAATGATAAAAAAAAAGAGTACTTTTCAAATTATGCCTTAAATGCAATTGAACCTTTTCAGATGAAATTGACGAGACTGAATACAATTGAACATGGAGATTTCTCATCTCGCCCAAACTCGCGCGGTTTGAAAATGAGTAAGAGTATGATTCTCATACGCAAAGGGAAAATCTGATTATAAAATCTATTCGAAATCCACATGAATGCTTATGAATTTCCATTGGCGACAACATGAATGGCTTTTTATTAAAAATGACAGTAGGCAGGAAATTGCAAAAAAAAAATATATAGATTTTTTACATGATAATTTAGATAAAAATATTTAAAATTCGAGAATAATATATATATATATATATATATATATATATATATATATATATATATAAATTCGTTAATACTTTTTTATGTTGATAGTTAAAAACTTTCATCAAAATCCACATGGAATCCAGAAAAAAATCAACTGAATGTTTGGGATGCTCTATTGAATCCAGAAATATCGATGCAAAAATCGAGATAAACGAATAAGGGAATAAACTCTAATAGCTACTTATACAAAACAAATATGCGCTTAGGTCCAGGAATAATACATACGAAAATCCAGTATCTACTTAGATTTTCAGATACAAAAATCCAATGAAAATTAACTAATATCCATGTGACTTCATTGCTAGATTTCATATGGATTTGGACCGGATATTTTTAAGGCAACAATAGCCTATCGCTAATCGATTCATAATAACAACGTAATGCGTTTTTGCAATTATATCCGAGCAGTGTCAAATAAAATAAAAAAAAAAATCGTAATCGAAGGTTCTACCTGTACAGACAAAGTATTTGGATGATATAAACAATTGCCATTTTATAATATTTTCAGGCACGAGCGAACTTATTTTCTATTTCGACTTACCGTCAGCACGGGGGTGGCTCCTCCGTTCGCGCTTACCGCGTGCCGTTGTCCCCAGCTGTCCTTCCAATCAAGCGTTTGGTCCTCTTCCTCTACTCTTTCTTCCAACTTTCTCTCTCTCAGTATTATGATCTACATCACCCGGGGTGCCGGTGCCGCGCCGTCCTTTCAACTTCTCCGCTCGCACACGTTATATACTCGCCTCGAGCTTGAATTTGCACTTTTATCCGTCTTGGTCTCTCGCTCTGCCTTTCCTTAGCTCTCCCCCTGACTCTCTCGTATCCTCATTCTTCTCGTCAAGGAGAAGAAAGCAAAACGCACGCCCCTGGGCCGAGGTTCGAAAGAGTCCCCAAAAAAGGCCTTTCGGAGATGGGGGGAGGGGGGGATAAAGCCGTCCTAAAAATGCCCGGCGTCAGCGTTGGCCGCGCGTCGCGAGACTTGTGCGGTCGGGGTCGTGCGCGTACAGTCGAGCCTCAGCTGCGTCGCGCGTCATCCGCGAGAGGTGCGCGCAATAGGGTGGCGCGTGGACCGCCGAACGCTCCGTAGTTTCTGCGTGCATACGCGTGCATGAGAGCGAGAGTGGGAGGGAGAGAGGGAGATGGCGGGAGAGAGAAAGAGAAGGAGAGATAGGAGACACAGGCAGAGGCGCCCTGGCGTTATCAGTCGGCGGTCCGACGATTGGCTGGGTGTATCGGAGCCCGCGTGCGCGCGCAGCCCTCGCTCGGAACCGAAGAGGGGATCGACGCCCGCTACGCGCTTTCTCTCTCTCTCTCCGCCATCGAGGGTGCGTTAGCCGACGCGCTGTGGGTGGAGAAGGGAGACATGGAGATAGAGAAAGAGAGAGAAAGCGCGGATGCTCCTTAGAGGCGGGATCATCCGCGGGGTGGATCTTCGTTCTACCCTCTGTGTCCCCCACTCTCTTTTCATCGTCCATCGCGCGGGCTTCCTCATCGCGCGATTCTAAGAGGGAGAACGAGAGAGAGAGAGAGAGAGAGAGAGAGAGAGAGAGAGAGAGAGAGAGGGGTAAACTTCGTCGGCATTATCGCCCGGCGAGCTTCTACGTCGTTCTCATTATATATAGCCATGTATATTATATATTTGTGCGATAAAGCTGAAGGGGTGAAAAAATGGGATGCAAAATTCGGGTAAAACGGTCGGTGGTGCGTCATTTAGAAATAGGATTTTTTTCGCTCGCGAATCGACCGATTGTATTTATTTCATATCCGGTAATGGATGAATTAGGCGTGGTTGATTATGAACTTGCTCTACATATTGAGAGCCGAAAGTATCCGTGTACGTATTAATTCGTTTTTTTTTATTTTTGAATAAATGTATAATTAATTTAAATTAAAATACGAAGACTTTCTAGTAAAAATGTTAATTAACCTTAGAAAGTAGGTCGAGCACATGAACAATAAACCAAAAAATAAATTTGTTCAATTGAAATATTTTATAAACAGAATAGAGGTGATAAGCCTTTTTATCACATTGAATTAATTTGTAATTTAAATTTCAGAATTATAACTGTTTTAATTGACTTAAGCTCGTATAACATCATTTGACTATTTTACATGCGGAAAAGTTCCCCGAGATTAATGATTAGACACGATAAATTATCGTATACATATGGACTCGTTTGGTTTCAAAACTTTTTTTTTATATAAGTGTACTAAAAGCATCTTTAAAACGAGATCATTGTATTAAAAGAATGATCAAACAAAGATATCGTTCAATACTTCGGAGTTTACAATATATATATATATATATATATATATATATATATATATATATATATATATATATATATATTTAAAGAATAACGAATTTTACCAGCGACTATATTTTAGTAGTACAGATGTTGATAGAATAAGTTCACTTGTACGGGTGAAAACACAATTATCAAACATATTTAACACATTTTAAACGCACCATTCGCGATATATTAGAAATCTGTAGTCGGCATCTAGGGAAACACGTGCACTATACGCATGTATACCTGCGTAAATATATATTCAGTGCGAGGCCGAAAAACCATAGACACGCGACTTGTTGGCGTACGCACGTGAATCAACGAATTCTCGAGCGATATCCTCGTTCTTTATAATGCAGATCAAATTCGATTCGCATTTTCTACAAGAAAATGCTGAGAATGTAGTTTAAAAAAGCAATGAAACGTCCGCTATATATATATAGAAAAAGAAAAGCACAGTCGAAGAAGAAATCAATATAGCCGTGCGGGAACAGCCTCGTTTCCTGGGTAAATCCCGGGTACCGAACCAATGCCGTCTTAATTGCGAGCGCTTGCTGAGAGGGATAGAAAGAGAGAGGGGAACGAGATACAGGAAGGAGAGATACGCACGAGTGAATATTTCCCCCTCACCTTTGGATCTTCTTCGATTTATACACACGCGCGCGCACACACACATACACACACACACACGCAGACGTACATTATAAGCGTCCCATAGCAGAAAGTTAAATCTCGTGGAAGGGAATGAGAGAGGGAAGAGAGAGTGGAATCGTTAGTCAATGACTAAATGAGAGGGAGATAGAGTAAGTGTGTGCGAGAGAAAGAGAGAGAGAGAGAGAGAGAGAGAGAGAGAGAGAGAGAGAGAGAGCGAGGAGAGAGGGGGGTAGAGAGAACCGCGAGTAACAATCATCCCTGGTCTCGCCGGTTTTTCCGTCTATTCTCCCTTTATTCATGGGTCCGTCATGTATAAGAGTCGTGAATTGAATTATGTAGATTTACAGCTGTCAAAGTTATATAGGATTTTTCAGCGCAACCGAAATAGGCATTGGCTATAATGACCATAAAGAGTTTATAATGAGTGTCTAATGTGTAAAGATGTTATGTGAAGATGTCTTGCTCGCGATATAAAGTATGAAGCTGCTCGCGTGGATCAAGGGACGTTTCTCCGCACGTTTCCTTTGGGCATCTATGTAAGTTAATTAACCTATCTCACCGACGACTGGCTGCAATCGTTATCTCATTTAAAAGATTATAGTTTTAATTGAGTTTTCATTGACATTACTTCTCTCTGAATTGTTTGAATTGGTGAAAGTTGACTCCGTGCTCGGAAAAAGTATTATTTTTATCGGTGCATCGAGAGCTTAAATTTAATTCACACGCTTCTTTTAGCAATGGACTGATTTTTACTCGTTCAAGGTTTAAAGATCCGTGTATGAGCTTTTGCAATGGAATCGACGGGGCGTTCGATCCACAGAAAATAGATGAATCGATAAACGAATCGATTCATTTTGATTTTGGATGAATGAACGATTATCAGTTGACTCAATAATAAAAGATTACTGATGAAAATGGACGATTTCTGATGGTTTCTTCAGTGTGTAAAACAGATTTATCGATATACTAAAGTGAATCAAATATTTAATTTTTTCCATCGGGCGTCAGATACTCAGTACATATTGCTCAGGGTATGATAAGATTTATCAACCGTACATCTTTTCCAGACGTAATTGGACAGTGATTTCCTGATTTCCAGAGGTTACTAATCGTCTGTGAAAAATAATCGTTTCACAGCGAAAATCATAATCACTGAGCAAGTCGATGAAAATCATACCAATTGCCTTTCCTACAGATCGTCGATAATCACCTGGAAGTCTCAAGAGTTGCAACCGACCCAGCGAGCGCATCGATCACACGCATTGCTCGACCAATTTTAATCCATTGGGATAATACCACGCCTCCTTTCTCTCCATTTCCATATAGGACGACTCTTTTTACACGTACGCGCGCACTCTCGCGTACATGTACACACACACACATATTTGCGCGCGCTCGGTTAATGCTAATAGCAGGAAAAGGTGGGAGGGGTGGCTCTTGCCGCCAAAGGGGAAAATGTGAAGGTGCCCGACGCGCTGGGGGCAAGGAGGAGGAGGAGGACGAAGGCGGATAAGGAGGGCGACGATGGGGCGGTTGCCCCTTTCGCGTGAGTTAGGACTTCCTGGGGCTTTCTCTCTCTCGCTCTCTCTCTCTCTCTCTCTCTCTCTCTATCTCTCTCTCTCTCTCTCTCTCTTTCACTCCCTCCCCTCGTACCCAGATCCCCTTCCCAAGTTTTCTCCCCGTCCCCGTGCGCGAGTTTTTGCCGAAAAGCGACCCCGCGTCGTCTCGTGCTCGTCGCCTTTACCACGCACTTGGCTAATAGCTGGGGAGGAAATATCAAAATTCGCTGTTCAGTCTTCCTCTCTTTGTCCGCGTCTCCGTCTCTTCCATTACCTATCTCTCCGTCTCCCTTTCATTTGTAGCCCACGGCGTGTAAACTTTTCAGCGGGAGAGTGAGCGGTGGTGGACGAGGGACGAGGGGGGTGGGTCAGAGGGTCCTTTGCGAATAACCCGCTGATAAATCTCTCCCGTTGGAGAACCTCGCTTCTCGCTCTCTGCCCCCCAACTCGCCACCTATCTATCTTCTTATTTCTTTGAGTCTGGGTTTGAATTTGGAAAATAACGAATTCTCGCAACCGGCACGAGAGACGAAGAAGAAAAAGGACTAGGAGGAGTAGGAGTAGCAGAAGAAGACGAAGAAGAGAAATTTTGCTTTCTCGGGACCGTTCAGGTGATGGGGATGGGACACGCTAGATTTATGCGAGAAACTTTCGGTCGAGGATCCACGCAGTTTAAAGTAATAGTTCGTGCGGTCCCGATGCTCTCTTCCTCTTTATCTTGCTCTCTTTTCCTTTATCTCTCGCATTTCGCCAACGCGAGTTTTTGCAATTAAATTTTATTAGTATTTATGGCCGAGATTCTGAAATTCGTTGAAAATACACTGCGATGGGAATTTACATCGATGACGTAGAGTTAACCATCGAAATTAATACTACACAACAGTGAGCGTGAAATGTTATTTTGCACATTCAGATTTCGTGAGTAAGATTCTACCGTTTAATACATCATGCTTAAACAACGCGCGTGTACGATTCTCGCATTCGTGTGCTGATCTACAGCGTAACATATCTGTTCGGTGATGAAGATTGTGCTTTTACGGCTAATCGGATTGCGAGTATGAATTCGTATTTTATGTCCACGTTTCATAATGCATTACTTTAACGTGATCAAGATATTTAATTTTAATTTTTCGCACTATGTTGAAAGTATAAAAGATTGAAATGAGTCAATTGAATATTTTGTGTTTCTGCTTTTCTTATGGTTCCTTAGTTCCTTATTTCGAACTATTTAAAAATGTTTCATGTTACATAAATACATAAATATTTAATTATCAACAGGAAACTGCGTGTATTTATATAAATCAGATTTTTATAACATTTTTACTTTTTGATTTTTCATATTAAATTCTAGACTACTCGTCTCTTGCTAAAATTTAGAAAAAATAATAAATAGAAGAATACATTCGAGTAAAGAAGAAATTATTTTTGTTTAATTATAAATTATACAGAATAAAAATAGAAAAATATATATGTAAAAGTAGAAAGAAAGAATTGCATGCTATATCATTAGTGCATCATTTTTAGATACGATAATATATTCTTAATCTAATTTAACAGCGAATCCTAGTACTACCTGATTTATCTTGAACTACTTGCAAAAGGTAATAACCGCTTATCCGTCCTCAAAATTTACACAAAACAGAGGACAACGTCATTTCTGATTCGATATTATATCGGAACAACTAGAGCGGATGTTATGGTATTTTAAATTTTAATTCTTTTTCTAATGCGTCGCCCGCTATACAACATACCGCATTACTTATGTTTCCGTTCGACGAACGTTCAACTTCAATTACCAAAGGCGATACGCAGATACGTACATACATAAATGCATATATATATGCATATGTGCATACGCAGATATACATCGACTCGCATACAAAGAGAATATAAACACATCATGTGCATTAAATCCACAAGTCCCTAGAAGTAACGAGTCGCAGGATTCGCTGTAAACGATTTGGTGGAAAACTATATATATATAAGTAAACTTCTCGTACACGACTTGTTGCCGCGCAATCTTTTGAGGAACTGGAAAATGATGACGTCGACATACGTGAGCGGCGACTTGGTCGCGCGCACACGTATATGGGGCGCGATATTTTTTCAGGGTGTATGCGGAGCACGGGGCGGCCCAACGAGAAAAGAAACGGCCGCGGCTTTATACGCGTGACGAATGTAAGCGTAATTACCATTTGTCACGAAAGCATAGAGAGGAGGGGGGGATTGGAGGGACAGGAGGAGGCATTCAACAGGTTAGCCTCTCTTTCGTATAAATATATAGAGATGGGCAGTTTGTTCACGTGTCCCTTTGGCAGCGTTGTGTAAACTTTGCTAAAGCGAACATCTTACCCGACGAGGAGAGTTACTGCGAGTACTCGATCTCTCTTTCATTCTCTCTCTCTCTCTTTCTTTCTTTCTCTGCCTCTGTCTCTCTATGTGTCTTCCGCCCCCCTCTCTCTTTCTCTGCCCCACTCGTGCATAGCGTTCGAGTGCGCATCCTTATGTTCCTCCGCACGCGATATTCTTGGCCCCGCGCGCCCTACGACGGCCAGCACGCGCGCGTTTATCCCATTCGTTCTATTAGGATAATTTATATACAGGCACACACATGCACAAGCGGTGCTCTTTTGCCGTCTTCCTTCGCAGCTGCTCGCGGTCGTTTGTTCGTTCAACTTTCGGGGGAGGGGGGTTGTAAAATTTAAAAAACGTAACACGGACTATCAACATTCCGTTGCTTTCGATGAAGTTTTTATTCGAACATAAAGATTTTTTTCTTCATCGAAGCTCTGGATCTCTAATTTCTGACAGAGCGCTTTCTTCGTAAACTAGTTTTCTTTTATATTACATGAAAAATGTAAGTAAAGTACGGTACCACATAGCCAAACGACATATTATTATAGGCGTAATTCGAAAAGGTCCATACGATTAATTATGCTTTAATATCCTATAGAAGCGTATCCTGACTGAGTACCACTACGCTTGTCAGAAATGCTGCAAAAAAGACTTTTATGTAAAAACAGAAACGAAAGCCCAATACAATGATCCGATTTAAATTTGTCGTGGAAAAAATTAAAAAAACTTTTTTAAAAATATTCGATAAAAAATTGTAGCTGGTGTTAAAAAAATACATTTTTCTTGTTACATACATTTTTCTTCTACGTAAATCTAGTATTTTCCCAGCGATCGGGCCGAGAACTTAATTAGCTAGGCGGAATTAACGGAACACAATAAATGCAAATGAGCCTAAATGCATTTATTGTGTTCCGTTAAATTATTAAATAAGTATGAAAATAATAATGAAAATAATCGTAAAAATTGATTTTGAAATTGAAAACCATGGAAACTTCGCATATTAAAATAAACATTTAATAAATAAATTTACAGCTTTTACAATTAATTTTATAATATTTATATGATTTTTTACATGAAGATCGCATTCGATTTTAAGCAAGTAAAAGTACCAATAGTATATGATAATTCACAATAATTGGTGGTGTAAACTTTTGAAAATTACGCCTATGACGTACAGTGATGGAAAGTTTATAATTTATACATTTGAATAATTTACATATTTGTCAATTGAATACTTTATAATATTAACATAAAATAGATCAACGCAGGCAATATTATTATAATTGATGGGTCAAAATGAACAGATGGTTTTTATTTCAGAGGACTGAATGAAATTTATAAACCAAATTAAATTCCTGTAAATTTCCAGTCTGCTACGTCGTTTGTTATAAATTATTATACGGCTTTATTTGCCTTCTTGGCTGTTAAACTTCATCATTTTCTGTACAATTGTATGTACAATATAATTATATAAATTAATAAACTCTAAATGAGGCACTCGCCGCGCACGGAATTTACTTTTGTTTAATACGCTTGATATATGTATAAATTTCCAAGTTTGTTTGAAATTCAATAATTTTACGTGATAGATGAGGTCGATCGACGTGGCATTCCTAATATAATAATGAAAATTAAGTTATTTTTAATAGCTACTTTACATTATTAACAAACAGATCAACTCTTATTATTATATCAATATTTTAGTTATCATCTCTTCTTATTACAATATCAATAGTTCTCTTTTTTTATTACTTATTACTACGTTAATATCATATATGAATAATTCAATTATTTAATTATTAGGTTAATAGTTCAATTTCACGTTTTTCATGTTTATAACTCAATGGTTTTTTTATCGCTCTGGGATGCGAAACACGTGCTTTTCTATAATCGACAATGACCTCTAGCAGTGAGAACGAAATTCTCAGGAAACTTTGTTGAATAGAAAAAAACTCTCATTAGAAAATTGAATTTTAATGATTGGCCAGATTTTACTTCATAAAGATAATACAACAATTTTGTATTCGAACATAATGAAACCGAGTTTTTAATTGTTTCCCAGTATAAATAGACAAGTAGTTCCCAGCTATTTACAAGCTGATCCAAGTTTCATCTCTATTATGATACAGTTATATTGTTACTATAGTATCATTGTGTCGGTGTACTTTTGTATTTTTCAAGTATTAATTGAAAAAATTGGCAACCTTCATCTTCTACATAATAAATAAATAAAAAACTTTATTTACCATTGTTGCAATTTTTGCTTAGTCGAGATTATCTAGTTTTTCAAGCCTTCGATGAAAAATACAAAAGTATAATGCAACTACTACTTCGTCATAAATTATTGTATAAAGTAAATGTCTTTCGTGGATTTTATATACTTAAAAAACATGCTTTGAATAAATTAAAAAAAAATGTATATACAATAATTTAGAAAGTTTTCAATTTTCATCGTGACGATCAAAATCCTTTGAAAATATCATAAATCTCATGAACCCAACAATTTCAGTTTTCTTAAAACTTTATATATCCACACGTTCGTAAAATCCATTATGATTTTTTTCATATAAATTTTTCGAATTCTTCTGCAGACTATTCTTTTTATACGAATCAATAATATTACAATAAAATCCATTATCACATTATCTATAAGCCATGTACGCTAAATTAAACATTGTAGATCGTTTATTGTACAGCGAGGCCATGTGTATTTCGATCGAAACGCTCGCCGAATCGAAACGTATAAATCTAGGATTACGCCATATATGTATGTAACGTACGATACGGTAACCAGATAGCCGCTAACGCGCACGACCAGGGCTGGTGCAATTTACATTTTGAGAAATGCGCGTTTCGCCGAAATAAACGCTTTGCCACCGGCCAAATATATACAGTCGAATATTCAGATATGTATATATATATATATATATATATATATATGTATATTATATAAAGTGTTATAAATATCGTGAAAAGCAACATGATTCATGTGCATTGGTATAAAATTAACAATAATAATATTTTCTTAAATTATACGAATCTGCTTATGGATATTATATCTATTGCTCTTTCGAGGGTTTAGGCCATCTTGATCTTTTAAAGATTTGCTACTAGTTTGCTGTCTAAAAAAAAAAATAAATAAAATCCCTGTCCTGTTCTCTGTTATCAAAATTCTTTCTCAGTGCACCCGCTCTCTCGCGTATACCCGTGCGCGTCCCGCAAAGAACAACTATAAACATTTGGCACCGGCAGGCTCGCGGGGCCGAGCGATCCCGCCCCCTCCCCAACCCCATTTTCGCAAGAAACCCCTATACGGTGCGTAACCTTGACGATCTTCTATTACAAGCCAACGGGCGCTCGGTATCGGCACACGAGTCGTATACGTATCGCGTGATTTAATTCGCTGTATAGAAAATTGGGGCAGCCAGGGAGGTAATCCATCCAGCTTATGTGTACATGTATCTATGTGTACAGATTCGCCGAAGGCGTGGGGGGGGGGGGGTAGGGAGAGTGGGCGATATAACCGCGCCCCGCTATTAATATCAGTTAACGAGCCGATACGAATCGTTCGATAGGGGCGAGGGGGGGGGGGAGAAGCGACTGTGGCGGCGGCCTGCTGATGCCCAGCACCGGTGTATCAATTCAGGCCGAGTCGCGCTGCTGCGCCTCGAAGAAGCCCCTGGGCATGACGTTGTATATATGCCTCCTCCCCCCACCCGGCGAGTGTGTATCTGGCTATATATATATAGTGCGCGTACATAAACAAGGGTCGAGGCACAGCCGCTTGCCTCCCCCTCCCCCGTGATCGCGGAGCTCGGCTCGGCTGAGTCACCGGGACAGTGAGAGATAGAGGGGGGGGGAGGAAGAGAGAGAAGTAGAGCGAATGACTACGTGTCGCTGGATTGCGGCCCCGAGAGTCCATCGAGCATTTTCACACCGGTAACAGTGGGGGGTCCGTCCAGAGAGAGGGGAGGAAGTCAAGGTGTGAAACGTCGAGTAAATTGATCCGCTGGGCGCCAAGGGGGACGTTCTCGGCCTCCTTCTTTTTTATTGTTCGAGATTTTTTTGAATTTGGATATCCTTCGTAAGGTGGAAATTGATCGTAGTTGGACGTTCGAAATTCGATTTTGTTTCCTGCCTAGGATTGCGGGAATTTCTTGGTAAGTGGTCAAAGTAGTAAAAGGAATGACTGGTTGGGAAGTAGTACAGATCAGTGTAGGAGGGTACCGCATTAAAATCGTTAGATTTAAGCGACTATAAGGACATGAAATCGATGAATGGGCAGTATTCTGTAGACATAACGACTTCATTTTTTATTTAGAATATAATTTCTTCATTTTCACCATATTAGGTCTAATATAGGATGAATAGATCCACATTTTATTATGTGATTAATTACAAAATATGTCTGATATGATTTATAAATAACATTTGCTTTTGGATATATGAAATTCCTTAGACAATTATTAATGAATATTAAAAGCAAATTTATCAAGCCCAGTCAAAATCCAAATCGGATAAATTTTAATAAAATTTTTAATGTAAAATAGATTCAAATGACAGGTATCTTAATATTTATAAATTCGTTTGATCGAAAGGTTCACTCAATCTGAAGTCTAAGTGTTTTGGTAGGTCTATACAATATTTTAAAGTAAATACAGTTGTAAAGACAAATAGATATATTAGAATATGGAGAAGAGATTTCAATGCGACAAACTATCAAAATCATATATATATCCTTTTCGGGAATATTGAATATATACAAATCAACATTCATAGCTGAACCAATTTATAAACAATTTTAGTATAAATTTATAACCACGTTTACTCCATAAAAGTCAACCGCTTCAACCCTAGGCGGCAGTTAATAGATTACAATTCTTCGTTTTCCTCATCCCTCTCGACGAGGTGACCAAATTCTTTCTATCCTCTTCCGAACGTCCCCCTTTACGATCACTCACGCAGCCCTTCAATTTTTCCCAGTCCGCGCTATACAAGCGGCCGCTGAGCGCGGCTTCTATCGCAAATGGTACAGTACACCGTGGACACCCGTCCGTATTCATAACACGTATGTATATACACGTATGTATATATCTATATATATCTATATATATCTATACCCATCCATAACGCACGAAGAAAGAGCTAAAGAGAGAGGCAGAGAGAGGGAGAGAAAGAGAGAGAGAGAGAGAGAGAGAGAGAGAGAGAGAGAGAGAGAGAGAGAGAGAGAGACGCAGATAGTAAGCCGTATATCCTATCGTCCGACCGATCTGAATTATTGTTGCAGATACGGGGCGCGAGGCGATTATCGAGGGCTATGCTGTACGGGCAGGCGGGTTTGAGAGAGCGAGAAGTGGCACCTATAGATTTCCCTACATGTATATATATATATATATATATATATATATATATATATACGTGGCGAATTCGCCGTGGCCCATCCGCGATTTTGATTCCCGCGCGCGCATATATACATATATACGTAAAGGCACGTCCGTACACACATGTACACGTATATACGTATTCACGAGAGAGTCGTTTCATTCGCGATCTAGTATACACGCACGCATTACATACCGATACCAATGGTCGATACGGTAAAGGGAGGGTAGATTATCTCTCGCCGATCTCCGAAACACCGTACAGCTATATATAATATAATATATATATATATATATATATATATATATATATATATATGTATGTATGTATGTATGTATATATGTATGTATATATGCATGTGTGTATGTATGTATGTATGTATGTATGTATGGTCGAAACGAGCGTGCCAGATTCTCTTAGGCATTCATATATGCGCGAAAGCCATCGCTCGACCCCACGCTCCTCACCCCTCCCCCCATTCCTCCTCTCTCCTCCTCTGTTACTCTCTCTCTCTCTCTCTCTATCTCTCTCTGGCTCGCCCACCTTCTCTCTGGGCTGCACACGTACTCAACATGCGTTCATTATACTTGCATGCTTAAGTTGATGAGGCGCAGGTGAGACGCTCGGGAGTAGATACGCAACAACGTGCAACGGCGAGCGCAAGAGCCTACGACTCTCCGGGCCCTCTTTGAACGGCTTAAAATATTAACCCCACATCCTCGTTCGCGCGGCCCTTTTGCCGAGCGATTTCGAATTTACGGTCGGCGCGATGCCGCGCGTTTATAAGCCTCTCCCTCGCCTCCCTCTCCTCCACACGAACACTACGGCGGTACATATGTGACGGGGCATATATATATATATATATATATATATATATATATATATATATGCGTGTGGACTGCGAAGCTCATAATAACGGAGCTGGAAACGTCATATCGGTCTATTTCGATTTCGAATAATCGCGGCAGCGTATAAATTCGCTCGGTGTAACACGACAATGGCCGTGATATACACCTGTATGGCCATCGGCCGAATAAATAGGATCTATAGACACGCGAACTGCCGTCTAGATTACAATGGCATTTATGTCATAAAATACAAGGGGGGCTTCCGCGCATCGATGCTAAAAATTCAGCGGTTCCCAAAGCGACTTTTTTCATTTCATATTGTAGTCACTGCTTGCGATGAATTGTACGAGGAATGATATTCTACGCTCTGGTCCGATTAACATGTTTACCTAGAGAATCGAATGGATATATGTTATACGTTAGAGATTCTTCGAATGTGATAAGAAACCCGTTACGTTGTTTGGAAACTTACGACGTGGTGTGCGAAATTGGCAGGACGTTGCCCTATCGAAGTAAGATTCGCTTCTGTGCGGAGCTCGTCAACTGGCCGGCCACATTATGTGGATGGCCACAACGAGTAACTATGGTACAATTGTTTTCGCGGATCAATTCTCGCGCAAAATGGGTAACACGATTCAATTTTCGTATAGGAAAATAGCAAATTTCCAGATCCAGCCTGGATGATCCAATGCATTTAAAACCCTTGCTCTTTTAATACTTTGAACCAAAGTTTTTCGTTTACGTCTTCGTGATAATTTGGGCTGATTTTCTTGCTAGGGTCCGGGACAAAGGTTTAGATATTTTTTAATGGGCTGGTATTCATTGCCAATGCTTGGAATTCGCTAGTTTTCGTTGAAGTGTCGATGTGACAGTGAAAAGTGACTCTTTACTTTAATAAATATTCCCTAAATTTACATAAGTCCTATGAAAGTCTTTTTTTTCTTAAAAAATCAAATCATTTGACCTAATACGTATCTGTTTGTCTACTAATGAGCAAAATAAAGTTTCATATACACGGTATAACTTAAATTTTTCTTCTGCACCTTAGACGATAGGTGGTTTAAATATTGGCCTTAACTTATGCCGCAAAATCAAATTCAGTTTCATTAAGAATAAATTTATAAGATTGGAAAAAATATGTGTTAGTTTTGCCGATGAACTAGGTAATTAGATATTATACTGTCATTATATCTAAATAATGTAATAGATCATACCTGTATTTACGTCAATGAGTATTTATATAGATTACAAGTTTTTATATCCAACGGTTTTACATCATAATTTAACCTGTTGCAGCTATATTTATTAAATAAATCAAATATATATACATATATATCTATAGATCAATACATATATAAAAATAAAGATATATATCTAATAAAATTTCAACTTATATCTTGCCCCCAAAAAAAAGCATAAAAAAGCTGTTTGTTCCGGAAATTGATGTATATTATATGTAGTATCACGTGCGTATTTTTATAATATAAATACCATACTTTGTGAAGTCGTTGAACCATTATCGAACAATTTTATGTATTAAATACTTACGTATTACCATTGATCTGATGCTTAATTAAAGCTCATATAGATAATTTAAATAATTCGTTTATGAATTTCAATAGGTTTTAAAGCCGTCGTTTATACAGAGAATTGTTACATTTTGCGTTATACAAATTTTGTGTCTATAGTTACGTTAGCAGGTATAAATTGGCACCTGCATAGACACCTATAACTTTTTATTTACTCGGCTCCATGTGCGAAAGACCGAGATAATTCGTACTATTAACTATTATTATCAATCAACACGCGTTGATCATCCAAGAATCATAATATGTACCTGTAGAAACACTAACACACACGTGTATTATACGCACGAACGCGCGCGCACACACAGCAGCGATTACTAGCTTTTGCCAATCAATCGATTTGTCGATCATCATATTGATGTTTCGATAATCGAGCAACTTGCCAAGTTGTTGATCCACATTAGCAGTAGCTTCGGTGAGGTCCCATTTTATACATATAGACATAAGATAATTCGTTAAACGTGCTCGTCAGCCAAAAAGGCCAGATCTGCAAACAGTTCTCAAAGCAAATAGTTGGAGGAGAGCAGGCATGTGTCAATGGAAGTCGCGCCTGCTTAATCGCGATGAATAAAAAATGTTTTCAGCTCATTCGATTACATTATCTCCGCTCTTTGTTACTTAATAGTAAATAAATAATAAATAGATTTCAATTAGTCACTCGGCGTACTCGATATTACAACTAATTGTCCCATACAATACGGTTCACATGTTACGTAACATTATGAGCGGATTTTTCGAACAGCTGAGCAATTGTATCTTTACGAGTTTCACATAGTTTCACATATACTTTGTATTCCTTGTCATGCAGGTGGGGCTAAATATGCGCCATAATGCTTATCCACGTATAATCGTCCCGTATCAGCATAAATCAAAATACATATTCCGCAAAACCGATTAACAAAATTTTCTACGAAGTACCTGGCGAATAATTTATTTCTAAAAAGCCATAAGTCCGCAAATATGGCCGCATTATCGCCTACCCCCACCAAAAAAAAAAAAACACCGACGAGGTAGCCGAAAATTCGCCCGTTCATTTTCATAGAGGGCGCGATGAATTCGTGGAGGAGCAGTGGCGCGGATTTACCCGATTCCTCGTACTCCAATGCGGTCGTCGATGCCTAAAGACGAGTGCTTCCAAAGCCAAGAGATGGATCTGCGCGCGATTGCGCTTGAGAAATTTTCGCGAAGTTGTAAAGTCTTTAATGAGCTGCAAGTCCCTCCCACCCCTGAAAAATGCAGCTAGGGAAACGAGGAACAGGAGGAGTAAGATGAAGAGGAGGAGAAGAATAGAGAGAGAGAGAGAGAGAGAGAGAGAGAGAGAGAGCGCGAGAGTGAGTAGAGTGGATGAGAAAAAGGGCTAAATGGAGAAAGATAGAGAGAAACGACTATGCAGGGTTCACGGGCAGCTGGCACGCGAGCCTGATTGACTTGTAGATGAGGTGACAGCCGATATAGGGAAGCGGGCTGCCGTGGCGCTCGCTGCTCGGACCCCCCTCGCACACGAGTACGTTGCACGGGACATTATGTTATATATATATATATATATATATATATATATATATATATATATATATAGCCTATATCTATCTTTCTCGGCAACTATATGCGGTGCACTCGAGCGCACGTTTCGATGTATACGGGTCTGCCACGATATATATATATATATATATATATATATATATATATATATATATATATATATAATGGTTAATGGCACATGCATAAATTCATTAGGTATCGTTTTTTTCGAAGCAACGCTTTTCGCTCCCTCAAATCAGCTCTTTTATCAATATCTGATTTTTGTATTTAGACAAATAGATGTACACGCATTAATTATAATATCAAAGCTACACAACCATGGTTTTTATAACGGTACGTATAAAGTTTTATTGAATCCGATCATTAGCGTGCAGTATAATAATCGAGCCTAACAGTCATTGTTGCGGTTTCTGTAAATGTGTCGGTTTCTGATTTTACAAAGTATTAGGAGAGACAAGAAATCATTCAAATGCAATTATTTATTGAAACTATTAATTTCGTAATTATTGTATAGAAACACGAAGCACTGTGTATTAGATTATTTTAATATATTGGACCTTTGTTTCTTTCATTGTATTTGTTTAATTAATTAGAGTTTAATCATCAGAGTTTTCAAGTTGAATCATTAAAAATACTTGCTTTTTCTTTAATATATCTGTAAAAAATATTATTTAATAAAACTACTGTTATTTAATAAAACTATCAGCGACGGAGGTCTACGATGTGTTTGTAAACAAAGCACATGTAACAAATTACAGCGGTGCTTGTGTCAATCGGCCGAGACCGGAATTTGAACTCGGATCGCCAAGTTACTAGATCTTCGCTTTAGCGATCGAGCCATCGTAGGTATGTGCTTTTCATTTATATGACAAAACTAGTATTATATTATATTTTTAATATGTTTAGAACATTTTTTTTATTTATTTAAAATTAATTGAATAAATTTAAAACTTTGTGCATATATGCTCAATGGTTTCTAACTGTTTCTTCAATCTTTTTAATTTTGCAGTTTTTTGTTTTTGATTATTCAAAGTTTCCTTTAAAGTAAACAAATACATTATATAGTAGTAAACGAATAATAAAATCAGAATAATTTAAGTTTAATTTATAAACGAAATAGTTGTGAGAATTTTGTTAGAAAAAAGGAACAGATGTTTCACGAACTAAAGTAACGATACAATGATTCATTTTTATAAAAAATTAATGTATTTTTCACCCTCTAGTAATAATTTCTTGCCCAGTGAGTGCGCCTGTGTGCGCGCGCACGAGTATTGATTATCCTTATTAGTTACATGGTACAAATTAATTATATGTTAAATTTTAAGTTATATAATTTACATTTACATAAAAGGCCGAAAAATGGACATTTTTGTCAATAAAAGGATCTTATATCGATACTGCTATGGGTATATTGTGAGCATCCTCATTTTTTATTTTATATTTATATCTGTATTGCACTTAATTGCATGCGTCAATTCATTGTAAATATTAACATACACTTAAAATTACATAAGCCATTTTTAAAAAAGTATCAATTTTTTACCTTTAAAAATTTTTACCTGAAAATTGACGTACTTAGTCTGGCCTTTCAGGTACAGGTGCATGTCAGTAACAATGATCAGTAAGACAATGCCAATACCACATCTATCCGGTCCAATATAATAACAACAGTCGAATAGTGGCATTTACATTCACATAAGCACGGAGTGATATCTAGCTTCTGGATTGCCTTGAAATGAGGAGGATCCCAAAGTACTTTTTATAATTTTCTTCTCTAGTAATGAATGACCAACGTACTTTATGAATATTTGCTCCTTCAAAATATCTTAATAATATCGGTATTATACATTTATTAAACATTAATTAAATATAATTAATTAAAATATTTATAAAAAATATAAAAAAATCAATTAAACATAATCTTTTTTTCTGTATAATGATCACATGACCCACTTAGAAGAGAGTAAATAAATGATTAATAAAATCATTGATTTCCGGATTATTTGTGGAATACATTTCATTACACAGCCGAATTGTTCAACATTTGGTACTTGACAATGCGTTTTTATAGCATACCGGCCATGGCATATACCTCAATTCGTTGTTTATAACATAATCTATAGATTCAATATTACATCGGTGGTATATCACAATCAGTCGCTGAAAAAATAACATTATTTCAATATCTCAGTATAAGGATGGCTTTTCAGCCATTTACCAAAAACCAGTGACCACATGTACATTTTTGTGACATTAGTACAAATGTGATTTTTTTTCTCGTAGCGGATCTGTCGCCCGATTTTAGGAGAGAGAGAGAGAGAGAGAGCAAGAACATTATCTAGATAATTAATCTGCGTCGACGAGATCGACTCAATGGTCGTACGTGCATACCATAGACCCGCGAGCGTAAAAACCCACCAGGCCACGCTCCCACGTCGCGGAGCGCGCCGAGCGTATCGCGATGCCACTCGCGCCTCGAGCGACTCCGCTTTGACGGTGGTCGACCGTCGACACTCTCGTTTTCGCTGTATTAAAACCACCGATCTATAGGTGAACGCCGACGATGCGAAACACGCGTGCGGCGCGCGCTGATTCGCTTGCTCCGAATTTGCGGCGATATGGTAGGTGAAATGAAAGAAAGAGAGAGGGCGAGAGAGGGAAAGAGAGAGAGAGAGAGAGAGAGAGAGAGAGAGAGAGAGAGAGAGACAGAGGGACAGATAGGTAGAGAGCGATTGGTAATGGATGCCGGGGCTAAAGTTGACCACGGGCTTTAGATTCAGAAGCGCATGCATACATACATATATACATATGCACACACATACGTACCTATACCTATACCTATATATATAATTTGGGACTAAAGTTATACACAGAAATGAACATGCAGCGGGAAATTGTAGAAATATCGATTTAATATTTTTAAAGGATTTATAAAAGATTTTTAAAACATATAGTTTCATTTGCAAAAATATCCTGAATAAATTTTAAGTGACTAACTTGATCCAGGTGAAGCAGATAACTCTGATTATCTCTAAAATAAGTCCTGCAAAATTTTAGCACCTATCCTTCTCCATTTCCCAAGATATCGTAATCGATAATTTTGATTAGTACGTTTCTGTAATTATATTGAATATACTAGAATATCTGATTTTTAGAATCAATGTCTTTCGTAAGAATCTTACAGGATACTACTAGTCGAATTGACTTTTAGTATAATTTTCAAGCAAAATCGTAGTTGTTTATATAAATAAAGTTATAAATAGATGAAGGCAGTTAAGAACAATTTCATTTTGAAACCAAAGAATAATATGTTAATTTTCTTTTTATTAGTTTTTGAAGAAGTATTAAAGTTTATAGTGACTGTTTCTCTTCCTCAAAAGGAACTAGAGTGCTTTCGAAGATTCCCGAAAAATTCACATTGTGGTCAATCTTTTAACGCACTCTTTGCTCCAAATTGCAGGTGTGTTAATGGTGTAAAAGTGCAGTTTTCTGAAATCATATTCTATTACCATATATAAAACAATATAATTTGTCAAAGATCTCACAAGCAACCTGTTCTAATTACGAAAGTAACTAGAGAAATTATGATAGTTATACGTAAGGAAATTTATTTATGTGTGTTATCCTCGGGAAATCAATAAATTATATATATATATATATATATATATATATATATATATATATATATATATAGTATAGAAAATTAAAACTAATTGAAAATTGTAGGCAATTTAGTTTTAATTATTTACCTTGCATTGCCAATTCAATGCAGATTTTTTTATGTTTTGAACTTGTACGAAGTGAAGACAAATTTAAGAAACTGAGCAATGTGATTTTGCCTGGTTCCCGGATTTGATCTCGGACACAGCTTTGGACATGATACGATAAATGCATTACTTACTATATTTAATCACAAATTTTAAATTTATGTACTCATAGAATGAAGATGCTTCTACATACATGCTGGCATATGTGGCTACAGCAGTAAGATGTGCTTTAGTTAATTCAGAGCGCAGTGGCAGCTACTTAAAAGTATTTATTACAAAACAGACATTCAACGCGTGCAACAATAATTCAACGCTTCGAGCCGCTGAGATACTAAGGTAACCATGAATTTCAGAATCGCTGAACTGCTCATTAAATTTATTTTCCCACTTTCGAGAGCGGAAATAATCCCAGAACTTTTCCAAAATACAATTTCATCCAAGTATCTGTCCTAATTGCTATTCCACTGGCTAATCTCCGAATTATATTTGAAAAGTAATTGTCTTCAAAAATCATTAGTTGTATGTACCTGGAATGCAAGTAAAAGCCTAAGCTCAATTGTTTGTTTAATTATGAGAAAAATTCAAATTTTAAAATTGTTGGAATAGCTTCCTGTCAAATTACTAGTCTATTCAATGGACGTTATTCATCAATTTTAAGCTCAATAAATTAGTTAGAAATTTGGGCCAAATCAAAATACAAATCCTTTAGGAGATCGGACGAGGACAACATCCCTCAACAGAAGATAGGCAGCTTAGTCATAGTGAAAAAGGTTCGAAAAGGGAAATCTGTAGAGAATTTACCTTTTCAAGCTTTTGAAACTCCGATCAAAACAAAAAGGAATATATTTGCTTCAGAATATAAGTTTTAGGCATAATTTCCCTGTACTCAGGGAGTAAAATACTTTTCTGTATTAAAGATATCAAATTTCACTATTCGTCCTTAGGAAGCAAAATAGAATTAAGATTAACAACCTTGCAAACATGTTATGGTTATCAATTTAATCTTTTATTTAGACTTAAATTTAGAACCTTAATTTAATTTAAATAAATTTATAACCTTAAATTTAGTTCAATACCGTTGTGGAAATTGATTATTTCTGTTGGCAAACGTATGTCAATCCAAGCCTTACTATGTCACGAATTAAATAATTAACATTAATGTGCACTTTCGAATGTACTAATTACTGTTCCTTCTAAGAGAATAATGTGTAACGAGCATCAAAACAAAAAAATTTTTTTGATAAAAACCATAAATTTTTGATATTCATTGTTAGGAAAGAAAATAAAGTATAATTTTTCTGTTCCCCACCTCTTTTTAGAAAGTCTTCTCGACCCTAAATAAGGATATTTATCTATACACAGCAGTTGCAGTGTGTATATTTACTTATTATATATATATATATATATATATATATATATATATATATATATTGAGTTTTAATAATTTAGTTTCTTAGACATTTATACTGCACATTCTTAAAAAATTACTAGCGCTTCGAATTAAAAAATTAACTGATATGAGAAGATGAAGTTTACGTCTTGCAAAATTGTGCACAATGCTTATTGTAAAGCACGCATTGCCAAAGAATATAAATAAGATCTTGTTTTTCATATTTACAAGAATATTGTGAATTGTTAATTAAATGAATTACAGGCAAAGAATAAGCAAGATAAGGGAACGGCGAGGACGATTTTCTTGCTAAGGTCAGAACCTCATACATGATAATTTTGATAAAATATCTTCCTCCGACTTTAAAAAAAAGCTGTACTTGAAGTCTTCGGGAACTATTCGTGAAAAAGATCGGTAAGGATTAAAAGTAAAGAATATTTTAAATTTTATTGGTCAAACAGTATAAGACCCTGATTTTATAATTAAAGAATCGTCCGAAAACAGTTAGTTATAATTAATCGATGTCCAATAAATCATAATTTTGGTTTCATCTTTTCAATTAATAATTATTAATTATTAATAATTAATCGTGTAAGTTTTATATTTTTCTGTATAATTTATTTAACCAAATAATTTAATTCTGATTTTTAATTATGATTTTATATCAATAATAGTTTTTAAAATTTTAGTTTATAAATATATTGAAATTAATACACTCTTGGAATACTTTATTTTACTGTACATGTAAAAATTTTGGACTTCTTTAAATATTCCAAGATTTATTTGGTTATATGTGTTTTTACCAATATTTGCTTCGGACTTGTGTAGCTTTCACATCTTTTTTACATTTGAATGGTAAAAATTTACTCAAAGACTAAAGCTTACCTTACTCTTTCATGGGGCAATATACTATTTTTTATTATGTATGGGAATAAATAGTGAAAACAAAATTTCATGTGAAAAATTCGCCTTCGCGATGAAATACTACAGATAGAAAAAAGATTTACTTCATACATGTGTAGATACAGAGGAAAATATCAAAATAATTTATTTATTAAAGATATATTTATTGCAGGTCGTTTATTTCGTATAGTTAAAGATTAAGTTCGATGTTGCAGTTGGATTGTTCGAAGGTTGTTCGAATTGCTGCCTAATGCTCACATCATTTCATAGAATTCCAGGCCGTGATAGAAAACGTGGAAACAGAAAGAACAAAGAAAACATATTTACAAGATTTTACATATAAAATTCTGATATTAAAATAGCTACAAAATGTTCAAATTACTTGATATTAGCTAGTAAGAATGTAGTATTAGCAATCAAATGCGATAAAATGTTTGTATCGAAATTTTGGATAAATAAATACGAAAAAAAACTGTTTAAGAGATTTCATGATTCGATTTTTCATAAAATCATACATAATATAAATAAATATGAAGTATTTTAGTCGAATTATAGTAAAACAATATTTTTTTATTCGACTAAGTTTCTTTCAATATTTTAGTATAAGAATGATATCTAGACTTTTCAATATTGTCATAAATGACTACGAATACATCTTCGACAGATTAATAAAATTTTCGTCAATTCTTGGGAATATTTTTTAATATTAGATTTTCAAATGTTTTTCGTAGTTTTATTCTTCTCATAAAACATCCTGTCAATTCCGAAGGTATTCGGTGTTTCTTGTCCCTTAAAAGTAATTCGAAAATAACAAATTTTTTATTTACACATCCTCGCAATTTTTATTTTATTATTGTATTGTAAACGAAAATTCTTGCATTTAACTACCGAAGCCAAAATACTTGACTCACTCTCTAGGATAGAAAAAAAAGGTCAGCAATACGCTCGCTCTATCTGTCGTCAATTTCTTGCACCGCACCCTCTCGGCAAAATCCATACCAAGCCGCGCTCCCTGCTCGATCCACGGCTGCGACGGAGCCACCCCTCTCTACCAACGCTCGCTCCTCGCAACCCTCCACCCCAACGGAGCCCCTTACCGACCGAGCTCATCGCCGCGCGCCCTACTGATAACGATCGCCCGTATCTTACTCCCCCATCGAGCCCCTGAGTCACCGGCGCGGCGCTTCGCGCCTGCACGCCCCGGCGAGCGTCGTCGCGCGTCGCGCCCCTCGCCCCATGATATTGTATATATTGATTCCCCGCCGCGCTGCTGGCGCGCACATCGGGCGGCGCTCGAGGCGCGGGGAGCGAGGGCGGGCAGGGCGGGGGAAGGGGGGTCGAAACGGAATACCTTCCACCCTCGGCGCCCCGTCCCACGCGGAGGGGGGCGCACGGCGCGCCGTTGGCGGCGCTCCACTCGTACGCCGCGTACGTATACTTCGCGGGGGTGCGGGCGGCGGCGCCGGCGCGTGCGCGCCCTCGCCTCCCTAGCGCCTCGCTGGAACTTTAGCGCGCAGAGTCAGAGGAGGCCTCGGTGCGGCGCGGCGCGGCGCTCACTCTCTCCCTCTTTCTCTCGCGCGTACAAATACACGCACTGCCCTCTGTCCGTGACGCGAGTGTGCCCGCGACGACGACGACGACGACGACGACGGCGACGGCGACGACGGCGGCGGCTACGGCAGCGGCGACGACGGCCACGAAGACGACGACGACCTCGGGGTCAACGAGGCCGAGTCGGCGGAGAGGCCGCGCAAGCCGCCTCGCCGAAACACACCCCTCGCGCGCGCGGCCGAGGACGGGGCCGACGACGAGACGCGGCGGACAGCGGTGACGCGAGGGCGCTGCGACGCGGCCCCGCCGCTCCGCACCCGCGTGCCGTGCGTGCCCGTGCGTGTTTCCTTCGATTTTTGCCCCGCGCCGCGGCTCCCGCCCCTCCCCGACGGCTGTCCGCCGTTGCCCGAGCCCTTCCTCGTCTCGCTCCCGCCCGCCGCGCTCCCCTCCCCCCGCGGCCCCCGCGCGCGCCCGAAGCGACGAGCTCACGCGGCCGCTGGCGCGTCGGTGCGCGCGCGCGCGCGACATATATGACCGGCCAGGCGGCCGACGGCGGCGCGGCTGCAGCTGCTGCGGCTGGCGGTGGCGGTGGTGGTGCTGCTGTCGCACGGTGAGGCGCGCCGGCGTCCTCGTCGTCGTCGTCGTCGTCGTGGTCGTGGTCGTCGTGGTCGCGGTCGCGGTCGCGCCGTCGGCGTCGCCCCGTGCGTGGGGGCTGCCACGGGGGCGCGACGGCGCCAGCGGTGGCAGCAGCTCTGCCGCGCCACGGCAGGAAGATGGTCATGATGGCCGGCATGGACGAGCACGAGCGCAAAGTCGTCGTCGAGTTCTGCCACCTGCTCGAGAAGAGCAAGCAGCTGTTCAACGGGCTGAGGGACCTGCCCCAGTACGGGCACAAGCAGTGGCAGGCCTACTTCGGCCGGACCTTCGACATCTACACCAAGCTCTGGAAGTTCCAGCAGCAGCACCGGTGAGCGAGTGACTCAGCGCGCACGGGGTGGGCGGGCGTGCGCGCGCGCGAGCGGGAGAGCGAGAGAGCGAGCGAGCGCGTTCGAGCGTGTGTAGGGTGTACTCGCCTCGTGTCTCTACGTAAGCCTCGCCGAGGGTGGACTGGGAGAGGGGGTGAGAGATTCGTCTCTAACGAGTCTCGGCCGTCTGCGCGAGCCTCCCCCTGTCTCCTTCTTTTTCGCTCTCCCTCTAGGGCGCGCGCGTTTTTCTTTCATTCTCTTTTTTTTCAGCATTCTCCCCTGTGCGTTACGTGAGCACGCCATCTCTCTCTCTCTCTCTCTCTCTCTCTCTCTCTCTCACTCGCTGGTTGGTTTTTCAAGACTGCCAGGAAAAAAGAAGTACAGACAGAATAACAGTTCGAGGGGTGAATTGTTGTATTTTGCGGTAGTATATATATTTACGCGGAGGGCGGACGGGGGTTGCCGAGGCGGCGTGCATTATATACACGGCAGCGAGGGATGCGCGAAAGAGGGACAGAGAAAATAGGGTGTAAGTTTTTGTTGCCTAAGGGACAGATTTTTTTCGTTTGATTTAAAATCCCGACGTCAAGGTTCTTTTTTTTCTTCTTTTTCAATGCCCCGAGTCTCGGGCGGCAAAGCCAAGCTAAATACGGGGAGCAGTAAAATACGAAGATTACTCGGGATAATTTGTTACGTACTCGGCAGAACGTGCGTTACACCTCGAGAGTGGAGGGGGCAAGGTTGTGGCGATATTTCATTCGGCAATAAAAACAATGGACGACGATAATGGCACATACGCGAATTGCATCAGTTACAGATAGAGGGAGGGGTTAGGTGGAATTGCGGGAGAGTGAACTGAAATTCTTTTGGAGCCCATCCAATTCGGAAAATTGCTTTGCATAAATATGCTAATGTTCACCGAAATGGGGTTTATACGCGTCTCGGGTTGCTATATCCATGCATTCCTCATAGATCTGCAGAATTCGAATTTTCGATTTTTTCCCCGTTCTAAGTACGCACGTCATAAAAAATTTTTCTTTTAAGGTTAGCAGGGATGCGAGGCTTGCGGTGGTATGAGTTCTATACACACACACACACACACACACACACACACATATATATATATATATATATATATATATATATATATAAACATGCATTATATACCTTATTTAGTTAATTATATAAAGTTATAAAGATTTAATGTTTGTATATGTCGACATTATTTTTATGAAAAAATTTATTAATATTATGAAAAAATTTTCATTGGACAATTTCAATGATTTTTCTATTAGTATATTAACAAGCCACTATGAACGAGGATATTTCTTTTATTTGCATATTAGGAGAGCTAAAAATAAAAATGAAACAGAAACGGAGAAGAAATATATTCTTCTTTACTTTGAACAACTAAACAATTCCATATCAACCATTGAATCATACGCATTATCGAAGCATCATGAATATATGTACAGGGTTAATAAAAATTTACTCCAGTATATATATATATATATATATATATATATATATATATATATATATAAATAATCTCCTCCGGTTATATCTTTCACAATATCCCAAATCCCGAGTCATCGTTCATCTTCTTCGAGAACCTTTAACCATTTTACTCCCTCCCCCTTTCTTCTCGATCTCAAAATAAAAATAGAGAACGATTTCCATTTGAAAGGGGCGATATATTTCTCAACGGACTTATCCCCATTCACTCGGCCCAAGCAAGAGTAGAAAATTAAACCTACACTGTACGCTTTACTCCGCGATACACCTCCTCCTTTTTCCCACCTTTCTCATTTAGTTTTCAACCACCCCGTCTTCCATCCCCTATTTAACGTGCTGAACGAAGGAGAGAGAGAGAGAGAGAGAGAGAGAGAGAGAGAATCTTTACTGGCTCTCTCGTAGCTCTCTCACGTTCCTTCTTCCTCGAGATTTAGAGAGCTGCAGCATCCGCGCTGATGCAAGTAGTTGCTTCTTTCTGTTGCTCCTCCTCCTCCTCTTCCTCTTCTTCTTCTCCTTCTTCTTTTTCCATCTCCTCTTTTTCCCTCAGTCTTGAGAGTTTACTGTCCTTCCTGCCACAGCTTTCCTCTACTCATCTCCCCTATCCCTCCGCTCTTCCCTCCCCCCCTCTGTCTCTCTCTCTCTCTCGCTCTCTCTGTAACTCTACCCCCTGTCGCCGTCTCGTTTTCTCTTTTATCCCCTCTGGAAAGGGCGAGGGAGGAATGGGGACGCGATATGAGAGTACGGAGTGTGGGGGACGGGACGAGGGGGCGTAGGAGGGCGCAGTCACGAGTTTTACGCGGAGCGCCACAGTCTGATGCGCGTGTACGGGAGAACTGCTGATCTCTCCCCACCTCCCCTGCCTCCCTCATCGTGCCGCTCCGTGCGCGCCCGAACGCTGCCAACAGCCATGTGATCGGAATACGTAGAATTGAATTATTCTGGTATATATATATATATATATATATATATATATATATATATATACACACGGGGAGGAGTTCTCTTTTTTGCGGCTCTGCCCTCTCGCTTGTATGTCTTTTGATTTATGGCCAGTGCAGGTCTGCGGGATCTTCATCTCCTTTTCTTTATAATAATTATTACAGGCTTGCGCACCTAAATCCGACATTATAAAATACATGCGTGTCCATAGGTTTTGATTTCTTTCGAGCGGCATGTAAGACATAATATTATATCCAATTCTGAATAAACGAATCCAATAAATGATAATATATTTGTAACAAGTTAAGAATTATGAAAATTCTAAGAATATAAGAAAAATTCGCTTACTGACTGAGTCTGGGTATGAGCAGAATGTATCAAACATGTTTATAATGCTTAAAAAAGAAACCTTGCGTGATGGACATAATTTCAGTATCACCTGTAGATACAGAAACTTATCCACCGATTAAAAACACACCTTCAACAATATTAATCTGCATGTTGGGTGTGTCAATTTAAATAAGCACCTGGTAATAATAATGGAGCATGGCTAATTTGAGATAATACGTTATGAAATGTTTTGAAAAAGACAGATCGGCATCTAGCGATCAATAATTGAACTGCCAGTACAAAAATACGAGTACAAAAATTATTGAGAATGTGAAATTTTGACTTAGAGTTTTAGAAATATTTTCCTTGTGCTCGTACACAAAATTAAAGTTTCTAATAAATTTGAATTTTTTTATCGATAACTTAAAAAATATTAAACTTATTAAAGAGATGAAAATTTGAGTTATTCGATTTTAAAGAGTTAAATATTAATAGTAAATACGCGGTTTCTCTGTTTCTCTCTCTCTCTCTCTCTCTCTCTCTCTCTCTCTCCACTATATTTATATATATATATATATATATATATATATATATATATATATATATATATATATATATAGAAGCCGAGAAATCGAAAGGGGGCGGTGGTCAAGAGGGAATCAGTGAGGCTCGACGGTCGTTCAATTTAATATCGGTAAATTCAAAAATATCATGACGGCTCGGATTAACGTCGAGAGAGAAGAAGCGTCAAATCGTGTCGGACAGCTTCGTTGCGGCGCGCCCTAGAATGATCCGATATATAATAAACCTTCGCTCTGAATACGAAATTTAATTAATGCCTCCTACATTTAATTATGTATGGTATATATAAACCTGACGAAACAGATACAGTACAGCAGAATCATTTCATATGACACGCTACACACACACACACGCGCGCGCACACACACACACACACACATACAGACACAGGTATATATATATATATATATATATATATATATATATATATATATATATATATATATATATATATATATATATATATATATTGCTCAGGAATTTCAAAAGACTAAAATAGGAAATTTTTAGGGTCGAACAAACATTTACAATAGATTGAATATTAATACTCTCGAAAATGACGGGCCAGCCGAGCCTCGCGCAAAATTTAATTAATCAATTTCGCCCTTTACTATACGCGCCGCAATGTTAGATAATATGAAAATAATATATTGCTATAAATATAAAAGTAGAATGTAAACACCTGGCTAATCGATTTTTGAAGACTTGTGTACAGCAAGTAGGCGTGACACGAACGCCGCGGACTCGATTATATTATCAAAGCCTGCATAGACATTCGATTTATTATAAATCCTCGATCCGCGTGACGGAAAAAGCAAGTGGCACCAATAATTATTTCACGTTAAAGTGTATTTATAGATCATTCATTACGATGGCCATTTCTATTGCCCGATAACTATATATAAAATAAAATCGCGGCACCCTGTTAATATCATTATTTTATTGTTACTTTCATTTGATTCCCAGTGTATCCATACAAGCGGTGAAATAAATTCGTCTCGCCGTTCTCGATTTTATTATTAATATTAATTTCATTTTTGAAGCGATGACGAAATTAAAGCGTGTTGTTTTATTAGTCGTTCGTGTGTAATGGCACTAAATTTAAATGTTAAAAAATTTATTAAAAAATTAAAATTTAATGTTTGCACTCCTCGACTTTCGATCGGCGAATCGATTTTATTTCGAATTTCCAGCCAATTATGAAAATTAAAAGCTTAAATTAAGCGTTCTAAATATTAATCAGTGTTATTTGTTTCTTATTAACGAAATAAATTAAGGAAATACGATAGACGCTTGTAGTATGAAAATAAATAAGATTTTAATGCTGGATATATTTAATAAATACTTGGAATATTATTTAAGTACGGAAAATGCATAATGCAAAAGCTTCATCATATTGCATGATATTCAAGTAATGAAAGTAGCGGATACATATATATATATATATATATATATATATATATATATATATATGTATAGATATATATGTACATATTTGAACGTATTTCTTCTAGACTGAAAAACATTTTTTGTGAACGTCACTAAATATTTGCTTTCTGCAATGAAGAAAATATTTACTCGATGCAAGTAAAATTTACTTACATCAAATGCACTTTTCTCGCGTCAACTAAATATTTTATCAATAGCAAGCACTTTTACACCTTATAATATTCGTGAAAATATTTATTCCAATTCGAAAAAGATCCTTTTTTGCGGTGAAAAATTATAAAAAAATATCGGCATGCCGGCCCTAATATTATGGATAAAGAAACCAGAGTTTTCTAAAGCAAAAAAAAAAAATCTTAAAAATCTGCAGCCGCGATCAATATTTCTCGTTGATCAAAAATACTTTCAATCGCCGTATTAGCCGTCCCCTCCTCCCCGACTCGCGCAATACGCGCCACTGTCGCTTTTATCGCAAAAATCATTTGCACCTTGCCATTCCTAAAACATCTCCCGTCCGTCGCACGAGGGGGCCGCACTTTCTCAAGTATTCGCCTTACGTCCCCATCCCTCCCTTCGAAAACGCGCGGAGCGCCTTCGAAAGCTAGCCCCCCCCTCCTCCGCCCTCCGTTTCCCATCGAAATCGCGGAAAAATTCGAAAAATCCGCCAAAAGCCATCTCGCACCGGGAGGGGGGGGGGAGGCGCGCGTCATCGGGCGGCAGTGGCATACAGGCGCTGAATCGCTGATGAGGGAAGAGAGGGCGACGGCTGCGGCGGCGACGGCCGCGTCGCAGTACACGCCGCGTCCCTAATACTCGCGCGGGCGTCTGATAGTCCTCTTTAACACGAGGCGCGCACGCACGCCCCCGGGAGTTGGGGAAGTGAGGCGCGGGTGGGCCAGGCAGGGCAGGGTTGGCGAGGGAGGCGGTGGGTGGTGGGCACAGGTCGAATCTCCTAGCCGTTGGCAAAAGAACGTACGCTACTTCGCCAGTCTCGAGGACTCCGAAGATTGATTCTTTCGGTCATCGGCTTCTTTACCTCCTCCCTCTCTTTATACCTCCTGATTTCCTGCCCCGATCCCTCCATCTCTCCCTCTTGCTATCCCTTTATCCCCCCGCATTCGTTTATTCCGGGGAGCTCCGGATGGAACTTTACGCGCCACTTGTCCTCGTCCCTTCGGTTTTTCGAATTCTTCTCCTCGTCTCCCGTGTCCGGCGCGTACGTCGCCGCGGCGCGGCGCACTTAAGCGATTCCCGAGCCATTGCCGAAAGTCCCGATGATTAAATGCTGGAAATGGGGCTGGCGATTTGTCGATGGCAAGTGCAATGCTTCGATCAAAGTTTCATTGAGTCATTCTACATGGAAAATTCATTTGGAATTATGAATAAAATCGACCTTTTTCATTTTACTAATTGATTGTGAAGATTGTATTCGAAATCTTAAAACAAATATGTTCTTCTTGAAAATTTCATGGACAACATCGAGAAATTCATCCAGTTGTGTTTCGTTATAAGAAAAAAAGGCAATAAAGAAATTATTTCAGAAAAATATAGGTTGAATATTGACTGTTTCACTGTTCATCTTATTTGATAATGCACTCTTGAATCAACAAGATATTTTCTGCTCCTTAAATAAGTTACGGAGAAGAGTAAATTTATAGCTGAGCGACAGATTTGAATTCAAGTCCGATTTAAAATATGTACATTTTCCAATAATAAGAATCTCACCGTTCTTTGACAAATCTATGCCGTAGTCATACGTGTTAATAATTTCAGATAAACCTCGATAATATAAATAAAATTAATAAATATTTTTATTGATCTTGCAGTTTTTCTACTAAATTACTAAAAATACAAAACAAAATAACAAATTAAATTACATTAAAAATTGAAAAATTAAAAATACATAATCATTATACTATATTAGTAAAAGTCAGTCTGATTGCCTCGCCACATATATTTACTATTGATATTGTCCGAGGTTCATCTTCAGGGTCTAAACTAAAATAAAAACCTAGCATACTGCATATATTCTTCATCCCCATCCCACTAAAATAATAACTCCCACCTCTGTTTATTTTAAATGTAAAATAAAATTGTATGTTCATGCATAATCTTATATTAATAAAAAATGATAAGTGTTATCCAATTGACGAACATTAAATTTTTATTATTGCGATTTTTGAAAATCTGAATACTCTGAAGAGTTTCCCTATTATATCTATTTTTAATATTTTCTTCTAAAATTTTAAATTTTAAAAATCAAAAAGATCTAAGAAATCTAAGCTATGCTTCTTTAGCCTGACTGCACCATTCGTACTTTGTAATCTCTATTGATCTTCATATATACTTCGTCTTAAGTATTTAACCATTTTCGATTATAATATTTGTCATACTTTTTGCTTTTAAACATTTATCATACTTATATTTACAATTGTTAAATAAGTTTCTTATGTTTTTTTTTATTTTTGAAGTAAACTTTTTTAAAAGTACATCTAGATCTTTTACATACGGTAGAACCAGGATTTTATTATTATTATTTTTGTATTTCATATTATGTTCTCTACTATTCTTATAAATTTGATTCACTCTCTTCCCAATTATTGATTCTATAAGGTCTACTGGATAATCATCATTAACGAATATCTCTCTGACTAATTTTATTATTTTTAATATATTTATTAATTTAATTTACAATAGTCGGCATAAATACAATTTATAATTAACATGAAAAATATATATTCTAAAGACAGAGCTTTTAACACAAGTTCATTTAATATACATTTCTAGGCGAAAAGTGAAAAAGTATAAAAGTATAAAATAATACATTAATATATACTTTTTCATTAAATAATTGAACGTATAGGATGAAGTTCATGAATTTATTTGAATATTTTTTATTAGAGTTCTTTTGCTATTAATATCTGATTTATTAATGTAGCGCTAAAAATACAAAAACAAAGAAAACAAAAGTGTCATTGTCATAAAATCGTAATTTTAAATATGAAAAGTCTCTCAAAAGTCTTTAAATAAGGATTTAAAAGGATTTAAAATACTTATCGTAGCATTAGTATTGTTACTAACGAAAAAAATTTATTTTGTGAAAATATTGACAATGAGGGACTTAATACAATGTGTCCCTCCAAAAAATTTTACATGTTTGGCATTTTTCATATATCATATTCACATATGGAACGGGGACAGCTATTCCTGTAATCATTGAGTTTTTATAATATTGATGTACTGCAACTAGTCGAGAATAGCAGCGGGAAAATTTGAGAAATATATCGTTCTTTAAGGATAGCAAGTGTAAAATTGAATACGAAATAAATATGAATCTTCATATTGTACAAAGTTTATCTTAAATTTATTATCTTAAAAACGTCGTATCCAATGAAAAACAGAAAATTACGTTTTCTATTTCGAATTTGGTGTAGATCGCGATGATTTCCATTCTTAAAAATATCGAATTTTTAAATACTTGATCCACAGTTTGACATCCGAAATTTGGAATTTTTTTGAAAACAACAGATTTTTCTTACAGAAACTTCTATTTTTGTCACCGAAATAAGATTTTTCAGACAGTCTGATAAGTTTTTAATGTTTAAAATGGTAATTGAGAAGCATGCACATTTTTTGCGTTATTTGCGTCTTCAGCGATGAAAAAAGAAAAAAAATTAGACACGCGTTTTCAAAAAGCTACATTGACTCTTTATCTTATAAATTTCAGTGAATATAAGTTAGAAGAATTTCAATGAACAACGGTTTGTGATTTGAAAAAAATTTCTTTTTTTTTTTAAATATTTGACTATATATAATAAAACACAATTAGCGATAAACAGTATCATTTCTATGTAGAAATCGGAATAACCGGAGTTATCCGTTTCAAGCCCAAGTGAATCTGAAGTAGAAGACAAGTAGTATAAATCCTTTTAAGTTCGCCGAAACCTCCTGCGCCGATACCTTCCAACTGCCTCATCCTCTAGACCGCTGACCAAGAACAATCAACAGATCCCCCAGCCCTATATTTGCGGTCCAATAAAATAAAATGAAATAAAAAAAAAAAAAAAAAAAAAAAAAACTTAACAACATCGCGCACGATCTCTATCAATGTTGCAGAGCCGTCCTCGACAGCAAGTACGGCCTGAAGCGATGGCAGATCGGCGAGATCGCGAGCAAGATCGGCCAGCTGTATTATCACTATTACCTGAGGACGAGCGAGACGAGCTACCTCCACGAGGCCTACTCGTTTTACGCTGCGATCAGGGGCAGGGCCTACTACAGCCGCGCCGCCAAGGAGGACAGGAGCGACCTCATGGTTAAAAAGCTCAGGTAATTTTACATTTATTTATATATATATATATATATATATATATATATATATATATGCATACGTGCGCAAGGATTCGACTATACTTCCTGGAAATTTTAGTTTGTCCTCTACGCTTCTCGACGTTGTCTAAATAATAAATGGGACATTCTTGGACCGCGCAATATATATATATATATATATATATATATATATATTGATACACGAGAGAATCTCCGATATCGGTTTTTCTTCTGGTGACATTTTCTAATTCCGTTCCCGAGCCGTCCGCAGAAATGCACTGCTTGATTTTGGAATAATCGACGCGCGCATTGGCAATCGCATCCGTGCACTTCTGCGAATAGAATTGAAAGATTGAAAAAAAAAATCCATTACTTGGTTAATTGGTAATTTCAGTTCGAGCCTCGTGCCTCGATTATCAGGAAAAGGTGCCTCTGACGCTTTGGTATTCTATAATTTTCCAGCTTAAATATAGTGTCATTAGTAGGGGTAGCCGTTGATCATATTAGAATGATTTAATTGTGCCATTGATATCGAGTGCATTAATTTTATCGGACGCTCGTAATAAATTAGATATACTTTGAGAGAGAAAAAAATTGGCATTTAATAAACTGGAGCGTCCGAGACGTTCTTAGAACTTTCTCAATTGAAAACGATAAAAAGGTGTCTGCTTTTATTATTATACGTAAACAGCGACCCTTTTATTCTTATTAATTATTAATTTGCATTATTCGATGCGACGAATGCTTTTAAGAAAGCATTCCTTATATTAATGTCATTCGTTATAAATGAGATATATTATTATCTTCATTTCCATATTAATAAAATTTGTCTGTGATATTTATTTATTTGTTAATATCTACTTTATGAAATTGTTTTTTGTATTGAAATCAGATGAGCACCTGGATCAATAACAAAATCTTTCACAAAAATTGTAAAGTAAAGTCGTCCGTATTAATGTAGAAAAGTGTCAAGATACAAAAATAGATCTATCAATCCTAAAGCGCATTAAAAAGAACAAGCAGATTTAAGATGCACAAAGTCAATGCTAGTCTCTAGAAATTAGATTATTTTTATGTAAAATATGCTCGTAAGACACTTATAATTTCATCCTAATCATATTACCCGCGCTCGTCTAACAAATCATACCCCCATATACCCCTCAATATCGGCGAAAAGTAACAAAACCAACTCCAATCTAATTTTCAAAGAGAAATTAGGAATTCTGAAGCAAAATTAGGAGTCTCCATCTTAAAATTACGGGATATATTACTTTTCGATGCAAAATTTTTGTATGACCCAGTCTTCCCTGACGCTGTATATTTAGATTAATGAAAATAATTCAGACTCGTTTTGTACGTAGATTTTAAACTAAAAATATCTAATCTTCCGTTGAGTATATTCTTGACTCGAAACAAATGAATGACAGACCGAAAAATTCGCGTCTAAATTTATTTAAACGAGTGTCTGAACGTTCAATTTTGTCAACTTATTTTTCTGAGTGATAATGGGAGGAATGAGTCTAAGTGAGAGATCTTTTGTGGTTGTTTCAGTATGATATTTCTATACTCGACACTTTCACATTTCACTTATCTATACATTATAAGTAGAGATAAAAGCATAACATATGCCATTATAAATAGCATTCGTAACATTTCGTTGTTTATATTAAAATATTAGTTCATTGTCCAATGATTAGTAGTGAATCCACACCTATATTAATTGAATAGTTCAGTTTGTCATTTACGCTGCTGCTTGAATTAAGATTATTATTAAAATGAACGTATCGTGAGATTTAATATAGGCTTTCGCTCGAAGACAATGTCGCGTCCAACAATTTGCAGATTATTATTGAAGAATTATCAATTAGATTTTAATTCTATCGTTCGTTCGAGCTATTTGCACATAGAAACGTGCATATCATACATCAGCGTATGCATATGTTAATCAGCGAAAGTTAACTTTCAATTCGAAATGCAACCCTCAAAATTGTAACAACGCGTGGCCTTCTTTATTAAAATCTCCCCTTATCAGACCAATCGGTACGACCAATAAAAAAAGCCTTCGACCATGCGTACGCTTTGAACTGGCTAACCTCGCCACTACCGGCCGCTCTTTGAAATTCTTGCTCGAATTCAGGGCGGCCGTGCAACCGATTCGCCTTCTCACTCAGACCCTCCCCCCCCGCCCCCTGTGTGTCGACAGGTACTACGCCCGCTTCATCGTCGTCTGCCTGCTGCTTAACAAGATGAAGCTGGTGCGCGAGCTCGTGCAGGAGCTCGACGCCCAGATCGCCGACTACAGCAGCACGTACGAGCCCGACGACCAGGTCGAGTGGAACCTCGTCCTCGACGAGATCAAGGCGTTCGTGAAGGCCGAGTCGGCGGTCGGCGTGCTGCACGCCGAGTCGAACGCGCCCGTGGTGCTGACCCACAGGCTCGGGCCGCTGAGCTCGCCGCCGGTCGAGCGCTCGCCACCCATGTGCCTCTCTCTGCAGGAGATCCTCATCGTCGGCAATTGCGCCGATCAGGTACGTGCGTATGATGAATCTGTGTTTGTGTGTTTGTGTGTGTGTGTGTGTGTGGGGGGGGGTGTACGCGCGCGTCGGGGGCAGACGGATTAACGGGTGGGAGGATGCTGGGCGGACGAGCGATCCGGCCAGACGGACGTGGGTACGGAAGGACGGAGCTGTTAATACATCGTGAGAAATTGTCGGTAGCGTAATTCCAAGGCAAGCTGTAAGTTTCCGTACATATATGTACAGATACTTATATACGTAAAAATATCGCAGATGTATGTATAATGAATTTCGTATTTTTTATTTTTCTTAAATAATCTTTTTATTTATAAGATCCTCCTGCAATGAAAGAAACTAATCTGCACTTTTAAATAATAGCTAAACAATATCTGTATTTTCCTTATTAAATTACTTATATAGTTAATTTAACCAAATATTGATTATCAAATGAATGCTGAGATTTCAATATATTTAGTTGGATTCCTGAATTTATTTTTCAAGTATAGAAACTACTACTGCACATATGTAATTTCGAACAGAATGAAAAAAATTTAAAAACAAACTTAATAATATCATATTAAAGAACAAATTTCCAAAAACTGTTACCGTAATACTAAAGTTGCCTTTTACATAAGAACCGCCGATTCTTTCAGTTTTATTCGATTTTACAATGCTTATTAAATTAAGTCTTCAGATGCTTACGTTATCGTGTGCGAGTATCGATAGAGTTTAGAGGATTACGCTATCGAATTAAAAAATAGGAAGAAGGAGAGAAAGGGATACAACGACAGCAGATCTAGACACGTGTTAAGAGAGGCGGTACAGGCTCCCCATATATATATATATGATAAAAGTTTTTTTCTTGTTTGTCTGTTCAATAATACGAGGTATTTTTACAATTCTTTGTTAACATTATTCAATCGTACATATATACATTCAACCGATCGCAAGATCCAGTACGAGATTTTAAAATATTCATTTGATGAAAACAAAAATGTTCTTATATCATAATTTTTTAAAAATAAATATCTCGTATCTGATGAATGATATTTATTAAATTATTGGAGATCGCTTTATAAGGTTTCTATCCTGCTGGCAAAATAAATAAAGTAAAAATATTCAATTTCTCATTTACCAATCTTGATTTAATTTCGTTTTTCTGAATTTGATTAAAATTTTCTAGATGAAGATTTATCAATAAACTGACTTTATAAAATATAAAAATGAATTTGAAAAAATAGAGCAAAAGTTTTTAAAAGTTATTTTAATATTTTGTGTAACAATTAGTGTTTATTAAAGTTACTTTTTTGCTTAAAAATTATATTATAATAATACCAATATATTGGCTTTTATAAAAAAAAAAAACTATTATATTTGAGGCTGAGAAGGAAGAAATTATAATTTGTAACTTATTATACGAAAGATGTCTCAGTTGTCAAAACGACTAATTTTTTGAGTCTTTTTAAAATGTTAATATTATGATGATGTTGACCGACTGGGTGAGACAAGTATAGTAGATTATTTAAATAAAGTTATGGAATAATACAATTTCATACTAACGTACAATAAAATTGTTGAATCTTTCGGATAAGGAGCAATGTATTGACCGATATAATCCGTTTCATTTCAGTTTTCATTACTACATTTATTAACAATTGAGTCATTTTAGCATTCGTATTAAATAGAAAATCCTTTAAAAAAATTTCAATTAATTATAGGTCAGCAAATCGAATAAATAACTCGTAAACAATAGCAATATGTCACGTATATGTTTTCCGACCTGCTGAATTTAAATCCGTTGATCGTGTTGTCCTAGTTTGAATTTTTTTACATTAAATTATATTTAATCTCTAATAGGAGATTAATATTACTTAAATAAATAACAAAAAAAATTATATTTATAAATCTTATAATCGAGAAGACTTTGTGATTTCTTTACTCGGATGAGATTGCAATCGATTTTCTTCTGATATTTTCGAAAATACCGAAAATCCGCCATAGAGCAATATTTGAATTTATCATCCAGACAAATACATAAGAAATATCAATGTAATCTTTTCAAAGTTGTTTTTTCCAAATCATGCTCTTATTTTTCATGATTAGCGAAAATACTATTATTAATACATAACATCCCAACTCTTCCTCGGCTCCCAGGTGAAGTTCAGCGAGCTGTCGATGGACATGTTCAGGATGCTCCAGACCCTGGAGCGCGAGCCGCGCGACGATCCGAATCACCTGCACGACGCCTCGCCGGCCGGCCGTATGCCCTTTCGGCCGGGCCCCTACCCGGCCGAGAACGGCGCGCCACGCCGCGACAATCCCCACAAGTATCTCCTCTACAAGCCGACTTACAGCCAGGTCCAGGTGTTCCTGGCGAGCGGCTTCAAGGAGCTGCCGGCCAACGGGGCGCTGCTGCTCTACCTGTCCGCGGACGGCTGCTTCTCGTCCGTCAAGCGGCCGGAGGAAAGTGAGTTTTACACGATTCTGTTGTATATATATATATATATATATATATATATATATATATATATATATATATATACGTATTCGCCAACGCGAGCGCCGAATGAGACTTGGATCGCTTTGTCTTTAATTTCTTTTTTCTTCTTTATTTTGCGTGCGACTGTGCAACTGTACACTTTAAATTCGAGGCAGTGAAAACTGATGGAATCCAGTGAAAATCCGATCACTTAGTAAAACTTCGTTAGTGACTGAATTTACAGTGGATTCCAGGACAGATTTCACCGAGGCTTGAGCTGAGCTTTTTGGCTTTGATCGATAATAATTGAGCTTTTTAAGTATATTTTACATAATGCTGAGCGTGGCTTGCAGATGAAAGTATAATGCTCTCTACCGATAAGTCCATGTCCGATAAGATTCTGTCTAGATCAAGTAGAACTGCGAGAATTAAAACTCCTTTTTTATTGCTAATTTGCAGTCGTATTTTTATATTTACGTAGGGTAATTTAACGATAATAACTAACATATTTGGAATGCCTTGTAATAATTTGTTTTTCCTTTTTCACGTGCCTGAAAGTATAATTAAATCTTGATTAACAGCTGTTTCTGAAACAATGTTAAATTAAATAAAAGCAAGAATGACAAAAAACATAGCTTTAGTGCATTTTGAAATAAATAAACCCAAGAAAAATGTCTCTGTATAATTTTCCAATGGAACAGAAAACATTCTCGAAACACGCATTAGTCGCAACTGTGCCTCTTGCCAATTATATATATACATGTATAAAAGTCATGCCATTTATCTTTGTGCTTCTTAGAAAAGTTTCTGGAAACTGTTACACAGGGCCAAAAACGTGCGAACCAAAAATCAAACTTTCGAAGAAAAAAAAATGTTTTTAAGAGAAAAAACCAAGAGTCGATAAAGCACACTCGGGGCCGAAATGCAAGAGCAATAAAGGGATCGTCAGTCGTCCTGATACCAAAGAGTTCGCGACTTTAGCGTAGCGCAAATACGTTTTGGTTTTTACAAACGTTAGATAATCCTTTAACGATATGTAAGGTTGTCTTAACTTTAATTAAAATTTGATACTTTGGTATTAGTATAATCGTCAATGCGGATACCCTTCGCATATTTATGTGTATAAGTTTTCGTACTTCAAAGGAATCGAAGTCCCCGATTTATTGAAATTCAAATCCTGTCTAATTCAGAGTATGAAGGTTTAAGATGCATATCCTTTAAATATCCATGAATCCTAAACCAAGGACTTTTTAAATCGCTAACTCTATTGTTACGATTTGATCAGGACGAAAATATGTCATAAGCAATTGTCAAACTCATATTAGTATAAAATCCATTATCTAGCAGCTAGGAACTGAAAAATCATCATTAAAAAATGTCTTTTTACTGACTTATAATGTAGAATCATTGGAATAATCTCAACAGAGCCAATCCTTTGATGGCAACGAATCAATCACTCCTTAAATAGTGAACATTAAGACTTATATTTGGTAAACAAATTTTGACAAATTTATTATTTCAAAATGCAATTAGAGAATTCTGTCATTTGGACTCTGCTCGTATTAGTCATTTTTCAATTAATTTTAATAATATAATACTAAAAATTTTTATATGCTGATGCGATAAATCGTTGTAGCAATCGCGTGATATAAGATAAAAATTTTTTTGGAAATATTAACTCAAACGCTTTTCCTAAGGGGATGCTTACGGAGGGTTGGTATGATTACGAGCCAACATAATAAAAATGTTTACTTCTTTTCTACTAAATCTCTATTGTTCATACGTGTCAAACTTTTACTCACATCCGTCAACGTACTTTATCGTAAAATTACAATTTTCAATTACAGAAAAACTAATGTTTAAGTCATTCTGTAGAAATTGATTGGAGTATCGTTTCACGACCGCTCTTTTCAGATGTAAAATTCGTGCTTCCTAGATTTTAGAGAGAATCCGCATTCTATATATATATATATATATATATATATATATATATATATATATATTTGTATACATATATCCGAAATCTGGATCAAATCTTCGTCGCGTGTATCTCCAGCTCCTCGGAATAGTCGGAAATCCAGATCGTCGTGCCGGATCGTTGACTCAGCTCGATTTGGCATCCGCGGCTTCCGGCAGCACGGCGTCTCTTGCATATAGACATCCCACGTGCGCGCCGCGTGGTCGATGCCCCGCGTCTCGTCGCGGTCGCCGATCCATACCGCGCAATAATATATGTGTACGTGTGTATAAATGTATAGACATTGATACTACTGTATCGTACACGCGTTTGCTCTCTCTCTCTCTCTCTCTCTCTCTCTCCCTCCCTCCCGCTCGCTCGCTCGCTCGCTGGATTAAATGCAGGAGAGGTGTGCGCCCGATGTCTATCGCATTTGGCACATTTGTCCAAAGGGCTTCGGTCGCGCGCGCATGAATGCCCGTCGAACCTTTTACGTGGTCGAGGCGCATATGCTTGCTTGGGGCTCTTCCATTCCCCGCCTGCCTTGGTCTTTTATATATATATATATATCTATTTCTCTCTCACTTTTTCTCTCCTTGACACGGTTATAACATATAGCGGGGAGGGCACGATTACTCGAGACGACACCTGTATTATTTGTATATAGGGTCAAGATTGTTACATAATAACGTGAATTTAGCAGAGTCAGGGGGTTTGTACCTATTGGTGCTTTACTTCGTTTCTGTTCCACCCTTCCGTCGATCTGTTTCGCCTTTCTTTCTTTATATATATATATATATATATATATATATATATATATATATATATATATATTTCATAGATAGTAGGACATCGGTTCTCGTATATAGTGGGGCGAAAAGATGCGCATCGGCTCTTTTAGCACTAATTCTGGATTGGGCCAGATCACTGTCTATGTTTGCCGAACATACCCGCGTCTGATGTTAGATGAAATTATGCCGCTCGCTCGTGTCTGTGTGTATATATGCGCGTGCGCATGTATGCATATGTATGTATCTATGTTACGATTAAGCCTGCTCAGTAGTTCCTAGAGGATGGTTACAGCTGCACGCTGCGGCGGATTAGTCGATGGGGCAGAACGCGTTGGAAATGTTGACAGTTTCAAGGCTTTGCGGCATACATGTAGCATAATAGAATCCTCCGCTGTAAGCTTAGATGGAGCTAAGATTATCACGAGGGGGATTTTTTATAAGCTATACGAATAAGTCTATTAAATTATTGATTCGATTTTTCTTCTTCCCCTTTAGTCATTTTTCTCTCTATTTCTATGTTCCTTCTTAATGTAAATGAAGTAAATGCCAAGGGTGATCATATAGTTTTCGTATTTTTTTTATAAGAAAGAAAATATATTATAATAACTATGGAGTTGATGAAGTATTCTACATTCACAGATTTAATTAGAAGTAAACTTTTACAAAGTAAGAAATTATTTTTTATAAACGAAAATTGTTCGCAGTTGAAAATACGTTTTTATATTTTTAGAAATGCTAAATTCAAGGACGTTCAGAATTTTGATTTGTAGTACGTTAGGAATTTTCTATATTTTCAAAAAAATCATTGCAATGACATCTCAAACAATGCTCACTATATTCACATCCTCAAACACAATTTTGACCACAATTCCCATTCGACTAAAGCCAACTGCACGAATCATAAAGTCTAAAAAATTTCTAACCCGCACATACGAAGATTTATAATTTTGAGTTTTTGTTGATTCTTTGGTAAATGTAGGAAATATCTAGTGTGCTACATAAAATGATCGACGAATCTTAAAAAAAACATTTAAATGAAGTTTATTTATCGTCTGCACGTTATTTTTTTTTTTAATTTTTAGTTCGGGAAACTTGATAAAGATGAAAAGGTTTGAAATAAATAATAATATGAAACTCAAGAATAATAATAAAAAAAATTTATAAACAAATTTTATTTTAAAATGTTAAAGGTGTATAATTACGGAGGATTAAATATTTTATTATTTTGTAAAAAGATTATTTACTTTTACGTTTTTACGTTCTACTAAAAGCTCCGATGAGAAATAATTTATTAGCGAAACCTTAAAATCTAATAATTTCAAATTTTTGTGTCAAACTAATACGAATCGAAATATTTCTTAGTCGGAAACATTTTGGCACCATCCATGCAGTCAGTTGTAAAACTTTACGAATAGTGGCTGTTATCTATGCAATAAGTATAAAACAAAGATGCCCATGTCTGTGTTATTTATAGCAAATGTTCCGCTATCTTTGAAATTTTTTGACAACTTTCCAACTTGAAACACTTACTAAGAAACTGGAATATGGTCTAAAAAAGAAAAAAACTTAAAATAGACCATTTAACTCACATATCACGTCTTATACAAATTTTTTTCATAATAAAGTCGAAGCGTGCGATTTTCGAAGAATAATCGAATGCGACTGAAGCTTCGTACAAATGCCTATTTAAAGATTTCAGCCCAAGAAGTCACTAGTAAATTAAAAATTAAAACGAAAAGACGATATATAAGATAGGCTTTAACTTTGAAAAGGAATAAGTTAAGCTTTGACGGAAACACAGGCAATGAATTTTTTTCGGAAAAACCATCCCGCAAAACTCATGAATTAAATAAATACTATAGAGTAAGCATAAAGATAACAGAAAGTACGCGTATGACATATTATCGAACAAAGCCACAATTTTCTGTACCTCAGCCTAAGTATTTATAAGATTTTAAAGATAAAATATTCGTACTTTTCACACGTATTCGTTGCAAAATACGTGCACACACAAGCAAATATTTTGCCAGCATAAATCAACGAAATCAATTGCCATTATAGAAGCATAATTTTAAATCAAATGGAATAAGAGTCCTGACCGGGAATTTAAATGAACAAGATTTCAATTGAAAATTATGAGTAAAAATAATTCTCATTCTAGTTAAAATTAAAATGATCCCTATTGACTCGGTTTTGTGATAAGATTTCAATTCGGTATATTAATAATCGAAGTATCAGTTGGAATCTTATCAAAAATGAACGATATCGATTTGAATTCCTATTGGACAAAATACAATGTAGTTATGTTAATTGCAATTTATTAGGCAACTAATATAATTTTAAAAAATTTGCATTATTTTTTTAGAAACTACGATACATCTAATAAACTAGAATCTAGATTTATATAAAATTTCAACTTAATTTATTATTCAATTGTAATTTCAAATTTAAATTATGCCACTATTCGTCACAAACACAGGGGGCTATTCAAATCAAAATTAAAAACTCGAAATTATTTCACGATTTTAAAATTATTTTGAATTACTACAGTTTACGATTTCATGTATCAGTATTAAATACTTTATAGTCTGTCATAAAATTAGAACTATAAGTCTGACTTAAAATGATTACGAGTGATTTCAAATGTATTCAAAATGATTTTAAACAATTGGACACATTATTCCTAATTTTTTTTCTTCAAAATAATTGCAATTACTGAGAATGATTCGTTAATGTCGAGGGTTCAATGATTTTACAGAGTGAATAGCCTCTTCGATCGAAATCCATGTTCAAACAAAGTGCAAATTTCCCGGTACAGCACGACGTTGAGACAAGTCAGCAAATTTCGAACAGCGTACAAGAGTGTAGAAAATTGATGAGCTAACCAGGCTTACCTTGAGTGCACAAAATATTACAAAATATTTATGGATTTTTTATAAAATATTTCATGCTAAGATTCATAAAATGTTTATAAAATATTTGACAAATGTTTTGAAAAAAACTATTTAAAAATTTTTATAAAATATTAGAATAAAATATTTTAACACAAATCAATGTATATATATATTTGCAAAAACCTTTTTTTTTATTAATGCAATTTGAATCTTCAATGAGATTATTTTGCTACAAAGAAAAATTGTCCGTATAGCTACAGACTACAATAAATAGTACATAATTTTTTACATAATTGAATTAATACAATTTTTTCGTGTTACATACGTTTTCTCAGATTTTACAATTTTAAATTGCTTTCCTTTAAGAAAGAATGCAATAAAATCGTTTTGGCATATAATTTTTTTATATTTTATTAAAAAAAATCTTTTCAAATAATTATATATTATATTCCTATAAACTATTTCAATAAATGTGTTTATCGCTAGATGCCGAAGATATTTTTTGTCGTACACTCAATAGGTTTTACGTAGTTTCATCATTATATCTTAGCGAAAATGTCAAGTTCTAATGGCGTAGGAATTCTTCTGACATGTTATTATTTAAGTTAATAACGCATTATTAGTTTTTCATGAATTGCATGAGACAGATTTTGTTAAAAAAATATTATTCATGGCATATTTCGCATATTTGTAAATAATTTACGATGTTGTGAAATAGTTTTGCGCTGTTAGGTTTACGTCTTCCGTATCCCTCCAGTTTTCATGGCGTTTCGAAGGTGCGTTAGAACAAAAAGAACTCTAGTATAATTTAATAAACGTCAACATTGTCTCGACGTCTTGCCCAATACTCGAGCACACTCACACAGCACTGCACACACACACACACACACACACACACACACACAGCGCGCGCGCGCATGTACACGTAGCAGACTTGCATACAGACCCGCGCTTCATGCAAGAAAGCGGTGCGCACTGACTGCAACCCCCCTCCCCGATTTTCCCTCCCACCTTTGCGTTTCAGTGGGCTACGACCTCGGCGGCGTCTCCACCTCCTCGAAGCGCGAGCCCGAGCACGGGGGCGGGGGCGGCGGCAAGCAGCAGCAGCAGCAGCAGCGCCTCGCCGGCGGCAAGGAGCCCCACTGCCTCTACCCGGGCGATCTCTACCCGTTCACCCGCAAGCCCCTCTTCGTCGTCGTCGACTCCGACAACAGCTTCGTGTTCCAGCAGATACCGCGCTACTTCGGCCAGCCCCTGATGGTGCTGATGTCGCCCCAGGACACGCCCACCGGTCTGAGGGAGCTCAGGCACGCCGGCAGCCTCTTCACCCTGTTCCTGCACTCGCCGCTGGCGGCCTTCTGCCTCATCTGCAACGTGGCCAGCCTGCCGATACACCACTGGGACAGGTGCCAGCGCTACGTCGAGCAGTTCCTCATCGAGGCCTGCCGCCTCGTCCTGCGATCGAGATGCGGTAATATTTATAACGTTCCGCATACATAAGACAAATACGTATTAAAAAGATCCATTGCCGAGTCGACCCGCTTTTATCGGAGGGGAGGTCCCGGCGATTTCTGGCACTGGATCTCGCACTACGGCGGCGGGCTTTCTCGGTTTGGCCGGGAGGGGGGATGGGGTCGTTATTGCCCTTTTGAGGAGAGGCAGACGGGGTGCGAGAGCAGCTGCCTAGCCGCCGCGGGCACGCATCGGGGGGATCACGATGACGGAGTTTGGAATTTAATTTTATTATTTTCATATACATAGTAAATGAGGGGGGGGAGGGCTCGATATAAATTTATTAGACGATTCTCTTACGTCGATGCTTTTTCGGTGCTCGAGTACTTTATATTTGTTGCATATCGGAAAATCCGCGCAGAATTCGAAGACTATGTGGCTATACTACTCTATCTGTATCGTTGATCGTTTCTCGTATCACAGACGGAGAAACGTTAATAGACTCTTGCCGTTGCTTTTATATCCAAAAGACTTGGTCAGTTGTTTTTTGCTTCATCCGTTCGCGAGATAGTTTATAAATTTTGTAGCTCGATCGATAACGCTATTTTCGTTGATTGATTCGCGTCTTGAAAAGAGACGTGTATGATGAAATTATTAATTAAATTTACCCTGTTTCACTATACGAAGTATTTTAAGTTTCACCGATCAATCGCGTGTTCCGAAAATATAGACACGTTCGATTCACTCGTTGCAAGTAAATTTCAGATAGAGAATCTATCGGTAGAAATAGTTAAAGAATCATACGTACACACAATGCATATGAATTCCCATGGACAAGTAAGTCATCTAATTTTATATATTTAAAATATAATCTCGTATGAGCGCATTATTGTAACGTCGAATCGGTTTTTCAGTTATCCATGAGTACTTCAAAAGTGTGCATTATGTATGAATTCCTATAGGTAACAATGGCCCATGGTTAAGTCAGCTGTTAGTCGAAAATTAAATAAAATTCAAAAGGAAGTATCTTCTATTTTAGGAATTGATAATACTGATAAAAAATTTTCATTGCGCTAAATCGCTAAGAAATGTTTCTTGACCCCGAGAAAATAATTTTGCCGAAACAGATTTTATGATTTTGAATCACAGTCAATGTCACCATAAAATGGCTAACTAAACTCAAGAATCTATTTCTGGATAAAAAAACAATAGTTATCGGAGTCTTTTAATTTTATTCGGATCTCGAAGTCGTCCTTGACCATGATCCATGGGCCCTGGAGAAGGTTACAAGCGTCCTTATTCTAAACTCAGAAGCTTACCTCTCGCACTTAATTTAAAAAATCGATAGATAATGGGACAAATAAATTTTAGTTTAATGCACAATTGATGAGTCACGTGATATTTGACCTTTCATATTCCGAATTCAACAAGTTTCAGAAGATTTTAAAATGTTTGGCCAAGTACAATTTTTGACCAGAAAGTTTTCTGCTACAGCATAATAAATTTTCCACTAATTTAGTATATTGTACTAAGTAATTCATGACCGTATAAATTCCCATGTATTTCATGGTGTCGAGATTATGAAGCTTACATTCAAGATGACTTCGACGGTTCGATTAAAATTAAGGCAGTCTAAAGAATCTCAGAAAAGACTAGCACATTCCATATTCTTACACAGAAGACTGACACCTGCTAATTTCGTGGTCGAAAACTAACATATCGATAAACATGTAAAACAATAAACCTTATTCTAGAGTATTAAAAAAATTTCATTTGGAGTAATCAAAATGTTTTAATCTTCAACACGAGACCTAGAAATACGTTGAAATCCAAGGAAAAACTTGATACTTCTCGTCGTAAAGTACACGAAATATGATAGTTTGCTCCGTGGAAATTGAGTTACGCTATTTTATGCGGCGAAATGAATTGTGCTGGTTGTCGTTGGCGACGTCGATTTAGAACTGTGACTGTATCTTTTCAAATGGGCGACCCTACATTTGATGTCATATTTTGTCATTATATGTGACTATTATCGTGTCATTGACAAAAAATATATGGGCTTTGCTATTCTTATAACGCCAAGGTAATCCCGTGAACGTTCCTTGAAAAATTGACTTGAAGGTCGGATCCAATGTCAACAAATTGGAATCACATCTTTTGACCTGTGATACAAGTATATCCATACACCTAAGGATGTATGGTTTATATTACTGATATTTACATTTGCTGAGAACACATGAATTACATGAATTGATGCTGAAATTTAGCAAGCTTAATAAACAGACATTATTTCTCCTCTGTACTGAATAAAAATTAGATAGAATTAAATGAATAAATTAATTAAGGCCTGGATTTGTAATTGAACTAGATAATAAATACTACTGTGAGTTTTGTAAAAAAAATTGTTATATCGTTCTAAAAAAAAATCTCTCAATACAAAAAGAAAGCCTACCGTCGAATCAATCGATTTCTGACCCTTTTTACAGAAAAAACCCCTCCTTCTTCCCACTGTTGTATCGAAGCCAAAACATTTTTCTCGCTTCTCTGATATTTTCCCTCTTTCATCGCCGCCATAACCCTTGAAAAATATTAATTAAATCCGCGGGGAAAAAAATCCAGCCGCTTGCCAAATACGAGAAAAATTAACGGAATCGGCATATTGTCGTTTCGTCGCCGAGTATCAACATGTCCGGCCAGCCGACACGTAGACACGTGTGCCACACTATACTTCCTCGTCCCCCTGTCCCCCTGTCGCCCCACTCGCTTATCGGGAATGCATACATACACAGGCCATATATTGATTTGTTTCTTAAAACGTGGAGAGAAAGAGAGAAAAAGCAAAAAAAAAACACAGAGAGGGAGAAAGAAAGAGAGAGAAAGAGGGAGACAGAAAAGAGAGAGTTTCGAACGAACATTGCTCAATCGAGCGTTTCGCGCGCTCCTTCTCTTTCTCTCTCTTCTCTCTCTCTCTCTCTCCCTCTCTCTCTCTTTCTCTTTCTCCCTCCCTCCCTCTTTCTCGCACAACACACAGTCGTCGTCAAAACGACTTTTAAAAATAGCCGATACCCGAAATAACGCCCACGCGTTATATACGTGTATTCGCTCGACACCCTCGGCTCCCGTTTTACCGATTCCCAGGCTTTTTTTCCCCGTGTACGACTCATCCCTCTCCGTCGTCTCCCAACCCCTCTCTCCCTGCCACCCCGCCATCCCCCTCGCGCCTAATGATCGCAGTGGAAAGAGAGGAAATAGTGTGTACGGGCGAGGGTGTAAGGTTTGTTATTTTCTGAATTGCGCAACGGAATATTTAGTTTTGCGCTCGGTCGATATCCGGTGCACCGGCGATGGTTTTCAGCGGGCTTTAACAGGCGGACCCGACAACTGGGATATTTAAATATAGAATACGTATATATATATATATATATATATATATATATATATATATATATATATATATATGTACACATACACAAACACACAAACACACAAACACACACACACACGGACACACGCACGGACACACGCACGCACACACGCACGCACACGGACACACGCACGCACACGTAAACGTGCATGTATATGTATATATACACGTAGAATGGGGTTAACATTACTTTTTTAAATTTAATAAGTAAATTGTATGAAATATTCCTTATTAAATCTTTGAGTACAAACGGATTATATTTTCGCTAAGTAATGGTATGTATAAGATAAAGTAATTAATGATCAGATGAACGGATCAGAATGAACGGTATAAAATATTAATTTTTAATAATACCAAAAGATAAATAATCCTTAGTTTATTATGTCTCTAAATTATTGTTAAAAGAACCTCATATTTAGGGCATCCTTTCCATTTACATAAGCAACTATTATTTTCAAGCAATAATAAAAATCCACTGTATGTAATTTTTGTTTCTAATATATTTTTATACATTCTGTTCTAAGGGCACGCAACAATTTTTTTCACATAAAATATTAAAAGCAATTTTCTGTAGAGGGTGTTAATATATTACAAGTATAAATTAAATTAGCCACGATGTCAGCTTTCAAGTTCATCTGAAATAAAAAAAATCAATGGTTTTTGAATCGGTTAATATATTGTTATTTTATATGCAAATATATGTAGGAAACATATTCAAATTTATTATTTCAATCAACACATTTAATATATTGTATTTATATAAAAAATTTATACCCGTACAACGTAATAATAATAGTATATATTAACAAATATAATTAAAATTTATATATCGAGTAAAGATTATAAAAACTTTCATATTTACGTATTTTGATCCTACTATAATCTATTAAACATGCCTTAGTAGTATGAATTCAGGCAAAACTACACAGCTAAAAAAAAAATATCTGTGGGTTATAGTGTGTTACAGTCCAGGCAACTGAAAATTTTGATATATTATCGTAAGTTCTTTTTTTTTTACAAATGTGACAGAAGGACTCTTTATGGCAAATTATTGTCAGTGCACCATAAGGATAAACAATTCTTTATAAGTTTGAAAGGACAATTATAAAAGTTTCATTAAAAAGCATCAAAATCACAAAAAATTCCACCCTCTACTACGTACAAAAGATGCCCTTAAAATGACAAAACTCTCGGCAAAAACGAACCCCCGTCCTAATACCGCATTTTCCATTTCAGAATCGAGCGTCCTGCAATTCTTCGGCGACGACTTTCTCCGGCTGCTGCTGCTGCGCTACGTTTTCTGCGACGTCGTCCTCCACCTCCATCGCTCGTTCCGGGGCAGGCAGCAGAGGCCCCGCTGCCATCCGCCCCTGCCCGAGGCCGAGGTACTGGAGCATCCCTCGCTCCATCATCTCGTCCTCGATCTGGCAAGCTGCCTCGACGCGCGCGATCACTTCCCGGACAGTAACGAGCTCGCCTGACCCCGGCGTCTGCCGGCTTCGGTCGACTTCGCCGATCAGCACTGGTTAGAGCGCACTGGATGCGACATTTTTTGTTCTTCTCGTTTGCCTCGCGCCTTCTTTGTATTTTTTTTTTTTTTTTTTTTTTTTTTATTGACAGGAGAGAGATGTTTTTGTTTTAAGCGCATCTGTAAATTTATATTTTTTAAATTATAGTTAACGTTATATACATAATTTTATCGGTTGAGAGTACAATTTTTTTTTGAATGCTATTTTAAAATTAGCTGCGTTCGATAATTTTAGAGAATGCCAAAAAAGTATTAATTAGTTTTATGGATTTTTCTTTCTCAATTAGGATGTATTACTTACACGTTACCTGATAAGAAGTAGAATTTTGTTCTGTCATTTTACTCTATTCATATTATTTGGCGTTATTATATCGACGAGATGAATTGGGAGGGTTTGTTTCTCGTCGAAATTCTATGACGTCAGAACCACATGTAAATATAAAAGTGACTTTGGGTATTTAGGATTGAATGATCGAGTTTCTTTTTGCTTCATTTGAAATGGAATATACATTTACACGTTGTCATTTCAATAATTCATATTTATTTTTTTTTATGAATATTTCAACGAATTGTCGAAATAAATTTGATTGAGATATTGAAAAAATTATTCAAAGCAACTTTAGTCAAAATAGGCTTATTTATTTAATTGTATTAATGATTCGTGTTATTATATTTTTAATATATCGCGCATGAAAAAAAAGAAAAGAAAAAACTGTAAAGTGTATGTCTTCTTCAATTTTTCGTGCAATCAGAGCATTTACTTAAAACCATCACCTTCGGCGTGGATTTTATTAAAAATCATAGTATTTTTTAATATAACTACATAGACTGTATAGTCATATTTGGAAATATTTTATAAGAAAATGCTGAACTAATACTCTAGTAAATAATTGTAACTTTTCGAAACATATCATTTAGAACATGCAGAACTTTGTACCATTAAAATAATTGCATTTTAACAAACAAGTACAAAAATATATTATTGCATCAGTCGCATAAAGTTCTGTTGTAAAGAATACATTGAAAGAAATTTGTTGTGATTTGTTGTGATTTGTTGGAATACGTATTCGTCTAAAATTTTTCTTATAATTTTGAATTTCTTTAGTTTATAGAGATCTTGAAAATAAAGAGAGCATATACCATTTATTTAATTACATTTACAAAAAATCTGCGAGATACTGTCAAATTCAGGATCCAAGAAAGTAACTCGTTTTGTTAGCATAAAATAATTAGGTAATAGTATTACTTAATTGGGCAATATTACTTTTTGTTTTTTCAATATTTGAACAAAGAGTAAACTTATTTACAGGCCGAAATCCTTTTTCAGACTACGAAAAAGATAAATTAATACAAATTAATATAAAAAATAATATATAATATAAAAAATAATATATAATATAAAAAATAATATATAATATATAAAATAATATATATATATATATATATATATATATATATATATATATATATAAATGTATATATAAATATTATAATTACTTAAAGTCACAGAAAGACAAGTATATTATGTTCATACTGACGAAGAAACTACCTTGAAGATGGGGTAGTTGTTCTGTTAAGGAGTTCTTTCAGCTGTTGCTTGGGGCAGTATTTTGAATAAAATTAATTTCATATAGATGCTACAGGTTTTCTCCAATTTCTAGAAAATACTTTTATTTATCTTAAGATTTTGGTATTCATTATCATGAAGGAGTTCTAGGATATAGTTAAAATTCAAATACATAATCATGTAATATGATATAATATAATAAAAGAAGAATAAGACATACAATAAGAAATCACTTTATAACTGTTTGTAATTTTCTTTCATGTTAAACTAATAATTATGTTTATCGCTCTTCCAGTCTCTACACAATAATTTAATTATTAGTATATAATGACAGTCAGCCTGTCTTTATTTGTAATCACGCCCCTAGAATCTGAAATAAAATTCTACTAAAATAAAAATAAAAAATTTGAAATAAAAATAATCAACACATAAAGTTAGCAAAGGATGCTCTGATTGCCCTACCGACAACCACACGTTTCTATATACTTGGTTTCTTTAAACCGTAAACAAGAGTCAATTTATAAAATGAATATAAAAGTAATGTTAAATGTTTAAAGTAATTATAAAAGTAATTTATAAAAGTAATCTTCAGTTCAGATAAACATCACAGAGTCGAAAAAATATAGGCGAAAACATTCTTTTACGATAAATATCAATAGTACTTTAACAGCTGTGAAAAGATAAGCACATCTACACGTTAATGTGTACATAATTATATGTAATATATTACCGTTATAAAAAAAAATTATAAAAAAAAAGTTGCACCGTAGCTTGCAAATATAATTAATAGAGGAAATTTCAATAGCGCATCCATCGCTCATACGACAATCCGACAATGTTACAGGGACCAGCAGCAGCGGGAGCAGCAGCAGCACCGCTCGACCCCCAAGCAGTCCCTGCACTACGGCTCGGCCAGCCGGGATTACGACTACGACTACTGCGGCAGCGGGGCCGGCAGCTCCGCCGGCTACAACTACAGCAACAAGATCGCGGGCCTGCGGCCGCACTGAGCCCCGGCCCCCGGCGGCGCCGTCCTCGGGCCCGGGCGCGCGTAACGGCTGCACAAAAGGCAAACGAGGAGGGAGCCTGTCGCTCCGCTACCGTGGCTGGGCGGGCGGAGGGGGAAGTCGTGCGCTCGCCCGTACCCCGACCCCACCCCGCCCACGGCCTCCCCTTCGCTTCTATTATACACATAGGCGCGTACGTGCATACACGTACGCGCACGCGTGCGCTCGCACGTGAGCATACGGCACTCGTGCGATCGACGCGATTCCCGCGCGCGACTACTGCAAATTCTTGGGCGATCGTCGCCGGCTCGCTTGTTTATTATATAATCCTATCCTACTCCCGCGCGTTCCTCGCGGCCCCCCGTGGCGATGGGCCGCTGGTGCTGCGCTTCCGCTTCGTGGATATATATATGCTTGCATGTACGCATGTATGTATGTGTGTATGTATGTATATATGCATATATATATGCATATATATATATATATATATATATATATATCGGGTGAAAGGCTGATGGGTAGGTGGTGGCGGATGGATTTGCACCCGCTGGGGGAGGGGTCTAACGTCTCCGATTTCGACCGCGAAGCGGAAAAGACTTTATTCTTTGTACCTGAACGATTAACATCCGGCGAAGAAACTAATGCTAACGTGCTTATTTCTCGGAAATCCGTCCGTGCGCGACGCACTGAGAAATTGACCTGAAACTGTTTAACGGTGATTAATTTGTAAATCATTTTTTTCGTACACCCCTATCGAGGAATGCCGCGATTATATTGAATTTTCCTAAACGGAACGATTTGTTGAAATATTTATCCGCGAACGATTTAAAGTTATTCGCGAAGGAGCTGGACTACGGGAGATCAAAATGCTCAACTGTTCGGAAATTCGACTGTTCGAATATTCAATGATCCGGATATTCGATTACTCGAATAGACAATCCGCTTGTACGACTATGCGGATATTCCGGATATTTGAGTCAACTCGTGATTCGATTTATATAAATTTATCAAATGATATAAATCCTTTTTTGTCGTTCTGAATTGTTCTAAATTAATTCTTTAAGTATAAGCAATCCAAATCGATAATTATTCTTTCGTTGGGTAAATCTGAGTCAGATATCTGAACATGAGATAATGTTAACCGCATATTCATAAATTTGTGTATACGGATAAACACATGAACAATAACAGAATGATCGAATCAATGGCTAGATTTATAATAGACTATCTATAATAATCACAATTATACGTGAAAAATTTATAGCTCTATGTTTTGCGATATTGGATTTTATAATTTAAAATGTTCAACGAGGTCACTAAAATTTGAGCTCCTTTATGCACATAAATTTAGATCGAGTTAACATTCGTTAAATTAATTTCCAGAAGCAAGCGAGGAGATGTTAATTGTTCTACTATAAAATGTGCAAAAGATCAGGGATAATGTGCATGTTGACATATTACGTATATAGGAGACGCCGTCGAAAGAGAAAAGCGGCGAAACATCTCACGAAGCCTATATATATATATATATATAAACAACCGATGATCATAAATTTTTATATAAACTTACGACGGGACTCTTAGGGAATTAAGCACGAGGATAATGAGAGATATATTGTGTACAAAATTTGACAACTTTGATAATGGTTCCATTAAAATTCATTGTGCTACCTAAAAAATAAAGGTATTATTTATTTCTCACAAGCAAGGCCGTAGATAAAAAAATGTGATTTGTTAAAAGAAAAAAACAAAAGAAAAACAAAAATTCATTGCTGATGCTCGAGCTCCGATTTATCCATGAGGCTGCAGCTTATTTTATCCCAGAATATTCCCCTAATGTCGCGGAGGTGAATTATATATAAATTATACATATAAATATATTGTACAAACATGATAACGTATAATTCACACGAATTCCAAATATTCCTATCCAACTATCAATATGAATATGATAAAATTATATAGTAATTATAGGATCTGCAATGAATTTTGTCACGCAAGAATTTGCAGTAGATTTGCCTTTCCTTTGTAAAAGGAATCAAGTATACAGAAGTTATAGAGGCAATTGGGTATTTCACGAAAAAAAAATAAAATAAAAATATATATATATATATATATTTTAATTGCAATTTATTGTTTCTCAATATTGCTATATAATGACAGATGATATAGATTTGTATCCCTGTGAGAACAAGCAAAAAATGCTGCAAAATGCGCCGGCACTCTACTTTCGTAGATAAAAACAGAACTAACGTTAGCTATTTTCTCTCCTCCCGCAAATCTGTTTGCGTTATTCGGTAATTAGAAGGAAACAAAAATTAGGGATAGATCAGATTCCGCAAATCGAGTGGAGCATGCTCCAAATAAATGAAGAGAACCTCTGGACCTTTAAATTTTGATTAATTTTAATAACTCGAGTATATAAAGATAATGTATATTTTCTGTACTGATAACCATAAACGTAATGAGAAGGAAAGGAGAGGAAGATACATATAGTTAAATTTGATAAAAATTCAGTCGTTATATATAAATATAAAACATAAAAGGAAAATTCCGTTGCGACAATTCGCGCTGTATAATAATTGTAAAGTTTTTAAGATGCAGCAACTTCTATATAAAATTTTAGAACTTAGCTAGGAAAGAATAAAAGGAAAGGTCACAATAAAGTTTAGCCTATAATTTTATTGAAAAACTATACGAAATATAAGAATGTATTGTGAAATACTCAATTCAAATTTCATTCGAGGAGTTACAACTCTTGTAAGCGCTATAACTTCACTGATTTTTAAATTAGATAATGAAAAAAAAATGAAAATATTATTATATATATATATATATATATATATATATATATATATATATACATGCATATATATACATATATATTACTATACATACCGAAAATGTAATATAAAAAAAAATTATGATAAATCTAAGAATGTTTCTTTTAATGCAAAAAAGATAGCTAGCCTTAAGAAGTGAATTTGTGAATTTATCTTGCTTTGAAAAAAAACAAAAAATAAAAAAAATAAAAAACTACTAAAAGATTCGTTTTCGTTGAGTATAGAGTCTCTTACATATAGCAAAAGCAAAAATCACGTTGAAAAACAAGAGAGGAATTAATTCCTAAATTAGAAACGAAAATCTTTTAAATAAATTCCTCTTGCGGATAAACTATATATATATATATATATATATATATATATATATATATATATATATATATATATATATGTATATAATCAAAGTAGGTCTTACACACATACACACACATACACTTATTCCGTTTTCATTGTACTATTTAAATAATTTAGTAATCGACTAGAGAAAAACTATAGAAATATTCAAATTTTCTCTATGAGGTACAATAAGTGAAATCATATTCTCTTTACTTTTTTTACAATTAAGTCTTTTAATGAGTTGCGCGATCTCGTTGTAATCAAGAAAAATAGCGTAAAATATCCCCGCAAACTCCTAAACGAAACAATATAAGGATATATATCTGTATAAAAAATGTTACGACGAAGTTCTGATAAATACACTATACTATACTTCTTACATGGTGTGCGATCGTTTAAGGAATCCATAATCTATATACACTAAAACTTCTTAAGACTTCAGAAACTGTTAAAATAACTTTGACAAAGGCGGTTTTCTCTACAATATTTATCATTTGCATTTACTATTATTAATTTAGATTTAAAAAAGAAGGTTTAACTTTACACCCGATCTAACATGCTCTCCCCTCGAAAATGTAATCTGTATTTTCAGTTAAAAAGTGCGTCACGAATTTAGTTCGCCCTTTTATTTCTAAATAAAAAAATTCACTGAAAATCGATACGATTTCGGCTTGATTCCGAATAGATATTGATTAAATTTTTTTACTGATTATTCAAAATTTTATTGAAAATTATTGTATTTAAACGTAAAGCAATTCAGCGGAAATCGATGAAAATCCATACAAATTCTGCTCACTATCCATGTGGACACTGCTGCATTTCTCTACGGATTTTTGTGTGGATCTTTCGGGTTTCCCGGTAAAAGTTTCGATAGTATTTTATACGGTTTACGCTGAATTCCGTTATAGAATATGACCAAATTTAATCACTGAAAACATACAGTGGATTTTTCTATATTTAAAAATGAGTCGTCTTGGTTTTATGCATTGATTTTTTTAGATTATCAAGTAAATATATATATATATATATATATAATTTCCACTTGATTCTAGTTCGATTCTATATAGATTTTTTCTGTACTTTTTTTTTTTAATTGTAAATTGTAATTTGTTAATTGTAAATTCAGACTGCATTTTTGATAGGGCGAGATACCAGGACTGCATTGCCAACCCTGATAATTTCTTTAAAAAAAAAAAAATAAATAAATGCTCAGTCTCGCCATCGATGCTTTTAAGATGATTCCATCGTTATACATAATCGAGAATACGCCGATCGGATTTTACGTGGGTATCTGTGTATCGATCAATTTAAGAAAAAAAAAGAAGAAGAAAAAGAACAAAAAAGAACAAAGTCGAAGTAAAGATACACATATACATATGCATATATATATATATATATATATATATATATATATATACACAACAACACACAATACGCACGTGCAATTCGAGCGAGAAACTTTGACGACACGCACGCGTCTGTGATTTCCCTCCCTCTCCCTTTTTATACGAGCTCGACTCCTATATATATATATATATATATATATATATATATATATATATATATATATATATATATATATATATAAACATATACAGGTTGCTCGTAGTCGCGCGTACAATATAATATAAGGCGCAGTGGATGCGCGAGGATTCGATTTGAAATCTCGCGCTCGGTTTGATTTTGCGGAGGGCGACGTTTTTCCTGTCCATAATATATTATTATATATAGTTCCGATGGCGGGCGCATTGGCAGCCCGACAAAGCGGCGCGCGAGTTTATAACAATGCGCATTGTTACGAAATGTAATAATGTACAGATGAATTCGAGACTATGGGAGACTATGCTTGAGACCTTTTTGAAAATTGTATGCTTCATTTGCGTTCTGCTTTGAGAGCGAGAGAGAGAGAGAGAGAGAGAGAGAGAGAGAGAGACATTTTTTACATTTCGTCAGATGCTTTTCGTGAGTGTTAATTATTATGGCTGAATACGTTGATGATATTGTATATAATAAATCATTTATAAAAATTCAGCTTTATTAAGTCTTGCGACTGATTAGAAAACTATTATTTATTTGTATATTTATTGCTTTAAAAATTGAATCGTAATGTTTTTAATTTTAATGTGAATATTAATTTTTGTTTTGATTTAGAAATATCAGTTTAAGTTTAGATAATTCTGCAATACGATTATAATAGTCGAAATGCTTTGTTTTATTCCTTAATATTTGTGGAGATTGCTTTAATTAAAAAAGAGTATTGTTATGAATTATATACTCAAGCGTCAATATTGTTATATTTAATTATTTAGGTTTTAAACAACGCCATTGATGTTGAATACTCTTATTTATTTCTTTTATTAAGTTGTAAATATGTTATATTTCGAAATAGTCGTAATGATCTTTAATTTATATTTATTTTTAACATAAATAATTAATATTTACAGAAATACTTTGTGTATGAGCAAAGAAACTGTCTCGTGGTGAAAATCAATAAATCTGTAAAAAGAACGTTACAATTTCTGGTCGAAAAAATCTGTACATCAATGTGAAAAGCCATGGAAAAAATGAGAGCGATGCTTTATTTTGATTCGGAATATCAATTTTTTGATTCGGAATTTTGCTTGCTGCTAGCAAGAAAAAAGAAAATTTGGCTAATTTTTTGAGTTTTCGATTGTCGTAAATGCTTAAAGTATACATACATAAAAACCTCCACAGATACACACACACATACACACACACACACACACACACACACACACACACACACACATAAATAAACACAGCTTATACTTTTGATCGGAAGGTGCTGTACTCGATGTGAGTGAGAGGATGAATAAATAAAAGAAAAAAAATTGTTGATGAAAAAAAAAAAGCGCGGTTTTCTACAGATAAGTATTTTGTGAATCGAGAATCGTTCTTGATCATATCTAAAGCGGAGTGGTGATAAGTAAAAAAAATCCACTGTCAAATAAATAAAAAAATATAAATAAATAAAAATACTATAAAGTCGAAGAAAATGGGTGGCTATCGCATGATTTGAATGAAAAGAAAAACGTATATATACACGAGAGAATGAACAAAGAACGACACCATATTGCGGTTTTATACGTAATGTAAGGCTTATACAGTGACGCTTCCACGAGACGACGGGTCCCAATCGGGCGGGAGGGGAGGTGCTGATCCATGTGACTGTACAGTTAGAGGGGCAAAATTGTGCGTGAAGCAAAGAGAATGGGGGAGAAAATTTTGTTAAACCTTGAGCGTGGCCGACAGAGGGAGTCTGACTTCTGTTTCATTGCTCCACGCGCGCTATCGACTTCGCTCTCCGGGAATCGCAAACTAATTTTCTACTTGTAACGATCGAATCGAAAGTGGGCGGGGGAGAAAATCTACTCAGAAAATAATAAAAAATAACAAAACTTCTAATAGTGGTAAGAGGTTCGCGGAGCGAAGTCGGGAGTGACGGTTGAAGGAAAAAAAATATATATACAATGTCCCCGATCGTCCTCGGTGCTCGAGAAACACACTGTGGAAAAGTTCGAGAATTTTAGGCTCTATCTTATGAATAAAACTTCATGCTCTTTTCGACAAATAATTCTCAATAATTGGATTTTCTTTGAGTTATCCTTTATTATCTCTGTCCTTCTCGTTCCCACACAAATCTAGATATGGGGCCTGAAAAAACAGTCCTTTAAGATTAGATAATGAACCCAGGTGGCTAAAGTAAATCGCCAAAAACTCTAAAAATATAATTTAATTATTTAAAATCATATTTTCGATATTTTATTTTTTTTTGGTATAAAATTCAATCAAAAATTTGATACACTCACCTTTATAATAGAACTTTTTTATTAATGTGTTTGGAGCGATAGTTTATAAAATGATAAATATGTATTATTATTTAATTTAATTTACTTTATTATTATTTACGTTATATTTAAGGTTATTCGAATTATCTAATAAAATATTTTCTGAAAAATCTAGTTTTAATAAAATAATATAGCATTGCAGTCTGTTCTCATAAACGGACTATACAAAGTTCTTCAAAACTGTTACAAATAAAAAGATTATCCTGTGATGTATAGAAATAATCGACAGTAAATTTTACACATTTATTTTTACAAATAACGGTTTATTTTCCTTTATACACCATTTAAATGCTAAATCTGAGGTAGAGCAGTTAAATAAATGTTGATTAAGAAAATTATTTCGTTTCCTTAAACATGCATTCAACTTATTGAAAATAAATTTTTTTGTTGCAATTTTTTTAACTAAAAAATTTCAGTAAAAAATTTTCATTTAAATAGTGTAATATAATAGTAATGAAATATAATATTTAATAAAACAAGTGTTTGTATATATAACGATATGACCTTCAACAAAAAAGAAATTAATTATTGATAGTGTAGTGATATCCCTATATTCAAAAGTCAATTTTTTGTTAAACTATTTCAATTATCTAATTATTTCGATGAGCAATTCAATTTCATAATACACACGTTGTAAAAGCAGCTTTGACAGCTCCTTGACATGAATACCGAAGATGAAGATGAAATGGCGCACGAAGAAAACTATATAGCCTTCCAAGCTTTATCTCTTAACTTGGTTTTCTTTTTATAACTCGTCTTTTCCTTTAACACGCACGCACATGCATATGCCGACACACGCACAAATACGCGTGCGCGCACACCCACGCATACACGCCATATACATATATATATCCAATAAATTATAAACTTCATAAGCTTTTAATCAGTACGTCATTCTATCAATATTATTGAATATTGATGATTTACATATATGTAGAAAAACTATAATCGAAGCAAACGTATCTAGAGGTCTATGTATGCGGTTTACGTTTGAGTAATATTCGTGTCAAGTGCAAGATTATATGAATAAAAAAAATTTTCCAGCGAATAGGTATAATTTTACAACATCAAGATCATTTTAAAATCGTGCTGAAAAGATTTTTATGTGTTATTATGTAATGAACTGACACTGTATCTAATTATAACGATATGGTAAATCTGAATTTTGGCAAATGACGATAAATTCGAAGTAAAAGGAAACTTGACTAAAATCAATTTTTCCAATATTAAGTAATGTCAACGTTATTAAAAGACAAGAGCGAAAGTGAGTGAGGGGAAGAGAGAGAGAGAGAGAGAGAGAGAGAGAGAGAGAGAGAGAGAGAGAGAGAGAGAGAGAGAGAGAGAGAGTGTGTGAAAGAGAAAGAGATAGCAGAGAAAAGAACTTGACTGACGTAAACGGTCAGAGTTATATAGAACACTTTTACGGAGAAGAGTTGCGCGCGCGCGCGCGCGAACCGACGATCGGCGGTATCGTCAGAAGACCGCGCGCGGGCGTTGCGTTGCGCACGAGGAGCGCGCGGCCAATGCTGCGCGGCGCGGCTCGCTTTATTTATATCGTGCAAAAAGTGGAGCGCCGCGACACGTGACTCTCGCGGATGATTAATATTACACACACACGTAGACACACACGCGCGCGCGCGCGCGCTCCCACACACACACACACATACAAACACAAACACATCCCGTCGAGAGCGGCATCGCGTTCGAGAGATAGGAGAAGAAGGAGAAGGAGGCGCTGGGGGAGAGGCGTCCGTTGCGTGTATTCCCCGGCTTTCGGATCTTAAACTTGAAAAATTTCAGATACATATCCACAGATACGCGCATTATCCTATGCCGATTGGCGCGGGCTCGTTTCCTGCGATTTCGGGCAGAAATCGTGAAGGATCGTCTACTGTGTAGTTACATAGGAGATAAATTCAACGATCAATGAGTTTGGCGTATGTATGCGTACGCGCGCGCGCGTAAGCATTGAAGACAGTACGGCGGAGCGATACTGCGTTTCCACGACAGCGGGCAGTCGTTGGCTTCTGTTGTTTTGTTTACGTAATCCACATTTTGACAGATCCGCTCTCTCTCTCTCTCTCTCTCTCTCTCTCTCTCTCTCTTCCTCTCCATTTCTGGCTCTGGGGTGGCAAGGGTCGTAATTTGAAGGCCAATGACACTTTCAGCACTTTTAGAATAAATCGGCGGATTCAATTTTTAGGGAAAGTAAATTGTACTTTATAGATGTTATTTCTATTGAAATAGATTTTATTTGGTGTAACAATAGAAATTTTACATTTTATTTTAATTTCATTTGTAAAAAGAATTATCTAAAAATAATCAGAAAAACATAATTATTTTAATTGAATTTTGTTAAAATAACTTCTATTTACTCTAAATTACTTTACGATTAAGATAACGAGGGGCTATTTAATGATTCGATTTTGAAATAATATATTCATTAGCAATTAGAAAAAGAATACAGTAAACGTATGATAATATTGTTGATGAAATATATTTATAAATTTATACGTTAATTTTATAAATTTTTTACACTACATTAAATTTTTTGAAATTCAGTTTTATATTACATTCAGTATTATTTTACGCTTCACAAAATGTGAATTACAAGAGATTAATACGCATAATAGGAAAAAGAATTCAAATGAATTTTTTTTCATTTCATTATAAATTATCCTTATAAATATAAAACATAAAACAGAAACAATTATTCATTATGGAAATATAAAAAAAGTCAGGTTAAACTAGCCAACCGTGTGCTGAGTAAGAAAATGCCCTGTGATAAATAAATAATATAGAAACACTCCTTTGATGATAGCTGCGATGCCAAAACATATTATATATATATATATATATATATATATATATATATATATATATGCACATATGCTGATAAATATAATAACGATCGGCGCCACCGCTATACCGAGTCGAGGCCTCACGTGAGCTCCTCGGCGGGGCGCCGCTTCGACGCCGCGCGCGCCGCGCCGTCGAACCTTCGCCGATGGCTCCGCGTATATATATTTTTAGAAGACAATAAAAGAGCTGCATTATTAAACGCGTCTGGCGGCCAATAAGTGAGAAAAAGCCGACGAAGACGTTTTCGCCCGGTACTTATCGGGCAAATAAAAGCGCCGTAAATCATTCGCGATGCGCGTGGATTATTCGATTTTCGCTCGATTGTTCCCTCTCGTCGATGTTCCAGCGCGTTTACGTTATGATCAAACGTAAACGCTCCATGCCCATTGAACACAGTCATTATTGGGATTTTCACCCGTGACGTTGTTTCACCTGAGACCGTCACCCGTGACGACTGTAATGATGGAAATGAACCAGAAAGACCGTTATGAACCGGCATCGCTTTCGGCCTTTCAAAAAATCGTATTATGATTTTCTTCAAGCTCCTCGTTGCTGATCATTGACGAAATTGTACGAAGATTCAGAAAATTAAATTGTATGAAAATCTATATTATGGTTTCTATCGAATGAAATTATTTGAAACTATATTGAAAATCGATTATTTCAAATATTTCTGAAATAATTACTATGTACTTTTTGGGAAAGGTTCTATTAAAAAATTTGAAAATTGATCGCTGACCTTGCACAACGTGCATTCGAAACTGGTAGTGTTTGAGATTCTTTTAATGGCCCAGATTAAATTATTGTCTACTATATACTGTAATCAGGTAAGGTAAATGACAATCGAAATAACGTATCATCATATTTATGAAAGTTTTAATCAGTCTGATTCATCGAACTATATATACTAGAATTATACTACAATTATAATTGTAGTATAATTCTAGTATCGCAAGAACATTCATATAAAAAATTGTATTGTAAATAAAAGAATGAAAGAATATTTTTAATATCCAGCACGCACATCGGTAGTTGACTACGCAGAAAAAAATATACCGATAATCGCAAATTGGCGTCCCAGAACATAATCGAATTTTAATTTTTCGGAAACTAAATTGAATTTTCTGAATACAGTGCATTATTCAACAATTATTGTTTTTACAAAGTTGTAAAGAACTGAAAAGACGCCAATCGGTTTAAAAATAATTTGTAATAAAAAAAAACTCATAAGAAGAGATTAGTTAGTTATATAATTTGAACGTCCCAATTGATAACTTACAATCTGTCTCTCGTCGAAAATCATAATTCATTTATAACAAACTTACGCGGTTTTCTATTAGAAAATGAAAAATGTACAGTATTGTTGAATCTTACAATTACGTACAGGAATGATTTCAATCTTGATATTTTTCTTTTAATATCATTACATAAACGAAAAATCGCGTATGTGATTATTTACTTATGTAGATAATTTATTCATCGACACATTCGTCTTATGCATTTAACGGATTTCCTAGATTAGTAATGCGCGCTAAAAGATAAAAGATCTTTTCCTTCCAATAATCCCAGACGGGACAACCCCTTCGTAGACAGAAGAAGACTCGAAGAGGAATAAATACAGCGAGCCTTTGCCAAGCTTCACCCTACCTTGGACCCTCATTAAGCCCCGCTCGTAATTGATGCCTCTCGATAAACGTATATATATGCGCGCGCACGTTCACTGCACACGGTATAATATACTCGTGCCCCCCTCCCCCCGACCGTTGCTTACACTTGGCTGGCATTCTTCAATGATATATATACATACACAAATACATACACAAAATACACACACACACACACACACATTATTTAGCCAATCTCTCGCACTACCGCGGCCCGTATATGCGCATATAGTATACGTACGTTATGCGTAAAACTCGCTCGCCCGCTAAACGATCGTCCCTATTGCCTCCGCCTCGACCGGCCAGTTTGCGCCGCGCTTCTGTATAGATCGGAGTCATCGCTCGGTTGTGCGCGTGTTCGCGCGCGGGTGCGGTGCAGTCTTGCGGCGCGGGCGCGAACCGATCTCCCCGCCATAAACCACTACCGCCCCGTCGCGTCGTCGGGAATTCCCCTCCCTGGACGAACGCGCGCGCTCCTCGCGGATCGCGCGATGGTGCATCGCCGACGAGGTTGGCGCCGAGCTTGAAACTTCCTCGGAGTAAGCTCGATGCGTAATGCCGTAATCTGCTTGCCGCTGCGCGTGCGCATATATGTACGACTAGGGCAGGATACACGGGTGCGCGGATGATACCGTCGGCGCGCTTAGAGGAGATTCGAGGAGTCCAGCCCAGCCTTCCACTCAGCGATTTTATATATATATATATATATATATATATATATATATATATATATACGGCAAGATCGAATGCGACGCGCGTATAGGACAGCGTCTGTATATTTATATTTTTAGACCAGCCGCGCCGAGGGACTCGTCGCGCCGTCTTAATGCGACCCAGCCACCTGCGACGCGGCCGCGCCCAAGGACGATTATCGCGCCGCGGACCGAATTAGAATCGCGCAGGTTATTATAATTCGCCTCGGGAGAAGGTTTATATACATATATAATATACATGTCTATGCACGTTGCGTTCGCGGGATCATATAAGTGCCACGGGTGTGTTTGATATATATATATATATATATATATATATATATATATATATATGCGTATATGCATTAAAATTTAAATACGAACGGGAAGGGCGATTAAAATTTTGTAAAAATATACGACTCGATAAAGGCGACACTCTCGCGACATCGAATGTACGAGGAATATATGTGTATAGTAGTATGATAAGGGGACGTCGTTACCCCCGCAAATTACTGAATATATGACGCATATACATACATTCAAAAGTGGTTCACGGCAACTTGAGTTTCTTAAGCTTCCGAATGAGTTAAAAATTATGATTTCAGTGAATATACGACGATTTATTTATCGAAGGCAATTTGTCTAATAATAATATACTGACCAGTTTTAACATCGAATATATATATATATATATATCTATATATATAATATATATATAACTTTGGTAATGTATACATTATCGCCTACATTTAATTTTTAGTATTATCCAAATCAAGTAGAGTAATGAAGCTTTGTTTGCGCGCGACCTTGAATGCACACACACACACACACACACACACACACACCACACCACACACACACACACACACACACACACACACACACACACACACACACACACACCACACACATATATATTGACGGTTATATGTGTATATATATATATATATATATATATATTTGAAGTTATATGTATATCTATATATATTATATATATATATATATATATATAATATATTGAATGGAAATCGAGAATGACTTTATTTGTAGATTATTAATGCTTCAAATACTACAAGTTCATTGTAAATTATTTTTTCTCAAAATTATTAACTGTCATTTGCTTCAAATTCAATTATTTTTTATTATTTTTTTACTAATAGTATAGACAGATAATGCATTCTAGCTTTATTTAAATTTTAATTCCCAATGGCCTACAAGGAATTTCCTAAATTATTGCAAAATAAATAAGTCATTTTATAAATAGAAAAAAGAAGATTTTTTCCCCCTCAAATGTATGTTGCCTTTTCATTGTTTCGTCTCTGTTCAAGTGATCGGTAAAATTAGAATGTCAATTTCTGTCTTTCGAAGAAACATGCTCCGTTTCGCGTTCGACTCGTCACGCTGGTAATGATTATTTTTACACGGGTTATTCAATATTTTTCAAGAAGACAGACTCAAGTATTGTGTATTCATGGTATATATTATTGTTTTAGTTACAATTTATTATAGTATTTCACATCGGAAAAAATATTTTTCTCTATATATATTATACAGACTTGCTCCTATATAATGCAACAATATTTATATTATTATTTATATTAATCTAGCTATATAACGTTTTAAGTTTGATGAGAAATTAGTCCAATTATTATTTACAATAACCATATTTTATAAAAAAATTTTCATGTTATTTTCTGTTCGTTTAAGCATATAATATATTAAATTTACACAGACGAATGAGTTTAATAAAAATTAAAGGGAATTAAGTTTATATGAGTAAGGATATATGTAAGATGAAATAATTTGTAAATGAAATGAAAGCGAAATGATGAACTTTAGTTTTGTTTAAAGAACAAAAAAATTTTCGAAATTTAACGCACAATGAAAAATTCTCGTCTCGCGTAACTTAACCAAAGCGGAATATTTTGTTGATACCGCTTAAGGTCAAGGGCAACAAAGTAACGGTACTTATATTGAAGTTTAGAAATTCTTTATAGCTTACCAAGTAAATAAATAGTATTGGGAGCAGATTCAGCCGAAAGAAAATGCATTCTGTCGTATTTTTAAAATACATACGAAAATGTACGATAAGCTAAGATTTAGAGCCATAAAGCCACTAATTGATAATTATCCAATTTTTCATTTTATTCGATATAATGTTAAATTTTGTGTATAAAAACATTATTTTATATAACTGCAACTATTGTTATTTTTTCCTAATTACCAAAGACAATGTTTGGCTGTGAATTAACAACGAATTTAATCGAATTCTGGCTAATTCTTCCATTGGACAATAAAATAGCCTAGCTCGTTTTAGAGTAGAAATCTATATTTATCCAAGGCAATATAATTGTATCAATAAACGATCAACATAATTAACAGATAGTCGTAACATATAAGTTTCGAAAACATTATTTGGTGCAAATTAACATATTATTGCCATCCTAATCTGCTCAATGCATTCCAATTTTTCTATATTTTAAAAAATAAATTCGATTTATATAAAGATTTGTTCGAATTATCGTTTTTGATGCAAAACAACAGTTTTAGGGAAATAGAAATCACAAAGACTCAGGCTCGAATGGTTGAATTAATAAAGTTGTATGTTTCGTAAGTTTCTTTTTCACACTTCGGTGAATGGGCAGATTGCAATAATAATGATTAATAAAAGAATTCTGTATTTATAAGGGATCGGTTTATTTAAAATATTCCAAATTATCAGTCATCTATCGAAGTTCTTTTTAACGAGTACAATTATTGTAGTAGATAGTGAAGATATAAACAACGCATTGTTTTCATTACCTTCAACGAAAGTTAAATTTTTTTACTTAAAATTCCGAATGTTTATTATGTGCTTTTTAGTTTCTCCAGAAAAATTCTAATTGCAAAGAATAAAATAATGTTATTACTTATCGAGCTTAAAGTAGTTTTGTATTTACCAGCGTATAGAGCAAACGATATTTATTAAATATCTTCAATTTAAGATTAATCTCAAGTCTAAAATTCATACACAGTAAAACCAATCATCTACTTATATGAAAGAATATATTCTGACAAAGAAATCGTTCATTTGAAATAAACCATTTGCCTCAAAATAATGTTTATTGAAACAAAATAAATTATATAGCTGGATTTCGTAACAACTTATTCTATTCAAATGAGGCATTTAACCAATTGTATTTGGACAAAACATTATTATACGAATTTAACAGTACTTTTCGACGAGTATAAAGATTTTTTTAAAAATCAAATCTCGTTATATAATGATGCATTTACCAAAGGAACTAGGATAGGATAATCTCTGTAACGATAATTTCTTTGGAAATCTGCAGGCTATAAATATATATCTATATACTTTTCAACTCCTTCGACAGGTCACCGATTCCCGCGGGTCTCTCGCACGATAGAGTCCGCCTCCCTTGCACCGCTGCGCATCGATGAGTCTCCCGTGGGCCCTTCCTCGCCCAACCGCTCCCCCGCAGCTCAGTTACACCCATCGAGCCGCAGCGGCCCCCCAACGGGCCTTCAACCCCCCTCTCCCGCCCTCATCGATCGTCGTAGTCGTCGCCGCTGAACCGAGAGCCCTCCGCGTCTCGCAATCACCCCTCCCCCCTCCCGCGAAGGGAGGAACGATAATCCCCGTCCCTGCTTTGCCCGCGTGCCCCTGCCCCCTCTCGGCGTGATACGCGCGTAAACACGCGCGGGCGGGCACGCACGCGAAAGCACGAGCTCTGCCTCTCGCGGCAGGCGGGGGAAGAGGTGGGGGAGACATGGGGAGCCACGCCGCCGGCGGCGGCGGCGGCGGCGTCGGCGTCCGCAGGGCCGCGTCGGGGCGCCGCGCCTCCACCTCCTCGGCCGGCTCCTCCAGCCTCGAGGTGCGCTGCGGCTGCCAGTACTACCGGAGCGACTCGCTGCTGCCGGAGCGGAGCGCCCTCCTGGCCGCCGCGGCAGCCGTCGGCCACCAACACCACCACCACCACCACCACCAGCCGCATCAGCAGCAGCAGCAGCAGCAGCAGACCGGCAGGCAGCAGGAGCAGCCGCAGTCTCATCGACCGGGGAGGATGGTGGTGCAGACACCGCCGGCCGGCCGGAGGAAGAGCAGCCTTCAGCCGGTTCAGATGTGCGGGTGAGTTTGTTCTTTCGGGGGGTAGTAGGCGCGCGCGTGCGCAACGCCGCAGAGTTCGCATGGGGGTATGGTAGTGTTTTATGTATAATATATATATATATGTATGTGTGTATGTGTGTATATATGGTGTATCTTATCATGGGAATTGAGGTGGGAGGGGAAGGATTATTGACCCTGCGCGGTGGAAGTGGGCGCAGGATGCTGTGAAATAAGGGAGGTGGGAGGAAGCTGTGTTGTGATTCGGGACTCGCCGAGTTATCATCGAGAGTAGTGCTGTAAAATTATACTGTTGTTTTTACTTTCCTTCTGTTATATGGGATTATCTTGATACCGCGATGACGGGCAGGAGAGTCAGGTTTTGGTAAGAGTGCGCGCGGCGATTGTTATATCACTGTTATTATTATATCAGTGTTGTTATTATTATTATTATTATTATTGTTCTTTTATATATATATATATATATATATATATATATATATATATATATATATGTATATGTATGTTTATACGCAAATATACGTGCCGGCGCCTCTACACGTCTGTATAAACACGCGACTTCCCGAATAGTACACATAGCGCACGTGCACGCCCGATCGGAAGACGAGATGTATTATTGCCCTGAGGTATTTACACCTGCCGGAGGGACGGGGAAAGGAGAGGGGGGCGGGAGAATTACGTAACGACGGGCTTGTATATACGTACGCGCGATGAGAGAGGGGGAGACGTACCTACGGGGCGCTCGCTTCGGCTACGAGTGGTACGCTGTACCGCTGTAAAAAGTTTCGCTGTAACATTAGTTGGTCGGGTCGTTCGCTTGTGCTGCGTTGCGCCGCCCGCGCCGGATCAAAAAGTCATCACGATATGGGTAAAACTGTGTAAGCGTCCGTTTGGAAAATGTTTGAAACTTAGGATTGATTGCCCGTGACTTCGTCTATATACGTGTGTGTTTGTGTGTGTGTTCGTGGGCACGCGTGTTTATGTGTGCGAGCGCGGAGAGCAACATCGCGGCGGGTGAGAAATCTGGATCAAGGCCGCGGTTATCGAAAACCCGGGACCGTACGGTGTGCAAAAATACACACACACACACACACACACACACATATAAATGCATTTCTACCGCGCGCATCGCTTTTGCGATTTCATCGCCGCGGCCTCAGAAAGTTTGTATAGATATTAAAATAGATAATTGCTGAGAAACTGGTGCTCTGCTGCTCCACTTGCAACCCTCGATGTGTTGTAATAAGCAATCTATATATATATATATATATATATATATATATATATATATATATATATACACAAACGCATACACGCTATAATATACTTTCCATAGATTTTGATTTTCGCGCAAAATATTAGAATCTTATTCATTACGTATTTTCATCCAAAATCACGTAACTCCCAATATAACGACTTGATGGCGTCATTTATTGGAACGGCGGCTGCGAAGTGCACGCGGCTGTATTATATACTAATATATGAATGTAAAAGACATTGGAAGAAAAAATTGATTGGTTGATCAATTTCACTGTAACATTGATTCGATTTGATATATTTTCTAAAAAGTTCATAATTTATCGTACTATAAATAATTAAAAATTTAAACTTTAATACCAATATGAAAAAACTATTTATAATAAGAATGTTTTGAATTGTGCGTCTCGATAAAAGCAGATGCGTCTCGATAAACAGTTATCCAAAAGAACTTGTTGATTTATGCAATACTTTTAAAATATACAGAAATAGTTGCAATCGGCTCACCGTGCTGACAATATTTACCTATTTAAACGAAGTTTCAAAAAAAAAAAAAAGAAAAAAACAGAAAAAAGAACAGAATTATAACGTGCAATTATAAGAACAAAACGGCGTGAAACAAATAGCTTATTTGTTTCGACCGGTGTATTGTAGCCTTTGTCGCTAATAATAGATAAACTCAAAAGCGCCGAGCGAGCGGAACGCGCTTTACTCGGAAAATTCAGACTTACGCGCATCTCGACAAATGCTTTTCGCACGTTAATGCACTATTTACCAATTTTGGAACGTTTGTTTATTCCCGTGGCCGTTGGTCCGTACTCACGGTGCAGATTTCGATCGAAAAAAAATGTTTGCTCGTAGCTCACGCGTCTAATGTTTTTCTTTCATTTAAATTTTATACGAGATTTCTTTCTGCAAAAACATATTCTAAACGTACCAGCGTCGCCTCGATCAGCTGCTCATTTCACATGCGAATAAATAATTACGATTCATTAACATAATATAATAAAATTATTACCATTTTTTATTCCGATTTGCAAATCAGTAGATACCTTGCGAGGATTTTTATATATAAATCGAATATTTACGTCCTTGTGGATTTACATATTATCGTGTTTTTTTTTTCATGAAAAATTTATTATTATAAGTATATATATTTTTTAACGAAAAACTTGAATAAGCGTAGAGAGAGAGAGAGAGAGAGAGAGAGAGAGAGAGAGAGAGAGACATACAGGTGCCATACCGTATAACCTAAATATAGCCCCTGCAATGCTATACCGAGGAGCCGGTAATGCGCCGCCCGCGCGGTGCGCGCGCGAAACGCGTCCCGTGCGTTCTATTTCCAATTCGCTATTTCGACAGAGAAGCCAGCCGGGAGGAAAAATGAAAAGAAGGGTAAAAGAAAAAGACGAGAGAGAAAAATAAGACGAAACCGAGAAACGAGAAAAAGAAGACTGGCGGTCGCGCAACTATAAATATATATATATATATATATATATATATATATATATATATATATATATAAATGTGGACAAACTCATTCTCGTATCTTCCATTCGCACCTCCGTTCTAAATTTAAAAATCCGCTCCCAAATAATAGACGCGCGTAATACAGAGCGGTATGCAACACCGTGTAGACCGATTCTATATGTGCGTGCGCGTGTTTGGGTATGTTTGTGGATAGATTGATAAGTAAATAGAGAAATAGATAGATGCTTATTTAGTTGGTAATCGTAGTAGCAAATAGTGCATGAATTTAGATTATCCAAAGAACAATCAATCGCTAAATTAGATATTTTAACAATAGGTAAAATTAAAAAATCTAAAGGTATTATGAATTACAGTGTATATATATAAAGGGAGAGAGAGAGAGAGAGAGAGAGAGAGAGAGTGAGAATTCGCCGCGACGCGGGTTCACGGCCAATAATTGGACCGCTCACCTTGCTCCTTTTTATTCGCAACAAGCAGGTCACGCATAATTTTCCTACGTACGGTCACCGTGTTTCATATATATATATATATATATATATATATATATATATATATATATATATATATACACACGCACACTACACGCGCGCATGCCTAAAGCTAGTTTTTAATGACTACCCCTCCTTCCTCATCCCAACCCGTGGATCCGTATAAGAACGCGACAGAGCGCGCGCGTATATAGTATTAACAACTGCATTGCTCTAAAAGCGAATGCGAGACGAATGCTGCCTGCATAGTAAAAGCGAAGGAGAATCCGCGGCGCGAAGCGCTCGCATTTATATTGCATTTGGCGATGAGGTAAAGCCGCGGTATATAGAGACAGAGAGAGAGAGAGAGAGAGAGAGAGAGAGAGAGAGAGGCGAAACGCGCGAGCGTTTGACCACTCTGTGCAAGCGCGTTTTCCGATGGCTATTTAAGGTCCGCGCTTGGTTATGTCTATAGATAGCATCGGGCGGAGCGCCGATGCTTCGGTCCAGAGAGCGCGCCTGTATATCGCGCGAATCGTCCGACGAGCTCGTGTTCTCTATCTCTTATTCGGATTCTCTCTCTCTCTCTCTCTCTCTCACACACACACACACACACACACACACACACACACACACACACACACACACACACACACACACACACACACACACACACACACTGATGGAAGTATAAAGACAAAGAAAAAAGACAAGAGAGAAAGAAAGAAAGAGAGAGAGAGAGAGAGAGAGAGAGAGAGAAGACGAACGAACGTTGAGTTGTTGGTTTTGTTACGAGTATCTGTAGACCATTTGTTTATCAATGAATTTGAGATTTTGAGCGTGAAAATGTGCGTGAAGTTCAACTCATGTAATGGGAAACAATAATAATTCATGGTTAATTCATGATTCGAATTACATGTTAAATAAAAGAAAGGAATATTTCAATATATTTGTTTATATATATATATATATATATATATATATATATATATATATATATATATATATATATTAGTTTCTATGCACACACAATTTCAATACTAAATAATTACTTGTAACGTATATAAATGCCTTACCATACAATTATGTTTTTTATTAAATTTTTTTTTTATCAAAATTTATCAACAACGATCGTTCGCGTCTCTGTTAATACTTTGGCTCGTGTATCGGTAAATAATTTAATAATTTTCCGAACGGATCGATAAATAATTAGTGGAGAGCCCGTCCCGTCGGTGAAACATACTTTATACGAATGCACTTTAATCGTATAAACGCATGAATAAAAATACACATCGCGCTTTCCTGGCGACTGGGCACTTAAGCTTGTAGGCGCGCGGTTCGCTTTTTATAGCACGCTTAAAACGATGCATTTTATCGCATTGAGATTCAATGGAAGAGTGGATTCGCGCAAATCATTACATTATCGCGTCAGCTTTTACGCTTCTGTAGCGTGTTTTATGTATCTGTATAAAAAATTGTGGTATATATATATATATATATATATATATATATATATATATATATATATATATGTTTGTGTAATAAATCATTCTTTGCTTTTTTTGTCGCGTTACATAATTACAGTTTTTAACTAAACTAAAAAAATCAGCGTTTATTACTTCCGGTACTACATATACATACATTTCGAGAATAAATATTCGCGCGTATCAAAGTTTTCTTACAAAAAATGTAATGGAAAATTACAGGAATATATTGCTTATCGGTTAATGCAAAATTTATTCTTTAGACTTCATGACAGGATCAAAGTATGCTTTTTAAGGGATAAACGAACAATTTGCTATGAAAAGTAAAAAGAAAGAGATTTTCTTAATGAAAATCTTTAATAAAAACGCTCGAGAGAGGATTTTATTTTGATAATGATCAAGTTACCCCCCCCCCCCCAAAGAAGACCAGTACATTTTCAACAGTCGCAACGAAGACCAATACATTCGAAAGTTTTGTTTTTAATCGAGAACCAACATCTCTTATATTTTTCCGCGCAAGACTTTATCTTCCGCCATTATCTGTGAATTGTATTATTTTCGTGAACGAATCGAATTGCGCTACATTTTATTGGCTATTGAATTCTATTAGTCTTCGTTGGGGACACTCAAGTACAATAGATTGTAAATAAAATATTCCTATTCCAATAAACGAGCTATTATATATTTGCAATATGGACTTTTTATGCAATATATTATTTAAAATTTTTAATAAAGAAGCAATATTCTGATATATTGCTCGAAGTAAATTAGATCATTTGTTCTTAGATTAATATGGATTATGCTAATTTTACATTGTTATGTAAAAATAAAAAAGCTGAGAACAATATAAAATGAAAGTTATATAGTATGTTAAATTACTTGTTAAATCAAAATTACTTCCTTGAATATTTTTTTTATAATATAGTCATTTAGTACGATTCTACAGCTTACATTTTATTATCACATTATTATAATGTTATTGTTGTATATAATACAACATAATGTGTAAATAATGTTAAGTGAATTGTGAAAAAGCAAATAACTTGTTTTTTTAAGTTGTTTCTAAGTGCAATTTAAATCCTAATATACGGTATCCTAACTCTTCCAGCTTTGTAAGTACTATGGAGAAATTAAAATCAAATCCCACGCAAGTTTGCCATGTACCCGACAATTATGTGACATTAAATATGAATCTTTCGTCAAAATATTCCAATTAAATGAACGTACATGGTTACAGCTTTGCAGAAACAATAATTCGATTATCGTCGGCCGTTTCGGGGACCGAGTTACTGTCGCGACAACGTATACGAAGCGAACGGATGCAGAACAAAATGACGAATTTTATATACATAATGTACACATACATAGACATCAGTAACTTAAAAGAATTATTATTTTTTTAATCTGTCCCCATTCCCTCCCCCTCCTTACAACCGAACGAAAAACCCCGCAGCGACCACGAGTACGAGCCGATCGGCACGCCGGCCATACGCATGGCGATGTCCCAGCACTCGGTGTCGATGCGGCTGTGCGCCCCGGTGGTCAAGATCACGGACACGGACGTGGTGCCCGTCGCCGACAGCGACGACAGCATCGACGACCGCTGCCGCTTCCAGGGGCGCGCCCTCGTGCTCGAGGGCGACGTCGTACTGCCGCTCGACGGCAGGATCGAGGACAGCGCGATGGAGAGCAGAAATCTGGGCGACCAGACCCAGGAGAATTCCGTGGACGAGCTCGAGACGACGCAGGAGCTGCAGGACAGGCTCGAGGCCAGGTACTTCCTGAGCCCGTCCGCGGCGTCGGAGGCGACGGAGCCGATTAAGACCGATGGGCACGAAGTCGACGCGAGTCGGGTAAGTTAATTGGGATATGTAACTTTGGAATCGGTTCGAGCATTTTCAACGACTCCAAGAGTTCGAATGTTTAGATCCTCCAGCCGGTTCGATCAGTTTGAATCTCTGGTTGCGCGCGAAAGCGCTCGTGCGTTTCAGATATTCGCATGGGGAACCATCGAAATTCAAAGCTGTAAAAATATTTATATTTCATAATTGTAAGTAGCGCGTCGTTTGCGAAAGGTCTGATCCAATAGTACATTGACCAAAAATGTCCAATGTTTGCAGAAGTCCCGATTATGCGGTTTCCGTAAACTTCTTCCGTAAACATGGGGCACCTATAGCCATGGTATTTTCAACCACTCCGTTCGTAAAAGTTCGTGATTTATATCTAATTCTTATGTATAAATAAAATTTTATTAGTATCTTATATAGATGTTAGAGAACACTTATAAAGTCGGATCTTTCACATATGTTCGAATCGTTTGAACATTCAGAGATTCAAGTTGTTCCAAATACTCGAACATTCAGAGGTTCAAACTTTTGAATACAAAGAGCTTCAACGTTAAAAAATTAACACTCTTTAAATCAGTTTCAACGCTCACAAGTTGGAACTGTGCGAATCTTAGATTTAAATCGATTCAAACCTCTAGTATTGGAACTGTTCGAACAATGAATATTGCCTAGCCCAAGTTATTGGTGAATAAAATATTTGTAAACATGAGTATAATATTAAAGCAATATGATGTATTGCTCCCTTACCCCTTTATTTTTATTATGGAGATATCGATAAGCGCTGTTATAATATTGCTCATAATATTTGTTAATTTATTATTCATGAACTGGTCTCTCTAAGCGACATAAAATCAGCAATGTTTTAAGTAAAGTTTCTTACCAAAGATATATACAAGCTATATATAATATAAATATATTTAGCTTACTATCCCCATTACTTTTATTTCCATTGATACTTTTTTATTTTATTTAAATGCTTATGTTGGATGATAAATGACTGCAATGCCAGTAGCCAAATTTCTCTATAGTTTTATTACATTTTCTTCTCTCGACATACCGAAACTATACTTAGAAGCGGTCAACTCGGATGCTATCTCGACTTCGAGAGAGAATACGAAGCATCTAATATAAGCAGTTCATGATACATAGAATTTTCTTGGAAATAATATTTTTTATGCTATTAAAATTTTCGCAAAAACATAACTATTTAAATTAAATGTTTTATCAAAATTTATTTTATAATGTTTATTTAATTAATTAATTATGCTATTTAATACTGTTGAAGTTTATAAATTTGCATGAACTGCACTATGGGAATTGATAATAATCTTTATAATATAGAAATTAATAAATATTTTTTTATTGGTCTTACAGTCCAATCAATTTTGGGCAGTCGACATAAGTACAATTCAATTGTTTTATAATATAGAATTCTTTTTTAATTCGTAATTATATTTTCCCAAAAAAATTTTTATTTTATATTTCCAGGACAAACCCAAGTTCAATAAGCTCTTTATTATAAATCGCATAAACAGTTTAGACCGTTTCTAACTAAATTCCTATTACATATAATTCATCACTGAAAAGACATAGAGCGCAATTACTTTATGAACAATCCCTGCGAAATAAGAATAAACAAAAGAAATTTTTTGATTTTATAGGTGAACTCGACAAATAAAGAGGACGCGTCTATGCAGCAGGGTGCCCGGGGTATCCAGGAGCGCCTGAAGAGCCAGGCTGGAAAAATTCGCTCTCGCTTCAAGAACATTCAGAAACCCACCTTTTCCATACCCCATCCGCGCGCCAAGGCCGCCAAAAAGTCGAAGAGCCCGACGCGTATGGCGGCGACGAAGGCGAAGGCCCCGGCGTCGCCGCGGGCGGACCAGAAGGCCAGCCGTATGGAGCGATTCCGCATGGCACTGCCGGAGCGGCCGCGATTCTCGCTGCCCGACAAATCCAAGTTCCATCTGCCGGATCGTCCCAAGTTCAATCTGCCCGAGCGGCCCAAGTTCAATCTGCCCGACAGATCCAAGTTCCATCTGCCGGAGCGTCCCAAGTTCAGTCTTCCCGACAAGTCCAAGTTCCACATAAAGAGGCCCAACATTCAGCTGCCCAAATCGCTCAGCCGTCCAAAGAGAACCGCGTCACAAAGATCCGCACAGGTATACATTTAATTATTTATTTAATCATTTATTTGCCAATGCTATTCTACAATAGTATACAATTTCTAGAGATATTATATCGGTTAATAATTTATGAGATTTTTACAAACATTGAATCCTAAGATTAAAACAAAAATCTGCAGAATTATGAAACGCAGTAATGCTCAGATATTTCTACAATAGAGGAGTGATAACTATAATTAAAACAATAGTTAATACTGTATTTGAATGAAATTGGTAGATTTTTATAGATAGGTACTGTTTTTATATAACTGTTTCTCAACATTAAAATAATTCTTATGATAACTGTTCTCAGCTAAACTAACCAATATTTTTAACGGTTTTACAGCTCTTATAAAATAATATAATTATAAATACAAACTGTCGTCCTTGTTTATATAGTAATCACCCTCGCAGAATCTGAAACAAATTTCAGGTTTATTTCAAAATATTGGTTATCTTAACTGGTTGGTTTGAATAGGCATAAACCGTAACTTTAAGACTGAATTACATAAATATTCAAATTGACTGTATAGACTAACTAGAGAGCATATTGTTCTTCTTTTTTTTTATTAATTCGCGAGAGCAGAGCCAAGCCTCGACCGCGGACTCGGCGGCCGGCCCGAAACGCACCATTTTCGACTTCTCCACATATCCGCGGCCCAAGCTGTTCGATCGCAAATCGAAGGCCAAGGGCGAGTACGCGACCTCGTCGCCGAAGGAGTCGCGCGCCCAATCGTCCGAGTCCTCGACGTTTCCGCGCGCCAATAAGAAGAAGCCGTCGATGTCGCTGAGCGCCCGCTGGGCCCAGCGCTTCGGCGAGACGATAAGCGGCTTTCACGAGGGGCCGTCGACGGCGCCGGCGCCGGTCGACCGATCCAAGCCCTGGAGGCATCCGTCCCTCGAGGAGCCGAGGCTGTCGCTGAAGCCCCAGACGTCAGAGGAGGAGGAGGAGAAACTGCCCTGGGAAGACACCGAGAGGAGAACGTATGACGCCGAGGACGAGGCTCTGCCGGACGACCACGAGGAGGAGAGGAGAAGCTCATACGGAGAGAGTCATCTGATTAAGGTGGTATATACATGTTAAAACCTCGTAAGAAATTCACCTAGCTGCTTTTCGTTTCATCGTTATAACTCAATGTGTGGCTTGATTGTTATTGTTTCGTTATTGTTTTAGGTTAGATCTCGCATTTTTTTATGACATACTTGTATATAAATTTGATATTTGCTTGGAATGTTAAACATTCTTTTTAGTTAATAATACAATTTATGATAAGCATGCGTATTGCTTTGACTAGTATGAACTAAATCTTAGGAATGAGATTACAATGAATGGTATTAATGTGCACGATTGTGAAGAGTTTCACTAAGTGGATTTTTATCTTAACTTTAGAACTACGTTGAATGAAATTCATAATTGGTATAAGAATTTTTTTTTCATAACATATGTTTATTAACAAAAGTATCATAAATTCACTCTAACTGATATTTAAAAAAATTCAATTATAGAACAATTATTTACCTTATTTTGTGAAATTATAAAATTTTTAAGTTAAAAACAAATAACGCTTATGGAACTCAAAATTAATATTAAGATAAAGTTAACATGCAAACTATGCAAGTACTTAGGTGAATTTCTGTGCGAGATTTTAACATGTATGTACCCCAAAAGGAATCCCAGCTTACCAGTGATAAGGACCCGATTAAGGATCCACGCGGTTACGACGAACAATTTCTGAACCGCATCAATGGCGAGGAACCAAAGAAGAAAGTCAGATTGATTGAAGACGATCAGGGATCGATTGTTGATCCTGAGGTATTAAAAAATTTTATGTTGACGTATATAATACTTATACAGCATATGAAACAATCGTCACGTAAACGTCAATAAATTATTTATCAGGTTGAAGATGATATTACATATCATCCAAAAGGACTGTACGATGGTTCTTTTCCGCCTGTCGATCCGCGAGACTTCATTCGGAACCAGGCTAACTCGGTGGAGTTGTCGGAAGACGAAGAGGGTTCTTCGATGAGATCGGATAGAGAAGTGCAACGATCGAGTGGCAGCTCGATCGAGCGTCGCCGTCGTGGAGTCATCGAAGAAATTGACTCCGATGAATTTTTCTTGAGGGAAAGGGGCATTAGCCAAGAGAATATGAGATTCCATCTGATTAGTGAAATCAGGTAATGTTTCTATGTGATCGAGTGATAAAACTATTATATTGGCTATTGCTGAATTTTTTTTTCATTATGTTTCATTTTTTATATATTTTATTATTCTACTATGATTATTTTATCTTCGATGACGATGGATGTATGATTCTGCATAATCACTGCATATTACTTAAAACAAAATGTTTAAGTAGATAAATCTTCACATTTACGGTGTATCGTTTGGTAGGTCATCTAATTTTTGTAATTTGAATGGTTTTTATAGTTACGTTTAATACTGCATCAAATAAAAGTATAACTTAATCTAGTTCCAGCATTAAAAATTAAGTCTATACTATTAGTTATATGTACTTTAACAGCATTGTTGATAGTTTATTTTAGTATAGAATATAAATAGTATATATTTATTAATACAGTCTACGTGCATTTTTTTATACTAAATATTGATAGCACTCATTATACTTTACTATGGTTTCAAAAAATGGCATCTTTTTAAAACGCAGATTGCACTATTTACTCTTTGCAATCCAATTGATCATATAATGTGCATATATCATTAAATAATGATAACAGAAACTAATTATTAATTCATTCTAAAAAATCATTTTGAAAGTTTTAATTTCATATGTTACAAACACTAGTATTCGTTTAAAATTATCTGCTACAAAAATCAATCTCATAAATTCCTCAGAGATGCACTGAGGCCGAGAAATGGATTGGAAGATGAGGTACCACCTCAGCGTCCAAAACGCTCTCGATCTCAACGCAAGCGTAGAGACGCATCCATGGAATCGTACGATGCGACACCACCGCCAGAGAGGCCGAAACGCGATCGAAATTCTCTAAGACGCAGTCAAGAGTCCTTCGCCACTCAGCCGTCCCTTGATCGTGCCAGTAGTTTGTCGAGACATCGAATTGTCTACCAAACCGAAACTCCGATAAACTATAGTAAAGACGAGCTATTTACGGAGCCTCTAGACGACATTGTTGTTGTAAAACCCGTCCGAAGAAAGTCCAAAAGTTCTTTAAGAAGTCAGAGTCAAAGTAGATTGCCGCTCGAAGAGCAAAATATTGTATTGGCACCGATACATCCCACAATGCAATCGCTACCTCCGCTGCAGAGTGATAATGTGCCACCTGTTCCTTCCCGTAGAAAAAGGTTCCGGAGGCAGCTCTCACCCAGTCTTAGGTAAAAAAAATCAATTATTAGTATCTTTCTTGTTGCTGAGAACAATGAGGTTGAATATAAACATGCCTATCACAATAATCTATTGACCTGGGTGTAATTGGATATCCAGATCTCAATGGATCTAGCTGAAAATCCAAAATGATAAAAATGATGTTTTTTTCATTCATATAAATGAAATTGTAAATTAAGATTCTTTTTTCTTTTTGAGCGGATCTAGGTAGATCCATTCCTACATCTTCTCAAATCCATTTGGATGAATTTGGATAGGTTTGGATATCCACGTTTATCAATATCAATTGATCTGTCCATGGACGTTAATTTACTCGTATCGATCTGGATAGATCGACATAAACATGCTCAAAAAGAAAAGAAAATCGGAAAGTCAAAAATTAATTATAAAGAATATGTGCGATGGAAATGAATTACAAAATTTCGTTTTATTTCAGCATGGGAACAGTAGACAGTGCATTGTGCAATGGATACGGCGATGCTAACTCCCCGAGGCATTCGCACGAAAGAATACCTGCTACTCCACCCCCTACGCCTCCTCCATTATTCCACAGCGATGTCGTAGATGGCATTCGTATGATGAATGAGTTGAATTACATCGAGCCAGAAACGGCGTCGATCCCGGTGCCACCGAAACGGACCCGGTCGCACTCGAGAACGGCTAGTCTGGCGCCCGAGGACGACCGCACGTCTCACGGCGCGGAATCGTTACCGGGCGATTTTGGCTACTGCGACGAGGATCTGCCACCGATACCGCGAGATTCCTCGTCGCGCGAGCCCAGCCTTCCCGGTTACGCAGTGATCGAGAAGCGAGATAAACCACCGAGACCGCCACCGCCCAGAAGAAAGAGGCAGGACAAATTCGCAACGGCACCGAGACCGTCCAAGCGTGGTCCACAGAGGCTCACCAGGCCATACAGCACTTTGAGGCCAGCCAAGTCCGATACGATAAGGTATTTTATGATCATGATCATGAAATTTTCTTAGACATATTAATAGTTTATAATAACGTCGTTATGGAAAAAACTGTTTTGGAAGAAATTCATGATTAAATTAGGAACAAATGCGTACAGTTTAGTAGTCTGGGAATAATACTTCAAAAAACATATTTTATCAGTAGAAAATCTACCGATTCGATGCAATTCATCGATGCCGATTATTCTCTCGGACACGACGATCAGGATTTCCACAAAGATCTGCGAAGCGGCGAGGTTCTCAGCAGGGTGCAAGGTCGTCCGTTGCCTGCGCCTCCGCGTCCACCCCGGCATCGTAAGAGTTTCCGCAGAATTTTACCGCGCGCCATTACGCCCGATTTCTCAGAAACGGTGGCATCGACTCAGACGGACCCGTTGCCAGACGATCTCGTTATCGAGGAAGAAATCACGATGGCCAAGCTCATCATGTCACCTTCGAGGTCGGGATCAGCGCAGGTGCTTATCAGTACGGAACGGATACCGAGCCCTTCGAGTGGAAGTGTCAAGAGCGCTGCGAGCACGACACCGCCAATACCGCCGCTGCCGAGCAACACGCAACAGAGGGATGTGGACAGGAGTCGAGCTGTCGAAGAATCATGTAAGCTTGATACATTGTACATCAGACCTATATTATGTAATTTATAGATGTTGTTAAATTCACATATTACTTTAGAGAGAGAGAGAGAGAGAGAGAGAGAATACATTTTCGAATTTTTCATAAAGGATATAGTCTGTATAGACAGCGGATACTTCTAATAATTTCTTTATTCGATAATCCAATATTATAATTCTAGAACAATACAATAAATATTTTTATAAATAAACAATTTAAGAAATAATCATCATGATTTTATTACATAATATACATTATAGGCCCATATAAAGTAAAAATCCTAAAAACAAATTGCGGAAAATAACTGCACGATTTCTATATATAGTATGTTTTGTGGGATATTATAGTATTAAATAAAAATCTACATTGAGTATTTTGTTCTCGAATGTCAGAACTCTTGTGTATTCACAAAACTCTTGTTGTGATAGAAAAAATGTTCAATGAATTTGAATTAAACATTTAAAAAAAGATATACGCAAGAGACATGCAGTTATCTTTTCTTTATTTTTGATTTGCCATTTAGTTTCATCTACAACGATTAATAATTTCGTTACTTATACAGCAGAAAGAATTATTTTCTATATAAACTTACAGATGAAAGCGAACATAAAATTCCGCCCTCCGATGAATCAAGGCGAATAGATCCATCTCAACTGGATATTCTTCGCTCGGTTCTGTTTTCGACCGATGAGCCACTTAAAATCCCCACCTTAGAAGTGGGAGATTTGAAGGTTGATCGGTTGACCGTTTCCCAACTGGAGGCGTATAAAGTGGCAGCCTCCGAAATCGATGCCATTGTTGTTTCTGCTACTGAAATGTCAAACAAGGGTGAAACCGAGGGCGGGATACATCCCTCGCTGCTTCAAGAATTGATATCTATAAGAAATCAATTAGGTAAAAGTCAGCTACAAATTCTACATGCTTTCGTTAATTCGGTACGCCTTAGATCTAAACATATTTTTTATTTGAAATTGGCTGTTAGAAAAATATTTTTCTATTGCTTGAGTAATTTTCTTATAATAGTTAAATTTTTTTTTTTTTTAATCATATGTGTATCCCCATAAGAGACTCTACCATTGCTTATTCAATATATTTAAATACCAAAAAATATAATAAATTTTTCATTAATTAAATTTACATAAATATTACGCCGTTGATACTCGTAGAAGCGGTTACGGCGGCACAATCGCAATCCAGACCGCAATCTGTCATGGAAGATGCTTGCACAGCAACCAGCAATGAGAGGATCGACATATCAATACAAGATCTCACTAAAGAAAGCGAGAAAAATACACTTGAGAGGAGTAGATCCTTTACTAGGGAAAGTTCGCCATTGCTGGCAGTACAGCCCCCTGTTGCCGAACAAGAGTCGACGGTAGAAATGGGTCGTACCGTCTTCCCACAGTCCGGTTCAATAAACGATTTGACATCGAATTCGGACAGCATCACCGTTAGTGAATCAACAATCATTGTCACGGAGGTAAATTTATTAATAATATATAGTCAGAATTGAAACATGCGTAGTATAGTTAAAGCAGGTGATTGGATAATTGGACACAAAAATTCTTATTTAATTATGTCTGAAGGTGATGATGTATATATATAGCTATTAATTTTTATAATTTAGTAATTATGTTTTGATTTCTGTTGGGATGTATCAATTCCAAAATATCATTTTCTTCATTCTCTTCTTATTTTTCAAATAATTGGTAATTATTATTTTTTCATTTTTTATAACATTCGTTAATTTTTTATGATTAAGTATTTTTCTATCATTTATAATTACATTTTAGGATTACAATGGTCTAAGTCTAGGCGTCCAAGTCTAACAACCCATTATTTATAAATCAGTAATAATATTTATTAAATTTTATTATTTTAACGTAAATTATTTATTTCATAATTTATAATAATTTCATAGTATTTTAATATGAATTTCATAATACATAATCTAGGTTTTTTTTAATTTTAATGATTCAATAATCTAGAGCTTTTATAAATCAATAGAATTTAGAAATACGATTTAAATTAACCGACGCCTTGGCAGAATGACAGAGCTGCATTTCGGGCGATCAACAATATTCAGCAGCATTCACTGCAAGCACTAATTAGTTTTTGGATGGGCGACCGCGTGGACGCTGAGGCTTAGTTGATCGCTTAGATGTTGTTTCATAATCTGCAATACGAGCGGGAGATGAGAGAATGATAGTTTTGGTACGCGATGATGACATGGTACGAAATATGACACGGGTATCAAATTTGGAGCAATTTCATACATCGACCACTCTGGAGTGGATTTTTCTAATCGGCATTTAGCTCACAGGGTTTGATCATAGGTTTGCTCCGCTCCGGTATGACTTAATTGCTAAACGATATAGAATTCGATAATAAAAATGTATTTAGGGCTGTGGAAATAAAGGATTGGTAGACTAGCGCTAAGCCAAGAAAGATTATGTTCAAACCAATATTTTATAAAAAATACGAGTAATATTGTTTGGTAAATTCAAAAATTCTTCATATTTAAAAAATAGTATACACATTTTTTATAATTCTATATTCAATTTATAATGCATATAGAAGATTATTAGAATCTTTCAAATAAGTGAAAGAGATCATATGGAGGCATAATAGATTTAAAAGACCAGCAGAATAGTTATAGTAAAAATAAAATAACCTGAGATTACAAACAGGCAAAATTAATATCAATAAAGAATTAATTTCAGGCAATCGAAGAGTCATTGACCACGACGATCATCGAAAAAATTAATGAAGATCCCAAACCAAAAATTGAGAGTCCACCAACGGCAACTGAAGCAATAGTGACTCCAAAAAGTAATATTGAGGCACAGACCGCCGATCAGCCGAAAACGAGATCAAGGTCAAGATCTTCATCGCCGAGTCCCAGTCATCCTGGAGCTGTGAGGCAAACGGCGTCACCGGTAAAGTCTTTGCCCCCCGTCATCTCGGTAACGCCCGACGGTATCATCACACCCGGAACACGGGACAACAACATAGCACAAAGACACGTAACGTCCAGCGGAGTTCAGGCGCAACGTGCTGTTATATCGTACTCTGAAGCCTCTCGCGAGGACATTCCCCCATCGCAACCCCTGTCCCGTGATACCATCCAATCGTCATCGCCCCCGCCGCCACCCCCATCGTCCCCAACCAGGGAATCGTCCCGATCGCCACCCACCTCCGATCCGGACCACGCACCGTCCGTCCCCCATCATCCAAAGGCCCAATCTCAATTCATAACCATCTCGACCTCCCAGATTCCCCCCGAGTTTTTTGCACTGGCTAATCCACCATTGTCATCATCAGCGACAAACCGGCAACAACAGCGCCGCGACGTAGAGGTAGAATCGAGCATCACCGACATGTCCGTGCAATTAATGAGGGCACTGGGGCAAGCCGGCACGCGCTCATTCAGACAATTTGTCGATTCTGTAGTTTCCAGATTCGGAAGCGTGGACGAGGGAGAGGTCGAGGAGACCAAGCTGCGACGAGTAGAGCTGGCGATGTGCGCCCTCTTGCTTCTCATAGCCATCCTGATCATCGTTAGCATTTGCACCCCAAAGACGATTACCCATCATCATCACTGGGACTACTTCAATCCGCCGCAATGACATTTACCCACGCTTGGGAGCAAGTACAGAGATGGGGGAGGAAACTGTACTTGCGCCATTTTTGGAGAAGATCCCGGTTAATTCAAGCGTTTAAAGATATTGTATATATATATATATATATATATATATATATATATATATATATCTATATATATATAAATATATACACGCTTACTTTTTAATCCTTTGAGTCGTTAATATTATATTTTCGTTAAAATTGTGTAAACACGAATGTGCATCCTTTCTACGTTTCTCGCTGGATAAAACCGAATTCAGTTTTTCATCTTAGTTAAATGAAAATTTTAATCAGTTTCTATACGCAAAAGAACGTTTTAGAAGGATTATATGTTATTACCAAACAATTTGTTATGTTAAATAATCAGACTCATTCGTCATATTTAACTATTTTTAAATTAAAATAAAGAAAATTAGAAAAAGTATTTAATGCATATAGTAAAGAACTACACATACTCTGAATAATAATAGTTATTGAAGGTGGTTCATGCGTGAATCGATATAACACAAAAATTGCTGCCTTTCGTCTTGTATATAAATAATAAATAAATTCAAGTTATATAATTTGATAAAGAATCAATTCAATATTACGCCCTATTTTTTTGATAATAGTATTTTTACATTGACATATATAATATATATGATATTTCAGGCCTTTTCTTGAAAGTATATTTTATAATTTTATATACTTTCTAATATTAATTCAAACAATTTTAATTACTCACTATTGCAACAATGATATTGAATGATTTCCATTAAAAATTGAAGCAATTTCATATTTTATAATTATTACGAATAGAAACGAGAATAATACCTAGAAAAATATATTAAAATGTAAAATGAATTTCTTATTACGGTATCTCATTATTTTCGCAGAATAACGATCGAATCACCTTCAACGATATTTATACGTAAATAAAAAATTTTGTATCTAACAACATAGTATTGTAAATATATAAAAAATTAATAATATTAATAATAATAATAAGTTATATTATTATAAAGTCAAGTACAACAAGGAACAAAAAAAATAATTTTATCAGTAGATTTGAGAAACAGATAACATATAATGTTCGTATATTAGACAAAATTTTGTCAATAAATTTTGAGATCTAATTTACAAAATGAATCAAACTCATCCACGATTCTATAAAATATAAATCTATCAAAATTATTCCAATACATATATATGTATATATATGACCTGAGTTTAATCCGTTTATGTAACTCAAATATAAATTGTATCAACTATTCAACCAATAGTAACTTTTGCGTATAATTTTAATGCGAATTATTAGTAATATACTTCAATAATGATTTGACAAGTAGTTTGATGCCAAATGTTTTGTTAATTTCTTCTAGAAAATATGTTTTATGTTATTATAAAATGAATTCGAAATAATTCATTTTAATGTTACATTCTTTTAGTATTCCATTCATCGATTCATATAAAGTTCTAGTCATAATCAATTTCACATTACAACTTCAAAATAATAATAAATATTAATATATACTAAATTATTCTTATATTACGATAAACAGTCAACATGAAATATGTTCTATTCATGCAATAATGAAATTTAACAAACTTGAATTGTACAAAATAATAATTATTGTACTACCACAAAATACGATACTGTAATTAACCATATTCACAAAAATAATAACAAACATAAGGGTAGCTCAAAGGGTTGAAAGTCATGTATTTTTGTGACATTTTCGTCGTAATAATGTATTTATGCTGACTCATTTTTATATGAAAATGATAGAATTTGTACGTGTTAATAATTGTTACCGAATTATAATTATTATTGAAACTTGTTAAACAAATTTTAATAAATATTATCAATGTTTTCGAAAGCTTGTAAATAATTATGTCTGTTTACTTTTTATTCATAATCCAATTTGATGAAGTAATGAGTTTCATTCGTCCTTTCTTTATCCATTACATGTAGTGAAAAAAAATTAATAAGATTATCATTCTGAAAAACTAAAACTCATAAAATTTATTGAACTATTCTACGTTCTTGACAACCCTGTTTTGGATCATGAATCGACATTTCATCTACTTCTTGTTAAATTTATCAATTTCTAAGGTACATTTAAAATTAATGTGGTGGGGGCAGTAAGTTGTCATTTACTAAGATAGAATATAGATTATTTTATTTAATTGTTTTTATTATTTTATTATTTTTAATTTTATTTTATTTTATTTTTAGTAGTAAGTTCTATTTCAGATATATTATTATATAAAGACTGTAAATATGATAAAAATATTTATTATTTTAATGTTTTAATTTTCCACCAATTTCTATTGGAAATTGATATAAAAATTGAAGAAAAAAAAATTAAAATGGTTTAACTTATCGGAAGGACAGTTTCATAAAGTTTAATTTTCTCTGTTATGGATTTGATAAAAATAAATATTAAATGAAAAGTTCATATCAATCTATATAAAATAATGTTATGAGGAGCTATAGGTGACTTAAGTCGGGATTGCACGCAGGCGGGTTAATTTTTGCTTCTTTATCGAGAGTAATCAGCATAGTATGATCTATAACAGTGTTCAGTTCACAATCGATATAAGATACACATAAATTCATTAACAAAATTCAAGAGAATGTGATTGATCTCCCTTAGAGAATCAATTATCATATTCTATATTGAATATAGAATGTTCTTATTGCACCGACGCTCAAATAATTTGCAAAAGTGCGACAGATATACAATTATATTACTCATTTACAAATATTTCACGTAGAAGTAGTAAATTTACAAAATGTTATGTATATTGTAGCCCGCAAGGCTACAATATACATAAAGAACAGGAAATTAAAAAAAGTTTTCAATATAAGCTTTATGACCGTGGAGTCCATAGAATAATGTAGGTTGTTAAAAAATTTTGTGGCTGCAATCTGACTATGTATAGATTATGGTTTTCTAAAAATTTTCTAATCCTACTTGGCTTAAATAAATTATGATATAATATAATTACACTTAAAATTTCATAGTTTAATTTATTTTATAAAATTTAAATTGTTCCTTAGCTATTAATTTATAAAATATAATAAGTTGGAAGAAAAAGAATAATATAGTACCATTAATAAACTTATAATAGAAATAAATAGTATATATTTTGTTTTATTTTTAACTTTTATTATAAAATTTTCCATTTTTATTAAAAAAATGTTTGAAATCGGACAAACGCCGAACAATTTTAGACATCGTTACCATCATATTTATAAGCTTTTTAAGCCTATAAAATAATTCTGTAAAGGAAACGAAAAATTGTAAAAAAAAATTCTAAAAAGAATTGTCAAAGGACGTTTTTTATTATTTTTGATTATTTCATAGTAAAACTTTGTATTTATTAAATTTTCATCCCAATCATTAACAAAAAGATTACCTTCAAAAATGTAGAAAATAGTGGGCATCAATTTCTTTTGAGTTCGAATTCATTACGTGACATTTATTTTGAGAATTATCGGTCTTGACTTTGATCTACCTATATTGTAAACATTTAACAAAAATGGAATGTTGACTATTGTTATGTTTCTGTTTACAAGTCCGTACGGCTCTTATATCGATTTGCATAACGTAGGCATATTTCTGTTTTCGTCGATAACGAAGGTTCAATTGTAGAGTGTAAATAAAAATTAATTAATAAATTATTTCGCATAATAAAAAAACGTTCAAATAAATTTGATTATTTTGTCATAGAATATCATTTAACAATAGAATGAAACAAGTGCAAGTTTCGCACTGGGTCTTATCAACGCTAATGGGATGTCAAAAGACCAGATAATTCTTTCAGTAGTACAATGAAACTGTTACCAATTTAATAATATAATTTGTACTTTTTTTTTAATTTTTGTTTTCAAGTTTTGGAAACATTCTCATGTTCACGCTGTTTAACAAGCTTTTACTTCAAATTTTGCAGCGATGCAAAATATACATAAAGTAAAAGGCATAATTAACTAAAATTTGTAATCATTTTATATGTATAGTATTTACAAATATAAAATTTTCGACAGACTACTGTTTGCTCGGTCGGTAAAATTGGCTTTGACAATATCAATATATTTTTTAAATAGTAATTTTCTTAAATATTTTAATATTATAAACAAAGTAAATCATAATTCTACATACCTTACTTAATTTAAATGGAATTTGATTGATCTCTCAATCTGGTTTCCATAGAATTTGAATTCTTTTCTATAATTATAGACTTATATAAGTGGCAATTTTCAAGATTTAATATTTAATAATTTTTTATAAAATATACATTTATTCATATCTTAATTTTCAATTATTTATTATTTCTATGCATCATAAAATATTAAATATAATATTAAATAGATATAATCCATATACTTATAGAAAATTAAATTATTTTGTTGTCAACAGTATAAATTTTACAAAATAATAAATTCCATTCAAGTTGATGTACTTTTAAAATATATATATATAAATGGTAACACTAATTTATAAATAACTAAAAATACTTAAATATTATATCTATAATTTGTAAATAAAATAAGATTAATGATTTTATCTACATTTTACTTAAATCTTAATTTTAACAAAGTAAAAAAAAATTATTTAATACTATTTTCATTATTTTATCAAATTACTAGAAGAACATATCATCATCGTAAACCTTTATTTGTCGTTTATCCTTATAACCACTTTTTTGTGCATAACTTGCTGCTATTGTTGACCACATTGAACTAGAATTTGTGTCATTAATTGGATCAATTATTGGTTGCCTTCTTGCCATAGAAACTTTTAACTGAATAGAGGAAGCCATTATTCCATCCATTTCACTTATTGCACGTTCAGCCGATTCTGATTTTTCGAATGTAATGAAGCCTCTAATAAAAAATATTAATTTTTTAAAATTTATTATATATGTTTGTTTACTTTTGTTATATATTTTTAATATTACTTACTTCTTTTCAGCCTCCATTGTGATTTTTAAAACATTTCCAAAAGTAGAAAAATGTTTTTTCAGAAAATCTTCAGATATTTTATATCCAGACACAAATATTGTATTGCCTTTAATAGTCTTTGGTTCTGTTTTTATGGTAACTGGTTTTTCAGTTATCCCTCTATCTTCAGTATCTGTAGCAGATACGAAGCTATCATAAAGACCCTTGACTTTTGGCCTTACTGGTTCATTATGATCTTCTTCAGGTTGCATCGCAGAAAAAGGCTGATATGAAGATACTGTTTTTTCAGTACTATTTAATTTTCGTTCCAAGCCTCTTGGTCTTTTAAATGCTTGTTCTGGACGTTTTGGAGTTTTTGGTGCTGTTATAACTCCTGATTTTATTAACTTTTTAGCTACTTCACGTGCATCTCTAGCTTCTGTTGGACGCTTAGGCACTTGAGGTATACGTTCTGGTTCTGGTTTAGGTGATTTCAAGTCTTGTAATGCTTTTTTCTAAAATATATAACTATTTAAAATATTGCTAAATATAGAATTTTCAATTACGTTTTATTTTTAATAATCATTATATTTATTTAAATTACTTGTTATCATAATAATAACAACAAAGTATTAACATCATTATGATTGAGGTTTTATTTGTAACTAAAATTTTAAAATAATTCACAATATGAATTTTCTAATGTAAACAATCAAACATAACCTATATAAGAAAATTCAAAGAGAAAAAAACAAATAAAAAATTACCTTTCTTTTTAATTTATTATATTTCGCCTGTAGCATTAATTCTTCTTCTGTTAAATTTGATGGGAAATGTAAATACACCATGATTATATAAAAATATTTTTGAAAGAGTATTTTATGTACAACTTGTTACTCTACTCTGTGCTATGCTATCACTTGCTGATGGTTTAAGTACAATGATTGAGGATACAACTGTACAACTTACTATCAGGTATCAATTTGCAGAGCTATAGTTGCTAGTAAAATAAATAATTAGAATATAAACAGATCTCTACAATCCACACAAAGAAGCTTCAACTAACAAGCTGCAAAAATAATAGGTTATACAATTTGCAGTTGCTGTTTGCAGTACTTGTAATTGCATTTACTTGCATATCTTTTAATATGTAGATATAACCTAACTATTATAATTATAATAAAACAGATCGTGATAAGCACTTAGTTATATCAGGTTATATGCTATATTTATATCTGTATTATCTTTCTTTTCATCCATAAACAACCATGTCCAAACAGAAAACGGTCCACATTTCCCGAAGCAACAACTGCACTGCACACTGTACTGCACCTGCACGCCTGCAAGCAGTTGTAACTTGTAATGTAAGCACTATAAGTTTTGCTCACTACTCAGTATCTATACTCTGCTGTACTTGTACAGTTGTACATTGTACTATATCCTAAAGCAGACTAAATCTACTGCTATTGCCGTGCCGTTGCCGCTATGAGCCGCTATAGCCGATTACTACACTACCTAATAGCAGCTAACAGCATACGTGCATACGTATATCATACGTATACTATACGTATACACGTGAGCTCGTGCTGTTCATAGAGACTTTCACTAGGATGAATGGCACTCGCGAGATTATCTCAATCATTCGATAAACTCGATTTATTTATATGAAAAACAGGTGTAAATTATAAAATATGTAAAACTATAATGAAATTAAAAGTTGTCATTAATTAAAAATTTACAATCATCTATTTATTGAACATTCACAATGTATACAAATCGAATACGAGAATGTTTAAATATTAAGTTTGTTAGACGATGTCAAACATATCACAATCATCGTCTAACCGGTAAAGATATTAATAAACAATCTTAGTTATTATATTGTCTGAAACTGTCATATATTAAAATAATGCTTTGTCTAGATTTTCCACCAACTTTTTCATCACAAGATGTTCAGCAAGGGTGGTATGAAGTATGGGAAAAACATAAATATTTTCAACCAAAAGATAATAATAGCAAAATTTACAGAATGATTTTACCACCACCAAATGTAACAGGAACATTGCATTTGGGCCATGCATTAACAATAACAATTCAAGATGTTTTAGCTCGATGGTAAATAGTTTCATGATTTATTAAAAATGCATTTAATACAAATATGTATTATGAATATAGTTTTTTAGATAATGTACATTTTAGGTATAGAATGAAAAATACATCAGTAATTTGGATACCAGGTTTAGATCATGCTGGAATAGCTACACAAGCTGTAGTTGAGAAATATTTATATAAAAAGAAAGGAATTAGAAGAGTTGATATGGTGAAAGAAGAATTTTTAAATATTTTAAATGAATGGAAAAATGAAAAAAGCAAAATTATAGAGAACCAGTTAAAGTCTTTAGGAGCAAGCTTAGACTGGTCCAGAGAGTATTTTACAATGAGTGAAGTAAGATTAATATATTACTTTATATAAAATTATAAAAGTATAATAACATTTTATAATCTTTCTTTTAGCATCATAATAGAGCTGTTACAGAAGCATTTATTATATTGGATAAAAGAAATTTATTATATAGGAATAAAAGTTTAATTAATTGGTCTCCAGCTTTAGGTAGTGCTTTATCCGATATTGAAGTGGATTTAGAAACTTTGACTTCTAAAACAGATCTTGAAATACCTGGTTATGATAAAAAAGTTACATTTGGCCAAATTTATGAAATTTCATATAAAGTAAGAGATTCAGGTCAGTTAAAGAAAATATTGGACTGGTATTTCATAATTAGAAATAATTTGATATTTTCTGTAATTACAGATGCTGAGTTAAATGTTGCTACAACAAGACCTGAAACATTGTTCGGAGATGTTGCACTTGCAGTTCATCCAGATGATACACGATACAGTCAGTATATAGGCAGAGAAGTAAAACATCCATTAAAAGACGTTTATTTACCTATAATAACTGATCCCAATGTCAAAATAGATTTTGGTACAGGTAAACCTATTTTTAATAATAAATATTAGTATTTGTATATAATTAATATAATTTAGATTCCTTCTTCTACAAATATTTTGAATATTATTAATGATTATATTTAGGTGTTGTTAAAATAACTCCAGCTCATGATGAGTTTGATTACAATGTAGCAAAAAATTATAAATTGAATATGATTGATATTATTGATGAAAACGGTAAATTGACTGATGCAGCTGGGCGCTATAAAGCAAGTATTTTTTTAAATTGACTGAATATTTAAAATAATGGTTTAAGAAATACAAAAATATATTATTAACAGGGTCTGCCACGATTTGTTGCTCGCAAAAGTATTTTAACAGATTTAGCAAATATGGGCTATTTAAAATCAATAAAAAACCATCAAATGCAGATTCCTAGATGTTCAAGAACTGGCGATGTAATAGAGTTATTGTTAAGAGAACAGTGGTTTATTAATTGTAAAGATATGGCATTAAAAGCTGTACAAGCTGTTGAAAATGGGTCATTAAAACTTGATCCTACTATTCACGAAGGAAAATGGTTTGATTGGCTCATAAATATTAAGTAAATATTTTATATGTCCATTAATTTTGCAATTTGATAGATATTTTAAATGTTTTACTTATTTATTATTTATTTACAAAAGATAATAAATGTTATTAAAATAAGTTATTTATATTTATTATTAAGTTTATTGCTTCTTTAAAAGATCTTTACAAAAAATATTTTTAGAGACTGGTGTATTTCAAGGCAATTATGGTGGGGCCATCAAATTCCAGCTTATCATTGTGAAGTTAATAACGAAACAAAATGGATAGTGGCTCACTCCAGTGATGAAGCATTGCAAATAGCTTTACAAAAATATGGAAATGAAATAAAAATTCTTCAACAGGATACTGACGTTCTTGATACCTGGTTTTCTTCTGCTTTATTACCATTTTCATCCTTAGGTTGGCCAACTAAAGTAAATTCCTAGTGTACATAATATAATTCCAAATTTTGATTGTATAATAAATATTTGACGTTCTTCAAATAGGCAGAAGACTTTAGAAAATATTATCCATTAAGTTTAATGGAAACAGGTAAAGATATACTTTTTTTTTGGGTTGCTAGAATGGTAATGCTGGGACTTGAATTAACAAACGAACTTCCTTTTAAAGTAAGTATTTTTAGCAAAGGTATTATGTATACATATTACATTGTTTTTTTCACCTTGCATATTGTAGTTATAGCAGTAGTTAATGAGGAATTAAATTTTAGGATATTTTATTACACGGTGTTTTATGTGATGCAACAGGAAAGAAAATGTCTAAAAGTCGTGGTAATGTTATTATACCAGAAAATGTTGTGAATGGAATTTCACTTGAGGTACATATTAAATGTTTTATTTTATTGATAATTTTATATATTTATTTTATTCTTCAAAATTTATTTTATAGAAATTAAATAAACAGGCAGAAGACAGTTATCAGTCAGGTATTCTGAACCAAAAAGAGTTAAAAGAAACATTATTAATGAATAAAAAAATGTTTTTAAATGGCATTCCTGAATGTGGTGTTGATGCTCTTCGGTATACTTTATGTTCTCATAATTTAAAGAGTACATAATTTAATTTAAAATATTATTAAAGGTTTATTTTATTAAAATTGTTTTTTGATACTATCTATATGCAATTTATTTTTCAGAGCAAACAGTATCTTTCAATGTTATTGAATGTCAAGAAAATAAATTTTTTTGTAATAAAATCTGGCAAGCTAGTAAATATGTATTGCTTATGACAAATGATGAGCCTATCATAGTGCCTAACATATTTACTACTCTAGATCAATGGATATTGAGTCGACTATCATACATGGTTGAATCTGTAAATTATGAATTTGAACAGAAAAATTTTTATAAAGCCATGTCAATTATAAAAAATTTTATTTACTATGAATTTTGTGATTATTATTTAGTAAGTATTTTACTTTAATTAATTTCAATATGTTGATAAATTAAAATTATATTGAATGAATTTGTTTTAAGGAAGGAACAAAGCCTGGATTTATAAGTAAACAGAGTGATATTATTACTAGTCAAAGATACACATTAGCAACATGCTTAGAAGTTTGTTTGAGAATACTTGCTCCAGTAACACCATTTCTTTGCGATGAGCTCTATTCTAAATTATCAAAAAAACTATCTATATTTACATTTAATAATTCCTTACTTGAGAGTTCATATCCTACACAAAAAGAATTCAATAATTTACGTAATATCGAATTGGAAGATAAAATGAATAAAATATTTAAAGTAATTTTATCTTTAAGGAGATTATTAGGAAGTCTAAATAAAGGAAATGTAGAAGGTACATTATTTGAAATTGGATATTTTTTATTATATATTTACATTAATAATTATTGCAGGTTACATTGTTGTGAAAACCGAAAATCAACTACTATATACAGAAAATATGAATGTAATTAAAGCAATTAGCAAAGTATTCAATATTCAGGTCGTTAATTTTGAAAATTATAAAAAAAATGAAGAAAGTATATATGAAATCATTGATGATGGTTGTTTTGTATATCTTGTAATTAATGACGATATTATTCTTCAACAAATAAAGCAAAAAATTGAGAAGAAAAGAATAAAAACACAAAAACAATTAGAAGATTTAATTAAATCGATATCAAATAAGAAATATACAACAGATAAATCAGAGGACGAAAAATTAAAAGATCAAGAAAGGGTATGTATATTAATTTTTAAGAATCTAATACATTACTAAGAGCAATGTTTATATTATTTATTTTATTTAGATTTCTATCCTTCAAGATAAATTAAAGAGGATACCATTGTATTCATAATAAAACTGCAAGTAATCTATTTTCTAAAAAATATGTATATATATTTTTGTTTTATATTAAATAATTCTAATATTAAAAATTAAAATGATAAATGTTGTTATGCATTAAAATTACAAATTATCAACTTCCATACTTTCTTTAGAATCCTCATCATCATCTTCAGTTTCACTGTCATCACTGCTTCCTTCAGATTCTGATTCAGATGAACTTGAATCTAACCAAACTTGAGTAGATTGATCATCTTTTATTATTGTTGTCCATTCGTCTAATTTTTTACAATCTAAAAAATTATATTTTTAAAAAATTTTTAAAATAAAATAATTACAATATTATAACTAAAAATTATTTAATTAATATAACTATATCAGCATGAATGTAAAAGATAAATGTCAAAGACTATAAAGATTTAATTTATATTTTAGACATTTTGTATAAAAAAAAGTTATACTGCTATATAGTTTATAAAGCAAAATATTACCCAAGCTATAAAAATCATTTAAAGTATACTGTTTGTCGCCGTCTTCATACATGCCTCCATACATATATAATATATTGTGTTTTACAGCTAAACCTGGATTAATTCTAGCTGATGGTACAAATATATTTACAGTTTTTCCATCCTCAGAATTAACTTTGTTAGTTGTCGTTACTGTAGATCCAAGTGTTACCTACAATAAATTCATAATTGTAATAAACTAATTTAAACATCATAAAATATATAAAGAGAATTACAGTAAAAATTCCATCATCATCTGTTATAATGGTTTTTGAAGGGATTGTCTCCATTGATTCATCTTTAACAATTTCTTCATCCTCTTCATCTTCTTGATTTATATCTTCTTCATTTTCATCTTCTTTAACTTTTCTTCTCCTTCTTCGTGTTGTGTCACATTTTCCAGTTAAACTAACTAAAAAAAAGTGCTTTGTCAGATTTTCATTCATAATATTAGAAAATAATGTTGTAAAAGAATTCCACCAGTTTGCCATTGCATTTTATTCAAGTTTAGTGCAATTAAGTCATTAAAAAAGATTCCTCTTAGTTCTTCTTCAGTATCCTCTTCATCATAAACTCCACCAAACATGTAAGCTATATTTGATAGAACAACAACAGCAGATGCACTACATCGAGGGGAAACTGTTATTCCACTTTGCTTCACACTGGACCATTTCCATTTTAAGCCAGTTTGATCGTTTTCTTTTAAGTAGAAAATTGTATTATAACTCTATTATAAATATATTATTAATCTTTTAGAATCCTAAATTAAAAGAAGTTGTGTAATAGTTTTATCTTACTTTCAGGACTTAATAAAAACATATCTGTATGAACATGTCCTTTGTCAACATCTTTTTTTATTTTTTCTTTACTATAACCACCATAAACTAGTATTTTATTTTCTGATGTGGGCAAAACTATGCATCCAGAACGAGGGACAGGTGGAATACCTAAAAAATACATTTTTATGTTAATCTGCAATGTTTTTATTAATGTGTAACTAATGAAAATATATACTAACCAGAAGTTTGAATTTTATTCCAAGTATAAGTTGCCATATTGAAACAATATATGTCATTAAAATACTTATAATCTCTAAGATTATCATGAAAACCTCCAAAAATAAATAAATTTTTTTTTATATTAATCATTCTGTGACCACTTCTTGAGGATGGTCCACCAGAAGCACTGTTATAAAATTTTAATTATTAATATTTACACAATATATAGGAATTCATAATATATTCTAGCTTCTAATAATCACTTTTACCATAATTAAATTGAATTCTGTTTATATTTATGCTAATAATAATTTCAAGTCACTTTATTGATTTGTACTTGATTTCTTTTTCAAGGAAAAAAGTTAATATAGATTTAAAATTTTTAAATAGTTGTGGCAAAAAACTATTAGTTGGTTATTATGATAACCTAATATTAAAAGATAAACTCACGTTATCTTTTCCCATTTTTTATCTCCAATATGAAATACCCATAGATCTCTGTAATGATAAAACTGAGATTCTGTTGGACTAGAAAATTCTCCTCCAAAGATCCAAAGTTCACCTTTATTAGATTGAGTAGCTATTGCTTGATGCCCGCAACGAGGTGGTGGTCCAGCTGGTGCTTTAACAACAGTCCATTCATTTTTATTAATATTATAGAAAAACATATCACCATAGACAACTGTTTTTTGGCCATCATAAAATTCACCACCAAACATAATAAGTTCATCTTTGAATGGATGGGGAGTTAAGGTAAAGTTAACTCTCCGTGAAGGTGGTTTAACAACAGATTCAACAACCTTTTGTCTCGCAGCTTCTTCTTTTTCAATCTGAGCAATTACTTTTTCGATATCTTGCTAAATACCATTTTTAAATTCTATAAATTATTTGTAATTTCTAATGTAATTATTAAAAATAATTTTCTCTAACCTCTCCTATAGCAGCCAGCTCCTTTTTTTGCTTAGCATTTAACTTTTTTTCTGTTTTCTTTAAAGTTTTTTCATTTCCACTAATTTTCTTTTTTTTATCCTTTTTTCCCATGTTTTAAAGATATGAATGGATTATTATATCTTATTAATAAATGAATTAAGAACTTTTAAGTTAAATATACCGGTTATTGCAAGTACAGAATCGTGATAAATATACAATTGTACGAACAACAAAAATAAGGAAATATATACCACGTATTACATAAAATTTATAAATAAAATATTTATACAACTTTATAAATCTCCAAGGTTTCAATAATAATAATACTTTTTTGTATACAAATCTACGTCTACATCTAATAATCTAAAATCACGTAAGTTGCAGTCAAGAAGTACAGAAGGATATGGAAGTAATCGGAAGCACGTGGGGACTGACGGTCATCTGGTATTAATCGAAACCAGTCGAAACTAATCGAAACTAATATCGAAACCATCTGTATGATTGAAATTGAAACTAACCAAGCAGAATTTAGGTTTCCCGTTTATGCATTGCACATTGCACTTGCAGACGACCGTGCAATTGCCAGTGCACTAGATTGCACCTGATTGTACACTAATAGTTGCATGGTATAAGGAGATGAAAGAGTCACATGTTTGGGTCCTGGATGAGCCGTAACTCACAGACTCTATCCTAATATACCTAAACAAAAGTTCTGTACAATCATTCTTTTCCATATGTCAATGCCTCTCCATAAGAAAGATACTGCTAATTAAAATTTTGTGAAAATAGGTGCTTCATTAAATAATTAAAATCTTTTTATATGTCAGTATCACTGACATATAAAAATCACTGACAAGAACATGAATGGGACTCCGTATCACTAAAAAAATTATAATTATTAATGACATAATATAAAAATAAAATAGAAGCATTATATCCATTGAAATTCGTGTATTATTTGTAATTTATTAAATAAAAAATTTAATAGAAACTTTAAAATAACACCTGATATTAATATATTAATTAAATACGATACTTAAAGTAGTTATTTTTACATGTATTGCTGATTGTAGAGAACAGCATCAAAACAGTTACTATAAGTATAGCATTGAATTTATATTATTTTTACGTGATATTGAATAAAAACAATTTATGTATTTTTCAATGTTAATTGAATTTTTAATTTAAAAAGTTAGAAAGAATGCATGGAATTAAATTAATATTATGTTTTTTATTGTTTTTATATTTTTTATATTAGCTTTATTTTTATATTCTTTAATTAAGAAATATAATTGGTATAGTTAATTTAATTTTAATAAAAATTTATTTTTAATCGTCAATATCTTTGTTCCTGAGAGGCATTGAAAGGAATCGCTGTTTAGATGTTCTATTTGGGTGTATTAGAAAAGAGTCTGTGAGTTGCAGCCAAATCCAGAACACAAACATTTGATTCTCCTTGCAAGATTGTATTTGCAGAGCACTCGCAGAGTACTAAGAGTGTACTTGCAGGTGCAAAACATAATGTTACAGTTTTTTGTTGCAGTTGCGCTTTTAGATTTTGCGAATATAGATCGTTTCCTCAACATTGCTAGTTAACTTTTATAATTTAATCGTACCTGGCCTAGAGTTTGCCATTAATTAGCCGTTAATTATCCGTTAAATAATAAATTCGGCTGCTCTTTTGGCTACTGAGAAACACCACTGCCAGCGAACTTCCGTGGATGTTAAATTCAAAAGTATAATTTTATATATAAAATTGTAACCGAGGGTGCATTATCTAATGTTCGTAAAACCCTACAAGAAAACCATAACAAAATTGAGTTGAAATGTGATAACTCTTCAATAAATAAAAAATGTAAATAATAAAAAAATAAGGCGGTCGGATATCAATGGAAGCTATCTATCTAGGATGTTTTTTTAGGTACTAATAGAGTGGTGAATTATTTTATTTGGAGTGGATAATTGATCGAAAATTATGCCGTACTTTTTGAATTACCATTAATAAACGTCCAAAAATTTGTGAAAATTTTTATATAATTCTATCTTTCTTTTAGAGGGTGACAAACTATAGCTTCCACCGAACTTAGCTTGCGATAACATTTTCACGGTAACTAATAAAGCAAAAAATTGTTTATTCAACGGATATATTTAACCGATAAATAACACAAATTTGCGCCTCGTACAATTAGATTGAATGAAAGTCGACGAGCCACGTTCAGGGAGGTGATCAAGATTAATAGATTCATTATTTGAATCTTTGATTGTTTCCAAGTTTTATTAAATAAAATAAAATCTTTAGATATTTTTTATATATAAAAGTTTATAATTGTTTTATATAAAAAATTTATAAAAATTCAATAATGAAGTTTATTTCAATAAATTATTACATAGATATTTTTTATCTTCAACGTTTCCAGCAGAAAGTACGTTTAATAACATTTGAAAATATATTAAAAACTGTAACATTAAGTTATTTTAGAAACAAACTATGTATTATATGAATTTTATAGCTACAAAACATTTTGTGCGACACTTAATTTTTCTAGGTTATTATTTTACTAGGTCTACATACTATTGTATATAGCGATGTTCACCAGGGTCAAATACGCTTACAGTCATAATTCCAAAAGGAAGGGGGTCCTGAGTGCTGATCGACAGTGGCGTATTTCCTCGCAAAAAATTTACTCTGCATCGGAAGCTCGCCTGATGACAACTACTCGAACTGTCGCTTGATTTGACGCCAAATTTTAATCTGAAGAATAATTTCCTTCAAACTCTTTCTACAATAACATTATAACTGATTTATATATATATATATATATATATATATATATATATATATATATATATATATATATACATGTATGTATGTATGTATATAACTTTTTAAAATAGCAATAAATTACAGTATTATAATGCAAATAGATTTGGTATGGTTTAACAGTCTAAATTTTTTATAAATTACATTATGGTGGATTTTGCAGTGATTTTTATACGTATCTGAAAAATGCAATAATTATTGCAATTCAATGTGCAATGAGTTTCGTTATTATATAAGATTTTTTTCAGATAGTAATACAATGAAGAAGGTATTATTTTATCAAAATTTGAAATTTTTATCAAAATATTATAGGATGTACGTTCTATCTCATAGAAACTAAATTGTTCCGCCAATAGTAGCATTTATTGCTATCATTTTTTGTTTAGTGAAACTGCCAAGTTAAATTGATAAGAAAATAGAGGAATTGAGTTTTCTAGAAGAAGAATTATTTTCCCAATAAATTTTTATCTAATAATGTCTACTGCTTCAGATATAAGAAGTATTGATAATAACCCTTTACTATCAATTTTTTTACACAATAGCCTTACGTCATGCAATCTTTTGAGTATTGAAAATAACAACTGTTTTAATTTTTTTCTCATGCTCTCTCTCTCTCTTTCTTTTTCTCTCTTTCGATAATACTTGCATTCAACAATAATCACTTTATTCAAATAGAGGACCGAAATGAAATTTCCAATTTCAATTACGTCAAGAGCCACGGTTTTTCCTTTATTGTCTCTTTCGATATTTTATTATATTTATCCATAATAAAATTTAAAGTGAAAGATTTGTACTGCACAATAATTGGAACAAGAAAACAATCGACAAAGATCGCACTTGGTTAATTTTCATCAAAAATTTCTATATTATAACAAAAATGTTATATGCAAAAAAAACCAGCTTGCCAGTAACCTTCCTCTCCTCATACGCTATTATATCAATTAGAGGCGCGTATCAGTCGTCACAGTGTCAGCGATTCCAAATCTACAGGGGTTACAGTATACCAAGGGGACAGAGATCGAAATTAAAAAAAAAAAAAAAAAAAAAAAAAAAAAAAAAAAAAAAAAAAAAAAAAGATGAAAGCGCGAGACGACTCTCTCGTCCATGCGTCGCGTTGCGGAGTGGCTATCTCCGACATATTCCGGTGGAGGAATAAAGCGAATCTGTATATATATATATATATATATATATATATATATATATATATATATAGCGTCGCGTCGAGGGTCGGTCGGTCGGTCGGTCGGCCGCGGGCTTCCGGTAATGAAAAACCGATTGCGACGAAATAGGCTTCGGGGGCTGCTCGTGACGTGCAATCGAATCTTCCGATGCTCCACGGTTATCTCGCTCTTCCTGCACTTCTTTCTATGCTTCCATGTGCCCGCCCCACTCACTCTGTCTGTCTCTTTCCCCTCTCTCTCTCTCTCTGCCTCCCTCCGTCTCTCTTTCTCTCTCGTGCTTTCTCGTTTTTAACTGTTCATATACTGCGCTTGTTATATTCCAATATATATGTAGGTGAGTGGAACGTTTGTCGGATCTACTCTTTTTCCCTCCTTTTGTCTCATATGAAACGCGGACTATTGTATCCACCGAGTGATTTCAGTTTATTATGTGACGGGAAAAATAAACTTTGGTATCGTGGTAATTTTCCGATTTTTTTTTTGTCTAAAACCCGCCTTGCGAATGGAGAAACAATTTTGTATTTTTTTACTATTATTAATAAGCTGTATTTTTTTACTATTATTAACAGTACACACAAATAGAATTGTATACTATTTTATTGTGTATTTTTTTTGATTGGTAATGAATTCAGGTTAATAAGTTGAATAACTACATAAAAATTAATTAGTATTCAATTGAATACTTGAGGCCGTTCGACCGCGATTTCCGAATTAAAGAATTATTAAAGAAGCGCTGTAAGAATAAATATTCTTGATTGATTAGCATATACTAACATAATATATAAAAATTAATGTAATGCACTTAATAAAAAGTAATGATACCGTTTTAATATATATATTTGTTTTTTTTTTGCTTATTTAACGTCGCTCTATCTATGCTTCCAAATACCTGTGCTAATCGGCGACGGAGGTCTACAACGTAACAAAGCGCATGTAAATTATTACAGCGGTGCTTGTGTCAATCTGCCGAGACCGGGATTTGAACTGGGATCATCAACTTACTAGTCCTTCGCTCTAGCAATCGAACCATCGTAGGCCTCCACCGTTTTAATATATTTTTGTTTCAAAAATAGAGTTTCTTTCAAAACAACTTTTACAAATATTTTTTATAATATTTTTCAATTTAGTTTAAGAAAATTTAAATGACAAATTTCTTTTTACACTTGGTATCCATGAATTATTTAATCAAGTTACTCAAATCTAATGATCTCACTAAATCGTTTGATAATGTCGCTAATGAAGATAAGTGACTTTATATAACATAGTTAATTGATATATGTTCTTTATTCTTTTTGAAACGAAAAATGATCATTCAGATTCGCAATTCGCTATTGCAATCGTTAATAATAATCGATAAGCTATATAAATATTTTATTTCGTCTTCTATTTATGTCTGCTGTTGAGGCATTATTCTGTTCAGGTCTTCTCGACTTTCGGGGTACAATAGCTCTGTACGCAATTGTACGCGTTGCAAACGCTAGGAAGCGTACCTATATTCCAATTTAAATTTTCAGTGTCGACATAAAATAGTTAGTTAAACTTTTTTTTAAAAAAAGGACGAAATGTGATGTCTATAGATATAATAAAACTATGCAATAAGTACTATATTTCAAATGCTTTTTTTAGCAAAATTCGACCGGCAATTTCCTTTGATTTATTTTCTTCAATTCGATAGTTTAGTCTTATAAAACATTTAAAACTAGTTTCACGTAATTAACCTTAAGATTATATTAATATAATATTTGAGTCATTTAAGCAATACATGCTATGGCTGCATCAATATATAATAGTAAAGTTAAAAGGTATTTAGTTGACACAATTAATTTTATCCGTTATAATTAAATTTATATATTATTCAAGAGCTTTTTGCGGTAAATCATTTGTATTACACGCAATACCGAATTGTACACTTGTTTGGTCAAACTAATTTAACAGTTATTATTTTATGCTCATCAGTATGTATTAGAACAATTTCGTAGTATCGGAAATTAATAATTGGCTTTATATCGAAATACATATATTATTTAGGCGTTGATTTTAACGTTGTATGTTTAAATATTGCCACTTAAAAAATTGAAGAGAAATGAAAATCATAAATTTTACAACAGGATAATTTACTAAAAAGAAATTTATACACCTCGGATCCTATTTATACTGCGCTTTTTTAAACTAAATTGACAAGTGTATATTTTCAGTCTAATATTTATTTTAAAGCTGGACAGCATTTTCGATTTCACATTTTCGTTTCGTAATAAAAAGTCTCCTATAAAGCGAATCAATATCGTGCATCGTTCAAAATTGTAACGTGTAAAAGGCAAATTTTGCCGTACATATCACAAATTAACGAAGCTTCGGTATTCTCGATGTGTTTCAAAAAATATAATGAGCACATCAATTGTTAAAAAGAACGTCACCGGACACATATCAGAAACGCTAGGATAATTTTACAAAATTATATATTTATTTCGCCTAGACGGCCGTTTGGATGGTCGTGTCGCTTTCAAACAGTATCATAATATATATATATATATATATATATATATATATATATATATATATATATAATCATTTTCAATGTTTGCATCATCGACCGCGGTCCGCGCGGCGCGCAACAGCTGTCCAAATACGATATAAATTTTGCGAAACTATCCGAGCGTTATTTAATTGAATTTATACAAGTATGCGTGGCGCGCTTTATGAAAACATACGCCATATGTAAATGCAGTCGCGATTTCATATTTAATAATTTCAAATATCACCTTTGAACCCACGCATTCGCACCCCGTTCCTTCCCTCCATCACGCGCACACGTGCATATGTTTTCCATTTATTCCTCTTCATTCGCCGCAGTTTACACACACACGCACGCGCGTACGCACGCGCGCGCGCACACACACACACACACACACACACACACCACACACACACACACACGCACACATACATACGCACATACGCACATACGCACATACGCACACACAAGTTTGAAAGAAGTATCATCGAGACCGCCAACATATTATTTCAGGGGAGAATCGTCATGTCGCAGCATACTGCTTCGTGCTCTCTCTCTCTCTCTCGCTCTCGCTCTCTCTTTCCTTTTCTCTGGGTCACTCCGATTTTTGCCCCTCTGATCTACCATTAAGCCGATATCCCTATATATTGCGCATAACTCATCGAGTTCCGATCGAAACGATTCCGCCCTCCTCGAGCGATTTCTTCACTTCAACATTTATCTTTTATTGTTCTGCTCCTATGCGCGTGGAGTCGATCGTCCTAGAGCAGTGCTCGGTAGTTTTCGTCGATGTCGATGGATTTACATAAAAGCGGGTTAGAACGTTGTTCATCGATGGATTGCTCGCATATTTTCTGGAATATACAATTTTTATTTTACAAGTTACAATTTTTGCGCAGCATGTTGTTTTTTTGTTACCATCCATCCGATCAAAGGCCGCTCCGGGCGGCGTACACGCGCTCGTGTCTTGTTTTGTTTTTTGCGAACATTTTCGAGCACACTGATGGCGAATAATAATAAGTGGAGCGCAATAGAAAGTTTTAGCGAGGCTCGTGAATTGTTGTGCTTTTTCTTTTTTCCTCTACAATGAATAGTGGAAGTTTAAAAGTTTCATTTGCGATTTATATTTCGTCGATCCGATACATATGCACATCTATGTAAGTAATTGACAATACAGAACCGTTCTTTTTTCACATTGGTTCTTATAGTTTATAAGAATGTGTTAACTTTTATTTCCTGATTCATAATGGATTCATAATAAAATTTTTGCGCAGTTTATAAAAAATTAATAATAATTAGATCGTTTCCATTAATGCTGTCGGAATTATATACTAAATTAGTTTGACTCTGCAAGAATTCTCAAAAATTTGATTTTAAATAAAAAGATTGTAAATAAAAAAAATTGGAATATTGAACACTGCAAGAATGACAAATGATATTTTCACCGTATATCTGAAATTATTAAATTATAATACATAAAATAAATTTAAGGTCCATTAGTCTGTTCAACGGCGATGCAAATTTAACAAGCACATTGATATGGATCAAAATTGGGATAATAGAAGGTTGCCTGCCAAATGTTTCATTTACTGACATTTTTCATTTTATAGACTTCAAAATAATATGATTTATATCTATAAATTTTAACTGAATTTCATTTTAACAACTTTTCAAGTTTAAATTACTATTATAAGGTTCATTTCTACAATCTGTTTAATTTTTCAGTTCTTCTCTATTTTGATCTATCTTTTCATACAACAATCAATATAAATTTAACAAGAACATATTTATGTTCTCTTGTGATCTACTTTTCACTTTAAATAACGTTACAGTTTTCTAAAGGATTGAAATAATTAATTTTATATTTATATTTAACAACTGTAAGAAAATGATTATTTATTCATTATTTATTCATTAATAAATAATGAATATGTAAAAAATTTCTAAAGAATTTCTAAAAAATTTCTAAAAAATTGCTATTTTTAGAAAAAGAACCAAAATATAATTATTTAATAATTTATAATTATGTCATAAATATTAAATTCGTTTTTTTATTTTATGCACATATTAGCGAAATTATCAAGCTAAAAGGCATTTTATAATTTGGAACAATATATAAAGCAGGGAATACAGTAATTTTTCAAACTGCAACATTGTTCACTTCATTTAAAACTCATTAGTTTTGGATGAACGACTGACGCAACCAAAGAACGAAGTAATATTTCCAATAATGTGTGATTATTAAAGCAATCGAAGCTCAAAGTAACATTTGATATATAACATTGTCTTGCTTATATAATGTTTGGTATATTATGCATTACCAGAAAGTTTTGTGCAGAGAAGAGTTTTATTAACGTTTATTTATTAATTTAGAGGTAATAAAACTTTTCAATACGTATTATTAATTTACAATGATTCTATAATAAAGTTACAACGTCGCATAGAGGTATAAGGGTTCCCATAAAGTTTTTTTCTAATATTATTTAAAATCTTATATTTGTAATATTAATAATTTCTTTGTTTATGACAAGAAATTGTGACTAAAGTTTGTAAATTGAAACAAATGTCAAATACTTTGTAGTTATTTATTTATTTGTTTTTTAAATATAGAATGTATTTTATCGTATATGTATGATAAACGATGCCAATTGATTCTGAATCATTTCAATAAATAAATTCTAATAATCAAGTATAACCGGCAATCTCTATAATTTAATGGTCCTGGAAAGAATTCAAGAGCGATAGTAAAGATAATATTTGTACGACGGATTTCTTTTTATTTCTGCCGAGGAGATTAATTTTTATCGAAAACGTGGACGTCGACGCGGATGAGGTTTCGGTCTCGTGCGCCGGCCCAACGGCGCCTACGCGCAAGTACACGTCTCCGGTTTATTATTTAAGGATCGTTTATGGGAGAGCCAGGCCTTCTGTACCCTTTATAAGAGCATATTTTCTTGAAATCTTAATAGCATAAGCTTCGGGAGGGTGGCTCGCTCACGTACAGCGCGGCCCTTACAGCGTTTATCTCTACGATCACCCTTTCTTACTTCGACGGATCAACTTTTCGATTGAATATCATCTAATTCTTGGTTTTATTGCTCATTGCGACATAGCGGTAATTTAAGCGAAATTTCGTAATTGCAATTTGCTAAGGGTAGATTCTTATTAGACTGTTTTAGTTTTCGAGCGTGCCGCGTCTGATCAATCGCACGCGTTACTACTTGTCAAGTCGATTTTTACTTGTTTATTTTAAATTTACTATGTTTTATATTTACCATGTTATTACTCTAAATATCTTATATAAAAGATCTATTTATTTAAAAAAAAAGATCTTATATACAAAGGTCGTTAAAAGTTATTGGATATTATTTGATCTCATACATATAAGAAATATCAGCGGACTTGACATTTTTGTCGTACTAAAAAATTTCTTACGGTACATAGGTGCGATAAGGAAGGATTTTACCTCCATCTACATCCGAGGGAATGAAAAGATATGAAATGTACATATAATATATAACTACGGATTATCGCAAGTTACAAATTCAATCTATATCGTTCCCACAGTTTTCCGATGATATCGTATGAAAATGTCAATTTATAAATTTCATTCCGTCTCACTTCTTAGAATCTGAAAATTTTGCATAGCTATTGTTAGAAAATTGCGACTTTTAGATACTTATTAGCAATGTAAAAGCTATAACGAGCGATGGTTCATATTTTGGATAAAATTTGATTTAATTTTTGGAATTAAATGGCATTACAAAGCTCTGAATATTAAAGTAAACGGGACTTTTTCAAAATGTAAATATCAATCGGGTCGTAATGTTCCGAGAAGAGCATCCTTCGGCCAATTTTCAATTAAAGTCTGATGATATCCGGTCGGCTGAATGTTAAATTATTGCGCTCGAATTGTGATAATGTGTTTATTTAGCATCGTCCGATGAAAATGCCCGCTGGCACTTGTTGCGCGATATTATGCCGGCCCAAACTTCGACGATTATCACCGATTTTCTCGCTAAAAGTCGCGTTTTCAACACAGAAAATAGATTGTAAATGGTAAGCAGCGTGGTTGTTATTTAAGTCTATAAATTATAATTATGCATCACTAATAATGTATTATAATACATTGAACACGCGGTCGTTAATTATATTCGGCGTGTTTCTTCAACTTTCAATTAATTTTTTCAAATCATTCTATAATTAGTATTTTATATCTTTAATTTATATTTAATATAATAAATGTTTTTAACCGCGTAGTACTCGATTTATGTAATAAGGTAATATATAATATATATATATATATATATATATATATATATATATATATATTTCTGATAAAATTTTAAGATATGGTCAATCAAGATATTCTCAGAATTTTATTTATAATAGATTTTCTCTTTTACTACAGTAAATTTCATTCTCTCTCATAGTAATCATATTATGGACAAGTTCAATTGGTTAATTATTATTAATAAATATTTCTCCAATTATCTTTCAATTATTTTCTCTAAAATTTTTACACAGCAATTTAATTGCTCCGTTAATAACCTTCTTCAATATACTTATTTTATTTCTAAATTGATGCTATAAATTAAATTTAATTAATCTACCAGACGATATAGATATTCTGTATCAATATTTTACTATATTATTATTAACTCTAATAACATTCATATTAAAAAAACTCAGTTGATTATTTGATTTTATTTCTTTTGCTCATTAATTTAGTTCTACAATGGATCGAAACATAAAGCATCCACGACTTTGTTAAGAAATTGGTTTGCAGTATAATTATGTTTGTTTCTAAAGAGACGAATAAACATATTTATTATTTTGCTTTATATGAGAATATGTCAGTTGACGTTTTAATAAACATAAATTTAATACGAATTTTTTACAAAATATTTAAAGGAATATAAGATTTTGTGCGTAGTTCAAATGTTATAGATAAATAATAATTACACTTCTAGGATTAATGCTATTCATTAGATTATGACAAGGCTTAGCATACCAAATTTTCTGCAATTTTTTAGGCATATTCTAAATGGTTTTATTCGGGATTTTTTCTATTTTTCTATGGTGTTCTCAATATATACGAAATACGTATTCTATACGTATACGTTTTCTAGTATATTTTTGTATCTTGGAAATAACAAAGCATACCGTCCAGTTGACATTGATATTCAAATGGGAGATAAAAATATCGAAGGACTATTGAAAATACAAAAAAAATAAGTACGAAATTAAAAGAATTAGTAGAGAATTTACAAGTTAAAAACAAGCAATAACAAAAAATTCAACCGTACGCATATAAATATAGTCACATAAAATATACCGAATACAACGAATTATACTTCTCACGTCCTCGACACCAACGACATGCACTACTCAATAAAGACATTAGCACCGAGTACACTGAGAATCATTAACTATTCCGCCCTCTGCCAAGGTGGATCGTTAAAGAGCGCAAACACAATTTCCCAGACGAACATCGAAGCAGAGAATTAAACAATTGAAGAGTGAGGGAGGGAGGGAGGAGAGAGAGAGAGAGAGAGAGAGAGACAGAGTGAGGGAACGAGAGAACAGGGAAGCTTCGAGGAGCTTCGGAGCTTCGTCTAACTCGTCGATACGCTTGACAATTGGAAAATTCCCCAGTATCAGCTTCTCTGCGTGTCCCGCGCTTCTTCTCACTCGAACAAAAACTTTATACCCATAATACGGACCGGAAAGTTTTTCCCTCGAAGGTGTATTGTGCGACATACACACACACGCAGGGGAGCATGTAGGTGGCATACAGACACCTGAATAAACGCAGTGTGTCACACCTATATGCACATGTACGTACGCTTCTCGAATTACACGCAGAGGCGTCTCCATCTTCTCTCTCTCTCTCTCTCTGTCTCTCACGCATACAGCTCTGTACTGTACACTCCCTTTTCCGGCGGATCCATAGCTAGTTAGGGTCTCTGTTCCGGTCTGATTGCGGACCAACACGCTGCATTCTAATGCGGCGAAGATGGGGGAGAGTAGAGGAGGGGTGGCGAGGCAGCTTCTTACCCGTACCCGAGGAGATACACAAAGGAGAGTTTGCTCTCGTCCACGTTTTGCTCCATCACCCTCCCACCCCCCTCTTCGCCCTCGTTCCATCCACGCTGTGCTTTTCTCTCGGTTTCGGCGAAGCGGTGCGGAAATTCCGCTATACTACATATATATATATATATATATATATATATATATATATATATATATATATATATGGAAGCTCTCGATCCTTTCTTCCCCGAAACGCTAATTGCTTTATAGAGGAATTCAATTGAATCAGTCATTTGCGACGACGGCGATTTTACAATCGAATTTTCCTCCCTCCCTGCACTTCCCACATTCTTATCTTCACGCTACGTCTAGCCAACTCGCACGCGAGCATCTAACTGTTTTACGTATATATCAAGAAGTGATAAAACTCAGTCTTTTTGCAAGATATGCGTTTGTTAAATGTATACACACACACACACACACACACACACACACACACACACACACACACACACACACACACACACACACACACACACACACACACACACATATATATACATAATTTGAACACTTTAATAGAGGGCACCTATGTGTTTATAATTATTTACTATAATTATGTTAAGTTATCTATATAATAATTTTTAATTTTCTTTAATCAGCATGAATATATCATTAGCAATTATATTAATACAATTTAACATTTGTTTTACTTTTATATTCATTTACATAGCGAAAAGTATACGTATTCTTTTAATTTCATAAACATCCGACTCATACTATCTAAATAAGATTCTCTAATCTATTTGCTAGCCTATATAATGGCGCGTATAATTCTTTAGTTTCGAATATTAATAAATCGAACAATTGACCAGACACTTATTTCATATTTTATATCATTTAAAATTTAAATGAAATATTTGTATTCTGCTGTAATTTCAAACAGATTTCATTTAAACTAAAGACTCGCTAGAGCTGCCTGAAAGCAGATCTTGTACCTTTTTTATGTACCGCTTTTTAAAATACACAATATTTGTTTGTTCTTTTCATGGTTCTGTACTATATTCCGTATACTCGTATTTTATCAGTCCAAAATAGCCAAAATAAATTCAACGCTGTACTGTAGCCATTGTTATTTTCGTCTATGGTACACTATTTATTTTTTGTTCAACAACCCTTAAGTCTGTACATTTCTTTTTATGTTCATTACATTGCCTATTATAATTACTGACTAGGTTAATAATCCAGTAATATAAGCATTCTACAATAAAAATGATTACATTTGAAGTTTAATGACAAGCCAACTGTATATGAAGAACAATATAGTTCGTAGAACATTTTTGTTTTGCCGTATCTAATGAAAGAACTGGAGAAAGTCCCTTCACCCGTCTCATAGCCACCGCGACAACACATTCACAGTTGTTGTGCCGCAATTTCCAAAGCGGAAAAATCCCCACCAAAAGCACACGTTCGATACATACGCCTGACAAATACTCTCCCGTTACACATCTGCGCCTGGCTTTCTACCCCCCCATCCCCGCACCTCTACCCACGGTTCTCCACATTCCTACGCTAGTGTAGCGTGTCGAGTGCGCGCGGGATCGAACGCGGACGAGGTCGAAGTTCCGAAACCGGCTCCTGCATATATTTCGCGTGGCTACCGACGTAATCAAATTTCGAGCGCGCGCGTCGATGGCTTCCGCTTCTTTTATATATATATATATATATATATATATATATATATATATATATATATATATACATACATATATAGTCTCTTTAAAGCTGTGCGCACAATATATCGCGAGCGATCCCTTTTGATACGCTTGTGCGGTCCGTCGAACTTCGGAACTTGGTCGCGCTACACACACACACACACACACACACACACACACACACACACACACACACATATTTACTCCCGGCACAATCGTTCGCTCATTGATAACGGCAAGAGGTCGGGTCGAGCATGACGTAGAACGTCGTGTAACTGTTCTCCTCCTGTCGCTCCCTCTGTCTCTCTCCTTTTCTCTCTCTCTCTCTCCCTCTCCCTCTCCCTCTCTCTCTCTCTCTCTCTCTCTCTCTCTCTCTTCGGTCTACGTACACGAGTTCACGTTTGTAAAGTAAAGTGCCCTGTATACCTTGCCGTCGCGCATGGGGGGGCCTTCGCCCCGCACGGGGAAACTTGAAATTTATGCGGAGCCCCGATAAATGAACGATCGACGACGTGGTTCGCTTCGACGGGATGGACCGGCGCGGCGGGGGGACGAGGGACGGGCGCTGATTTCCGCGCGGACGGGCGACGCTACGATAGGTCGCAAAGTTTTCTCGTGTCGAACGGAAAAGATTTGCGCCGGGAAGGATGGCGAGGATGAATCTGTTAATCAGGTTTGAAGTGTGGAGAGACATTCTATTATTATTCAAAGTGTTCCAGCGAGCGCGATGAAGTAGGATAGGATATTTCTTCAAATTAGAAGATTTTTTTTTGGGAGAAATTTTGAAAACGAAAGTACTTCGATGATGTGAAAAAGTTTATATATCACTCATTAACGATATAACCACGGATTTAAATAAAACAAATACTTTGAACAACAATGTAATGTATTTCTTTATCAATATGAGCACAGTACAAATCGTACGACGTTCTCGCTAGAACGATGTCGCGGTAGACTTTGACCAGCTCTGTCTATCTTTCTTTACAATCCCTTCGGGGAGCATCTTTCTTACCTGAACTGCCCGTTAAACACCACCATAAATACAGCTGCGCCGCCCATTTTATTATCTTACCCGCACACGATCCTTTGTCCCTTTATCGCAATGATATTCTTACATCTGTTCTGTTTATATATTAATTTAATTCCCATAGAATAACAGTTTTCATCCCCGGATAAATATAAAGTAATAGAATTAAATTTAATAAATAAACAATGAAATGAAAAGACGAATAATTTTCTCTGTGAAATAATGAATAGCGCATTCCGCATAATTTGATAATTACTATATCGAGTGATTTTTGCCGATAATGCTATGAAAGTTGAGTTCTTGTTGGCATATTACATTTTATGGTATTTGGTCAATTATTGACTACAGTTAACACAATAAAGGTCGGATTAAAAATTGAATTACAAAATCGAAATTTCCAAAATTAATTAATCCAAAATTAATTGTGAATTATAATCTTGAAGCTTGATTTATATTGATTAACGAGGTAATATAAACGAGTTATTTAGACATTTCTATTATATTTTTACTTACGGCGTAAAAACTGAGAAAGCATTGGTTATAATCACGACTGGATGCTTCCTGGTCGGTCTACATGTATCTTAGTCCGGGAAATCATAATAATTTTCAGATTTCTTATTCATAATGTAATGTTTACTTGTAATCAAGGATCATAATACAATTTCCATATATCAACGATTCGAGCGAATCAACGAAAGTCGATAATTCCCATAAATTTCTTAATCATTTAACATTAGTAAGTGTAAGATTTTTATTTGAGAGAGAGAGAGAGAGAGAGAGAGAGAGAGTGAGCTTCCGAGCCGTTGCAATGATTACTCGCATCTTACTAACTGAAGATCATCGAAATTGTCGATGCTCGATGCTAGCGGGGCGTCTCAGAACGTCTATACGGGATGATTGACTATGCGCATATTAGTCACGGCAAGGAAGCTATTGGTGACTCGAGATAGTATTGGCATTATTCGTTCTTGGGGCGAATTTCGAAAATCAGCGAATTTTTTGTTTTATTCAGCTCCAATACGAGAATAACGAACTGCGCGATGCTGAGAATAGTTAATAAAACGTCCCCATGATATATACGCGCACGCAGGCAAATGTTTGCTCTTCTGTTAATGAATCGCGTTGCCAAGCGTAATTAGAGGCTATTATTTAGTTTGTTTGCTATTATAAGGGAACTATTTACACTTCTGTTACAGGTTAAATTGTAGATTATTTTTTTAACTATTATATTAAATCGGAGAGTGTCTCAACTGTGGCTCATTGATTTTTTTTGTCGAAATTATACCACAGTCATTATTGATATCTAAAGAGGTAACTTCAAAATTTTCTCTTATACGTAGTTACGCAATTTTTATGGAAATACGTATTTTTTCAATGCTATGTAACTATTTCTTAATACTTTCTACTTTCATTACTCCAATGCAGCGTTTTTTTTTATAAATATAGCAGTCAATAAATAAGAAAAATATCGGCTAAAATTTTAAAGTTTAATCTGCAAATACTGTATTAGCGTACTGTGAAATTCAACTTGTATCTATACTATTAATGAGTATTTGGCGATTTATTACAAAATCTAACGTTATTTAAAGAGTTAACGTTATATACTTAAGAACCTTCTTATGATCTACAAATTAATGAATGTACTAAAGACATTTGCATTAATGCAATGCAAGTAAATATCATGGAAATATAAACATCGTATTTTTTTACATAAATATCCTATGTATATTTGAGATTTTACTATAAGTTACTTCCACAAACTGACTATTTTTACGTAATGAAAAATCACGATTATTTAAAGTTGTAGTGAACTTATATGCTTGGAAAATGATGTCTTTTTCACGAAAACTGACTATAATGTACGTAGCGTACAAGAATGAGTAATATAATAGGCTTTCGCAACTCGTTGCCTTTTAAGGTCTTCGCAGAATCGTCACGATATAGATTTAGAGTAGAGACTTTCTTTTAATTACCGTTGTGAAAAGTACTCTTTAAAAACCGTTATCGTATAGCTGGAATTGTACAAAAATCCAAGATCGGAATTAATCAGCTGCGCTGTATAAGTACTTCTTGTATAGGTTTAAATGAAAAAAAGTTTGTATTTTAGACAGACCGTAATAATAAAAACGCATGTGATAGGAAATAATATTTATACAGGAATGATGTAAATAATATTATCGATAAAAAAGAGGATACGTTATTACTTAGCGGATTTTATATATATAAATACTGTTTCCATCTCATTAGGCTCTGTGACAACGTTACTCAGTGCATTTGCATTGTAAGGTCTTTGCGACCAGTTGTTTTAACTTTCACATACTATATTAATGTAGTATCTACTTTTAGTTTTACTTAGAGTTTCTTGTGGTTTTTGCTAGAACGTTCGAATTTCCAAGTTACTTTTAATTATTAAAATTTTTCACTCTACGTAATTTACTATGTTTTTTTCGTTTTTTTTTCTTCTTTTTAATATCTCCCAAGGTCTGCGATATAGTCTGTCAATTTGGCGTAAAGACAAAGGATCTATATATGCACATAAAATAATATGTAACCAGATAGTCCTAAAAAGTCTCCGGAGCGCAAGCACCTCGACTCCGAGTAGCCGTTTGGCCCCTTGGCCCGATTATCGCGTTGCAAACTGCTCGAATCGTCCTATCGGTGCCAAAGATCCCCCGGGCGCGCGAGAGCGTCACAAAGCTCCTGGGACGCACGCCCTCCCCCTTCCCCCCATCACTCCCTTACGGGAGACTTCGCGCATCTATACGTACAAATCCGCAAACTGTCGTACGTGCGCGTCGTTCGAGCGTCCGCGGGTATTAATTGTCCCCCTGGACGAGGAGGAGGGAGCCGGCGATTGTGGCGGTGGCTCGACCTCGGGTGCGGGCGAGGTACGGCGACGTTTCGACCGGCGCGGGCTGGCTCGCGGTCCAAGCGCGCACGCGCGAACGCGGACTGTCTATCGACGATCGTCGAATGGCGCGGACTCCGTAGAGACGGGTGGACGAAGGGCGAGGGGAGGGGTGGCGCTGCCTTTTTGCCAGGTGTCGGGGTATAGTCTTCGCGAGGGTCAGGTGTGAGAGGGAGCTCTATGCTGAGTGGCCCAGGTATTGTAGAAAATTATTGTCATGTAATACCTTCTCAAAGAGTTAAGCGGCATTTTTCCGAAAGCTAATCATCAAAGCGTAAAAGGTATTAGAAACCGATTTTTTTCTTCAAAATTGTGTAAAAAATGTTAATGCATTTCTTAGATTCCAGCTTGCACAATAGCTACATCGTGGCGGATTAAAAAAAGCCGTTTAATAGCCAATTAATCTGCATATTTATGTTTAAAAATGTGTAAACTCTTTCGATTTCTAATAAATTTAATATAGCAAACTTGTTATAGATATCCGTTTAAAGTTTTTTGATAAACGTCTTAAAATGCCAATAAAAATAAGACGTGGCGATCAAAAGGTTCTTAAAAACTCTTCTAAAACATCTACTTTAAAACGACAATAAATTGAACATTTGAAAACTGTTTGAAAGTCCAATTACAAGTCTAAAAAAATTGTTTTGATTGTTGATTCATTGACTTTTTTTATTTTTGTTGAGTTACTTGCAAGCGAGAGAGCTGAGAATGCGAGGTAATTTTTTACAACTGCGAGATACGAATATTCGTATTTTTAATCTGGTCAAAAATCTGTTTTATTACTCATACATGAATATGGACCCCATCTTCTTTTGGCTTAAAAATATGCCTTTGTTAATTGTATTCATACGTACTTTGACATATATTTAAATGCCTGTATACTATTGTGTATAATCCTTCTATTTAACTGGTTTCATCAAGCGAAAGCGACGCTTCTAATTGATTTTAATGCGTACTGTAATTACGTTATCACTGATGATTATATTATCTTCCAGATTTCATTGAAAGTATATCTGCATTTTAAGCTTTTTCATAATATTTTGATACACATTTTCGCATATTGTTATTTGAATAGTATCGAATCCAGAGTCTGCCCGATCACATACCGGTATTACTACTTGCCGATATTGCCATTTCCCTCCAACGCAGCAAAATTTCGAATCGGTAACATATTTTCTGTTTTTAACAATAAATAAAAAAGGGAAAGAAACTCCAAGAATGTACGACGCTCGCGCGCTTCTCCGCGTATCACGTATTTTCCTTTTCTTTTTTGTTGATCCCCTTGCGGCCCCCAGCCCCCGGCTGCTCGTCCACGTTTTAGAAAACAGATAGCGCAACGGGCGCTCCCGCACACGCGATCGCGCAGTTCGGCGTAGCAGCGCTCCGCGTGAGATTTGCACGCTTCTTTTCACCTATAATGTATGTTAAGTGCCAGGTGGCGTTACCCTTGTTACCCTTGCCCCGGCGAAATTCGAGGGGAGGGGGATGTCGAGGGGCGGGGGTGGGCGAGGACGTGGCAAAAGTGAAACTTCCCGTATACCTCCCGCCTATATCTTTTTCTTATCGCCTGACATTCCCGTATTCCTTTGGAACATCCTTTTTCTCTACTGTCTCTGTCTCTCTCTCTCTCTCTCTCTCTCTCTCTCTCTCTCTCTCTCTCTCTCTCTCTCTCTGTCTCTCTCTCACTCATTCTCTCCTTTGCTCTCCGACGCTTCACTGCAGAGCGACCGGTCCGCGGGAGCAAAATTATACACTCTCTCTCTCCCTCTCTCCTCTCGCAAACTTTCGTCCAATATTTCCAGCGGCATCTGGCATATTGAACGCTTCTCGCTCCCTACCTCTCCGACCCCGTGCCATTCTCTAGTCAGCCACCTTGGTTCTTATCGCTCTGTTCCTTTTTTTTTCATACGCTTATGGAACGATGGAAAGTATTTTTCATTTCTCGGAATTTCTTCTTATTTATTCCCTCTAAATGGTAGGGGTAATTTGTGCGTATTTATCGAGGCGGTTATTATTGTACGCTGAAAGGGGGGAATAAAGTAGAGATATGAATTTCAATTTGCTCTTTTTTTGTTGCTGGACTATATTTGTATTCAATTGACTAGTTATATTCGTCCAGTAATATTTTAGAAAAGTGCTTTTTCTATAGAAGCATTGAATACGCCTAAAACTATTATAGATTGTAAAAAATAATAGTCGAATATAATTCAATTACCAGAATCTTAAATAAAAGAATATTCTCGTCTTGCATTAAGAAGATCAATAATATATCGGTGTTTTAAAATTATTTTTGACATACCATCGATTCGATCATTTTTAATCAACTATGTATTTTACTATATTTAATCGATTAATTATCCGCTAAGAATCGTGTTATGGATTATAGATCATGTTACTAATACTTAAAAACGAGAGATACGAACCCCATAAAGGTTTTCATCTATTGAAACTGCTCACGCACGAAATGCTCATATTACACGATATTCGAAATTCAACGATATTATTAATCTGTCACATAAAACTCGGACCTCATTAGCATCTCGCTATATACGATCGGGCTTACAACTGCATTAATGCGAATACTATTCGCTCGTAGCTCGCAATTGCATTTAATGTATCCCATAACATTAATCAAACAGCTCCATTGATAATTAAGTTAATAATCGTTATAAAATATTATAAAATAAGTCAGTGGTTTTCCTAAATACTTAAGACTTTATAATTTTATTATTATATTTCATCATCGTCTCAAAAGATATATATTGCACAACTATGGCAGTAGTTAACTGATGTAATTACTTTCATTTACTTTTAGTTTATCAAGTTCGTGAGTGGAGAACTAGTAATTCATAAAAATATATCTTAGTTTTGGCAAAATCGAATACTTCTTCATATTAAATTCATACATATAAATCCCTATATATAAGGAAGAATCTCTATATATAACGAAGTCGGCATTATAGTTGAAAATATAGTTCCTTTTAGCTGTGGATTAGAATGATTCTTATAAATGACTGGGATCACTGAATACGGTTCTTCAACCAGTTATCGGATTTTTGACGATTTGACGATTTTTGAAGAATTTTTATTTTATTATACTTAAGTTTGTTTTGAAAATACACTTATACGATGTTTATTAGATGGCTGTATAAGATTTTCATGTGATTATCATAAAAATTCTAATGGCAAATCCAATATGATGGTTAGTCTTTCATGTATTTCAATTTAGATTTATAGTTGCAAGTAGGAAGTTTATTAATATATAAAAAAAATAAACCGTAACTATGAAGAATTTCAAGCCTTGGTATGTATTTCCCAGATTATGTCAATCATAATCAGTGAACGATCTTAAATTGAACTCGAGATCGATAAAACAGCCACATTGAAACCAATGTTTATAATTTTATAATTCTACCTGTAGCATTTTTTTAGCGATCTTGAAAATAGAACATTTTTACATTTTCCAAGGTTGCTATTGGCTATTGTCGACCCGAAGGCTTTGAGGTGTTCGAGTCTGACTCATCAGTATTCGAGTTTGGTTTCGTACTAACTTGAATACATCAGATTATATTTCTATATAAATTGCAAGCTTTTAAAACTGTTGAAAATTTAAAATTTCTACCCTCTAAGGAATAATGTATACATACTAATAAATATTCATATTGGACTTACAGTCCTATGACATAGAAGAAATAATAAATAAACAAATAAATAAATAAGGAGGTAAAGCAAGCTAGAAACGTTGGACCATTTAGCAGATGAAGATTTATCAGATGAGTTGGTGTAGGAGATTTTTTAAGTTTTAATTTTAATTTTTTAGCATACTAATGTAATGTAATTTTATTTCAGATTAATTGATGGGAGTGATTATTATTATTATTATTATATTATTATTTATTTTATAATTATTTATATTTATTTATATTTGTTTAAAATTAAATTAATATAATTGTAATATTATATATATATATATATATATATATATATATATATTATTTTTTCTATGTAATAGGACTGTAAGTCCAATAAAAATATTTACAGGTTTGTTTAAAACAGTCGACACGAATACCATAAATATTATAATGTATACCTTGTTTTGTTTATTACATATCAATTACAATTTATGTTTCTGACTGAAAATCGTACAATACATTTTATGCTTATAAATGTATGAAAAGGTAACCGAGTTCATAGCCCTCCTCTTTGAAATTTCACTGGGGCAATATAATAGCCTTCTCTCTCTCTCTCTCTCTCTCTCTCTCTCTCAATCTTTCATTCTCTTTTCCCTCTATCTCTCTCTAACTTCCGAGCAAAATTTATTTATCCCCAAAACGCGCGCGCGCGCGCTTTTAGTCGAAACTTCCAGGTATATCGGTATAACTCTAGCCATTCCTATCTGCCACCAGTACGAGAGTGAGAAAGATAGAGGAGGGAATGGGAATACCGGATAATCATGCTCGGAATTATTGCCCGGAATTACATGTGTCCATATGTAAATCAGGGAATTTCGCATCAAATCTATCCGGCTCCCCCCTCCCGCTCGTTACACACTCGTACACCTGTCAATCCTTCTCTCTCTCTCTCTCTCTCTCTCTCTCTCTCTCTCTCTCTCTCCACTCCCCTCTTGAACCGATTAAGCTTGGAGCTATGAGGCGGCGTATACGTGAATCTTGGACGTGTCTTTGTGAAGGTACGTTACGCACGCACGCACGCACACACACACACACACACACACACACACACACGTGAGCGCGCGCTTACACGCATGCAGATACACTCACACGCGCACACACGACGACGATAATAATAATCATAATTGCGCGTGGCGTATTACGCGCATTATAACGCCGATGCGGGTGCGCGCGCGCTCACCCCGTATTGAGGACGCATCTATGTGCATAGCGAGCGAGCGCGGGTGTAACGTCGGCCGAGCGGCGGCGGGGCGAGGTAGACGAGGTCGAGTCGGCGAAATTACTAATTCAGAATATCAACATTAACGTACCCGTTAACCGACTGACTCGCGAGGCGCGCCGGGCGCGTTGCAGGTCGAGACCTCGTTTTCGGGCTTTGTCATTCCGGGGGCTCGGCCATTGTGACCCTTTCTATTTTTGTTCCTGGATTCGCTGTCGTGAATTTTTCAGGGATGCTTCTGGCGATGCCTATACTTGGCGGCCCTTGTGCGGTTCGCAATTTTTTTTCTTCTTCAATGTTTTGTTTATAATTAGGCGCGAGAAAACAGAAAAATAATCTTATCGACCACTTAATAATCCGAAGTGAAGAACTCGAAAATAAAAAAAAAAATCATAGTGATCGCCAAAGAATCTAAAGAATAAAGAATAAATAATAAAGTGTAAAGAATCTAAGTTGAGAAACTGAGAACCTAGATGACAATATCAAAGTACGCATTACTAATAGAACAGAAATAACGAAAATTATTGTTGTATATTTTAATTAAATAAATACAGCCAAGGATAGTTCAAAATTGCCATTGTTTAACATAATAAAGAGTTCAATTTTGGCATCCAAAACACAAGTATAGAATTTTAGTAGCATAACAGAATTTAAACGAAATAATCCTCTATATAACTCAAAAAACACTAATAATTCCGAATTCATCTTTGTATATAAGCGAGTTTGCAGGATTTGAAAGCAGTGGGGAGGGCGAGCATTAAAAAGGTCGAGAGGGTCTATTGTGCATTCATTATATTACTAGCTATCCTGCTGGGTGCGCCGTAAAATTCTTAAGTATTGTAAGGGATGTTTTTAAGGTCTTTCACGTTGAATATTTGAATCGTTTTCTTTATTCGTTTTAGTGAATTGAATTCGTCTATTATAAATTTATAGTAATTATATATCACTGTTTTAATTTAGAACAAAAAAAGGCAACTAAGCAATTCTTTACGAAAAGAAGTAGTCCAATTAGGATTAATACTTATTAAATATCAAAGATCGCGTCAATCCTTGTTATCTATACATTCAGCGATTACATAATTGCAAAATTTCAATATTTAACAACGTGCTTCTTATATGTTTTGAAGATCTTTCGAAACAGTTCATTTATATGAAGCATCTCGGAATAGGAGTAGCCTTAATATTAAAAATTTTAGCAGCAAATTTTGTTAATGTTCAAGGGCTCCAGTTCAATCATGACGATATAAAAATCGTAAATATAGAGTTGCGAATATGAAAGTAATATACATATTTTTTCATATCGAAAGGTATTAACGATAGTAATAAATTAATTTACTTATATCAATTTTTTAAAATATTTTATTGAGAATAGAAATAAAAAATAAAATATATTTTTTAACGTATGCTTTGATTTGATCGCAAAGTTTAGTCATTGGATGAAAATCATAAAAAATCCAACAATTGTCAGAGGATAAGTGAATGTAAAATAAAGTAATAAACTGAATACTGAATAAGATTATTTATCAAGCATAATCGTGAATTGCTAAACTTACTGAGGTAATTAAACTCGTTCCATATAAACATTCGAAATTATTCTCCAGAATTTCTAGAAAAAATTTTTATTAGCTCTATACAAGAGATTTTTTAAAGGACACTTGAATTTTAAATTATTTTCGTATTTCCATATCGTAAATTTGAAGTACTGAAGATAGAAAACCAACATGGCATTCGAGCTAAGCCAATAGGGAAGGCAGTAATTTATTAAATGTTCCAAATTCGATTTTCCCGGTCTCTCCTATATATAAATTTTAAATCGTGATGCATAATTAGCTGACGCGTTAGAGCTCATTGTATAATTGCCATCTTTGGATTTTTGTATATATATATATATATCACTCGTACGCGTGACGTACACGAGCGCGATCCACTTCATTCGCCAGCGATGCGTGCGCACGGGTGTTCGAAACTACACACAGGCGTGCGAGCATTTATAATACGCGGAGAGAGGGGGTGGGGGGTGGCGGTTGATAGCGAGCCTTCGAAAGACGCATAATCGAGATCGCGCGCGAATAATATCCAACGGATCTCGAGAACGGTATGTGTATAAAGAGTGGGCGAGCGGGGGAGTGGGGAATGGGGGAGGGGAGGAGAGGACTCCAGGATGAAAAGCACGAGGGGGATACAGAAAACGAGAGGGTGGGAGGGAGGAAGAGAGAGAGGGAGAGAGAGAGAGAGATAGATAGATAGAGAGGCAGGCAGTCCGTGAAGGGTTCTCGGCCGGAATTAATTTCGAAGCTTCCGCTAAGAGATCCCCACTCAGGATGCTTTCCCTCCCCCCCCTCTTTCTCTCTATCTTGCTTATCGTATCACTTGATACCCGGTTAGAGAGAGCGTATTGGGCTTTATCCATAACAAAAGAGAAATAACGCCGCGCGCGTGCAGATTTTAATATTTCTTCGCTGAATTTAATTTTCTCCCCGGTCCCCGTCCGTCTTCGCCGCCCAATATTATACGCGATATATCGGCTTAATAATATCCTTTTGGCGCATCGCGAGCTCAGAATTTGATCCTTAAACCGAACTCATAGCTATATAGAACGTATAGCTCGGCAAAACTGTCGGGCGATCGAAGCGCCCCGGCATACGAAGAGCAGAACCGAATGGCGCGGAGCCGTTCGAAGTGGGATCGTTCGATGATTTACGCGATTATCCCAGAATGGGAAACGATGATTGCGCCGGATCTATGGCGTATGGGTACGTTGAGAATTAAGTGACGCGCGTGCGGGATCGTGATTTTTTTTTTTTAATTGCACATGGATAAGTCTAATTTGGCTCGTTCAATACATTGCCAATTTTAATATATTTTCAGACGAGCTGCCACTTTTTTATCATCGTTTTATGCATGAACAGTGTTACGCGGACATGTGACTGTCATATTCGTTACTGTAATAATAATAGCCGCTCCACATGTTATACAGCTAATAATGCTTGATAACCTGTAATTTACATGTTTAAATCTATTTTGTATAACAAAAAAAAGAATGTTTACGCTTCAATTCAGGACAGATAAAAAAGTAACGTTATTATTGTAAGGCGAAAAACCTACTAGTTACATGGATCATTTATCAGCTGAGGGTAGCTCTATCTGTGCAGTAGAGTTTCTCTACTGCAACAGTATACTTTCTCTGTTCATTTTATCAATCTACTTATGTATTATTTTTACTTTTTTCAAGTTGGAGAAATTCACTTTAATTTCGAGTACGCTCACGCAGACTGACAATCAACATTTCCAGATATTCATCGTGGCATTAAACATATTTTCATATGAAATTCAGCCAAACGTTCATTTTATCACTCAGTTGCGCAGAACGTAATTATTTGGTCGGGATTAATACTCGGATCGTAAGCGCGGCATTACATAAAATAGATGTTCAGTATTCCACTTATTGTACAATTATGCCGTAAAAACTAACCGCTTGTCGAGCTTAAAAATCAGACAGTGCATGGGACTGTCATGGGTTAGGTATTTTTTATTAACTCGAGCGATTCGTGCATATACACTTGAAATAATGTAGGCGGGTGTATGGTTCTTATTATCAGAATATGGCATGTTAAACAGTACATAAACAAATTATATCTTGACTGGATTCAATATCAAGAGTAAAATAGAAAAAAATTTGATTTTGCAAACTGTTTGCATTCGGTAATATTTTATGAATGGGAAGTTCGAATCCGACGATCAGAGATTTTCATTCGGTAGAGCTTTGAGAGTGAAAGAAACAGCCAGACTTGGAACATAATACGACAGAATTTTATCATAAATTTACTTCTCTAGAACACCAAAATTTCATCAATTTCTCCTAATTATCCATTTCAGAAGATTATGGCGTCGAGACGTACAGCAGATAAAAGTCTTATACGCACGATTGACAAGTTTCAAATTCTATAATTGATTTAAGCTTGCAAAACTCCGGCCGAATATGATCGTTTACCGGTCTATACATATAGATTTATTTTAAAATCCAAATAAAAACCTCCTTTCGTACGATTTATCAAAGTCTGTCGTAATTAACGAGACGCAGGATATTGCATTATGCAATAACTTTATTCGATACGGACTCTTCGCTCGATCGCCGATCTCAATTAATCCTCTACTCTCGCGCGTCAAAAAGCCAACGCGTTCGCGCGCGTGTTTTGCGATTCGGCCGCCGCCTCCCCCTCGCCGTCGCCCAATATCGTCGCATTAACACCCGCTACCACCTCGTAACTCGATCAGGACGAGCTCGTCGTCTAAATGCATTGATCTCGAAAAAGAGTACGCGTTGAGCGTGTAGATACGCCGTTATGAGCCGAACATCCTGGAGGGGTGGGGGGACGAGACTGCTGTATATAGGCTCTCGTAAATTCTCGAACCCGTGCGCCTCGCGCGCATGCTCTTCCCGCGCGCTCGACGCACGCTCTTTCGGTCCCACTGCGTCTGTGCGTGTATGCGTATGCGCGCATCCAGACAAGTGCAGGGGCGGGCGCGTTATGCGAGACGGGAGAGACGCCAGTCGCGAACAATTCCAATCAATTTGAGTGTAGAGCGGCGGCGGGTTATAGCAGGCTCGGGAGGCTCTCAGGCCCGTTTAGCCCGCGCGCCCCTCCTCGCCTCGCCCGTCGCCCGAGTACACGTGTACCCGATATCAGCGCTGCAGCTGCATCGCGCCGACGACCGAGCCGCTCCGCGCGCCGGGGGCATTAACGAATGGAGTTGCTCTCCCTACCCGTCGTCACTTTGGCCGCAGTTTCCGTTCTCTCTCGCTGTCCCGCCCCGCGCCTTCGCCGTCGCGAGCGCGATGTCGGTTGCCGGCGACGGGCGACGCGTCGAGCCCTTCCCTCGCGGCGCTTGCTTCGAAGCTATATGTGAACATCGCCAAATAATTCCTAAATTCAAGTCCGAATGTGCGCGGAATTTTTTCTTCTTTTTTTTTATACTCGAGCGGCGTACCTTTGAATTGTAGGTCTAAATAACATTCGCTGCATTGATTAACGTGTAAATTTCAGAAGTGTCTTATATGTCCATGTTTTTGTTTGCGAGCGGCAAAAGAAACAATCAAAGCTGCAATCTTAAATGGTATTGCCTATATAACTTTGAATCAATTAAGGGAAAACTTCGTTTTTTGGAAATATATAATTGGTGGATGGGATTTTTATTACAAGTAATTTTATTTAAAAATAGCGAAGATATAACCTGTCGTTCATACAGTTTTTGTATGGAAAGTACTTTTGCTACATTTGCACTCCTACTCGTAATTTCGATCTGAAATCCAGAACATAGATAATTTTTTGCATTGTAAGTTGTGAAATCGACTGTATAAACTAATCACTTAGCTGAAAAAAGTTTAAATTCTTTCAGTTTTTTTCTGAAAAATGTTGTCAGTGTTTTGCTTATTATTAAAAAAAAAAGCTTAAAGTCATTCGGTTGAAATAATTTCTGTAGTTATAAACAGAGAATTCATATGCGAAACACATAATTCAAGCAAATTTTATATTTATCGCTATGAATAACCTCACGTACTTAGACTGAAATAAATGTATTTATGTATGTATTTATTTTCGCCTCTCTCTCTCTCTCTCTCTGTCTCTCTTTATAAATCAGAATTGATATATTTTTATTCGGTATGTATCCACGTATTATGCTTCATGCATGCGAAAAATTAGATATTGCATCAGCTACAAAATAGTCAGTGACTTATAAATTGATTTTCGATATTTTCACTTGAATTTTAAGCAACGTAATTTATTTAATGTTAAACGTGGGTTTCTTCTATATCGGTAAAGGTTGAATAAAATAACCATTTCTTCCTTAAAAATTAACATAGAAAACAGGATTGAGATGTTAAAGGAGCATTTTTATACGCATATTTAATGCTGCAGTCACTGTCATACTAACTCTAAGGCACTAAAGTTTTTGATTTGAAATCATCGATTGTCGAGATATCGCGTAGGATCCGATCTACTATCGAATTAGTTAGTTAACTGCGTTACATTTTACTCTGAACTGCCTACACAAATATTGATAAAATCAAATAAAATTATTACTTTATAATTTGAGATCTTATTTATCATATCTAACACTTTTTCAATCCATATCCTATGAAAGCGCGTTCACGAAAATTCCGGCATTACAGTCATACTCTAAAATTAAAGTAAATTTTATTCAATTAAATCCGATTAATGTAAGTAGAATAATTTAATCTATTTAATTTCTTAGTCGTTGCAAAGTGAAAGTAATAATTAATTGAATTTCACCGTAATTAGGCATTAAAAGTAATATCCAGTTCAATTTTTCTACATTACTTCTTTCAATCAGTAGTTTATTAAATTTATACTTAATACATAACTGGAAAGTAATATTCAATTATTAATGAAAAATCCAGAATATCCCAACTATGGTCAAGAGCACAGTAAAGTATTATAGATATATTTGAAGTTAAACACGTATCTTGTAAAGTATGTGAACATCTTCCTTAACGGTTAAGAAATTATAGAACGTTTAAAATGAACGAGCTATTTTTAGTATAAAATACAGATGAAAAATTCGCTGAATTCCAAATGATAAAACCTTGCTTTGGTTTTTCCCTTTTCTTTCTTTACAGCAGACTCGCGAAGATTTATTCCGCAGCAACAAAGACGCTCCATTGAATTTCATTTCATTCTTCGGAGCTCGATCCGTGCTGGCCTCGGAACAAAGGTCTCCGAGGAACTGCGGCCGAGGGACGCCGCTCTTCCGAAATTATCATCGGATTAGAAACGCAAATCGCGACCGACCGAGCATCGAGCATCGAGCCGCTATCGCGCGGACACCGATCGAAGCTCCGAGGCCGATCCCCGGGCGCAATTTCGTCCACCCGCGCTGACTTAATCGTCGGTTCGAAAACGCGACGAACCCCCGTTTTCTTTCGGGCGATTCGTCCGTCGTCTCCCCCCTCCCCATCCACCAATCCCCACCCACCGAATTATAAGCACATAAGCCCGTGCTTTTGTAAACGAAGTCGAGCTCTCGCGTCGGACTCGTTGTCGATTCAGGCCTCGATCGCCCTCCACTGCGGATTGCTTCTGGTCCGCGGTCTAGCGAAGAGCTTCGTGTCTGTGTGTGCGTGCGCGTGCGCGCGTGACATTACTGTCTTATATATATATATATATATATATATATATATATATATATATATCGACTCGAGCGAACTTAGGCTTTTCAATCTCGCCCTTATCGGGTCTATCCTCTCGAGATAGGGGGAGGGCAGAGAGGGAGGAGCCGCAGGGCTTTAATCCGAATTCGTTACGGTGAGAGAGACAGATAGAGATAGAGCGAGAGAGGGAGGGAAAGAGAAAGGAAAACGAGATAAAAATATAGAGTGGGAGTAAGAAAGAGAGAGAGAGAGCAGACAGAGAGAAGAGAGAGAGAGAGAGAGAGAGAGAGAGAGAGAGAGAAGAGAAAGTCAAAGAAGGGCGGGGGGTGTGAGTTGGCCGGTAGTGAATTTACAAATATACGAGAAAAGAACCGGGGGCTCGCGTCTTATTCCTGAAGGAGGGACGGGAGAATGGGGGATAGTCGAGGATTAGAATCGGGACGAGTCGTGCTCTCGAGGGCTTAAATAATCAATCGATTCGCTCTGGCTTATTCTTCCTTGATCTCTCTTGCAGCCTCTTTCCCCTCCCCCTTCCTTTTCACTCGCTGTTTCTTTCTCTGACTCGCTTCCTTTGCCTTTCGTCCGAGGGGAAGGGAGGGTTGAGAGAGTGTTCAGTGGGAGAGAGAGAGAGAGAGAGAGAGAGAGAGAGAGAGAGAGAGGGCGGAAGGGAAAGAGAGAAAATACAAAAGTCAAAGGCACAGGGCTGACCTCGCCGGTGTTTACCATCCGTCCGTCGTCGCCTCGCCTCTCCGTTACCGAGTTTCATATACCGGCGAGAAAGAGTTGGGCCGGGGCGCTGGTTTAACTTCGTTTTGCAGCGCGCCGCTACCTCTCGCCCTTTCCATCCCCCCCTCCCTTTTTTTCTCCATTCCTCGTTCTCTTCTTCTCTTTTTTCCCACCGTCCCCTCTCCACCCGGCAAATTGACTTAGTCTGGCACTTTTGCGCCTCCGCCGATGTACAAAGAGAGCTACGCGCGCGTCCGCTGACACAGTTATGGCGCGTCGAAAAGTTGCCGCTGGCTCGCGTTAGCGCCTGGTACAGATTTCACGGGTCTTCCTCGTATTACTTTTATTTCGAGGCGCGCGACTGTTTAGTTTCTAAAAAATGGAAAACAACATTTTTTCTCTCTCGAATTTTCGCGTAAATTCTTAGTCAATTGTTCGTTCGTGGCATCTTCCAAAGGATATTATTGTTTTTATTTTTTATTTAAGTAAATTGACCATTTTAATAATCTTCGTGAACTGAAAAATATTTAATTAATTAAAAAAGCGATTTAATAACTTAATTTATTGTAATATTTTATCCAATGGTCAGATAACAATAAAGGTACGAAGGCCAATTTTCATAGAAAAACGTTTAAGTGTTTAAGTCCTTTTTAACATAAATAAGTATTTTTTCTCAATTGTATAAAATTAGTTTTCCGGTAGAGTCACTATTTTATTTATAGTACATCGAACGAATTTTATTCCTTAATAATTAAAGTTATTTAGAAAATGCGATAAAATGTGGCGCAATTCTCAGAACTCAAGCGTTATTTCAACGTCGTTCTATTATCTCGATGATGGAAAAGTCCAGATTTAGTCTCTCTTTCTCATTCCCCGTTGTCCAAGAGGGTAGTCTAATCCTTGACCACCTCTCCTATTGTTTCCTCTTCCACTATCTCACTCTCTCTGTCTCTCTCTCTCTCTCTCTCTCTCTCTCTCATCTTTTATTGTTCTTACACAGCGTCCCCTCTCGACGGCTCGAAAGCACTTCACAGTCGGCTTAGGACCATTTTGCTCGCTTGTACATCGACGAGGAACTCGCGCGCGGACGTTACGCCGTTTTGTTCTACCCCTCGTATTTGGAGTCGCCGCGCGAAAGAATCGCCGCGGCCCGACACGAGGAACAAAAGGAAAAGGATCGGGACGCCCGATAGGACTTATCGGATGCTGTTGGCGGCCGATGCTCGCACGGACGCCGAGGATGCGGACTTGTACAATTTGAGGATAATAAACGTGGTCTCGAGCGGTGGTCTTGATTATTAGTGGAAAGGATGGGAATTATAAGGCTTAACTTTAAAACTATATGTATTGTTTTGACTGCCGTTATGGTCGTCCATTTCTGCTTTTTTTTGCCAAATTAATTTGTAAATTAAAGTAGTAATAGATCAATGAATAAATAAAATTTGAAAGTTCATCCTGAATTAATTTTGTTCATTTTACATAGACAGCAAGCTGAACTGAAAGTTTATTCGCTCATTTACGGAGTTTTGAAACGATTCTAATTACAAGTTACTATGATAAATATATGTAGGTATAAAGAAAAAAATTCTCTGAAGTTTTAAATCAGAAATGTATTCAGTAGACAATTACTTAGCAATCCAGTAGTATAAGTGTAATCTGAAAAAATAACCATATTTACTTGAACAACAAATGTTTCTGCTGATAAGTTAAAAAATTAAGTACGAGTAAACAAATCAAGAATCAAAATTATAAATTGAAATGCTAATTAAATATGAAAAAAACCTATTAAAAACTAATATTCACGTTTCACTTAAAGTGACGCCGGTTGACTAATCAGTGTGAACATATGTTAAAAAAAATTATAAATGTGTAGAATTTGTATATCTAACAAATTTTACTTGTATATTTAACAAATTTTATCAAAAGATCTTATTTTGTGATTTCAGATCATCTTCGCTAGGTGATACAATCCAATGTTAGAACGCCAGAAGAGAGGGAGCTGAAATTGCATATATCAATATTCTTAATTCGTTAACCATATAAGTTTAACATATTTATAGTCAATCTTGTTTTAATATATTCTTGCAAATAAATTAGTACCAAGAATTGAGTCATCTAACGAACTCAATTTCCATCTATTAGTTTTCTATCATAATTTTAATTTACAATGTACTAATTTCAATTTCTGGCTGATTAATTATCCCATTTAAATTACGATTTTTCATAATATTTATTTATTATCTTTTTATTTCGTACACCGTTTCACAGGACACTTTTTACAGGATATTGCGCATAAGGTAATGGAATTGAATTCACATTCTGACAGCGAAGCATGGGATTGCAGATCTTTTGAAATGCCATCGAAAATTTGAGTATCACGGTGAAATGGATCTCGGGTCAACGAGCAGTCTTAGAAAAAACGGCTTTGTGTTTACAAAGGAATTGAACAGGATTGTTGTCCTTATCGGCATATTACTACTCTGATATATTATTACAACTACTTTTTTCATTATTTATGTCACGATCAAAAGTAATGATTTTTTAAAGTGCGTTGAATATTTTACATACTTTAGCATAATGCCAGACCAGTTTGTATTGTCTTATCGATTTAATTAATTTAAAATTCATTCATTGTCTTCATTTAATGTTGGAAATATTGTGTTTAAATCTGTTTAAATTAATAGTAATTGGTATATCTTAATTCTTCTGTCTCGATATCAATTTGGACGTGACTTTTTAATTTAATGTTTTGTGAATATGGTTTATTCGTCTACTCATGGCTCAAAAATATTTGATCAATTTTTACTAAGATGCGAGCTTTTTATTTAAATTGTCAGAAACGCGATCACATTTAATGGATACCTTACGGTGACTTTAGATCGACGATTACTATACCGAATTAGTTTTTATTCGATCGAAATATCGAAACGCGAAGGTTCTCGGCCGCAGCTAAACGGAACACGGAAAAACGGAATGTTACCGTTAGACGGCGAACGAGAAAGAGCGAGTGCGCGAAAGCCGACGGCAGCGTAATAGTAGATTGGGTCGCGGTAGAATTTGAACTGGAAGAGCCGCACTGCCTATTCCCATCCTGCGCTTCCCTAACGGTGATCACGGCTATCGCGCGAGCTAATTTGGAAACAGCGCGTCGACCGGGGCCCTGTCGTTGTTATGGAAATGGGCCGGCGTGAGGGCGACGGCCCTCCTCGCCGGGCGCGCCTTTCTAATTGCGCCTCGAGCCCGTCCCGACGACATTCGACCGAAGCCGAGGATCGTCGGCTCGGCGTCGCGACGCGACGCATCGAGTGTGTTGGGGGTGATTGATTGACGGAAAGATTAATACGTATCTTAATTGGGGCGAGAATTCGGAATTTTCCAATGTAATCCACGAGGGTGCCGGACAAGTTTTGATGAAATATCTTAAACACAAATGTTCTCCCATAAAAACTATGTAGAGATAAAATATAAATATGATTATATAAAATAAATAAATCAATATATATATATATATATATATATATATATATATATATATATAACACTATTTAACAATGAATTACAATAAACTGTTATAATTAAACAAAAAGTATGCAAATAATGATAAGAATCATAATGATGACAAAAATTAGATACACATAAGTAATACGGTGCCAAACCGAATAGAAACTTGTATACAAATGCTCTTTCAGAGTTAATCACAAAACGATATAAATCAGTTCAATGATTGATATGAACTTATAATATATTACATTGTCACTACTTCAAAAGCTATGGATGCGAGACTAAAAAATGTTTAAAGGAGCCGAACAAAATAAAAAAGGAAGACCTCTTATATTCTTTTATTCAAAATTTGTTGACCTAATACGCTAAATAATTTATATACGTTATTAATTTAAAAATATCTCAAAAAATTATGTTCACCGTAATTTAGATCATGAATTTGAAATCGAATGTCATAAGTGTAGAGAGAGTGTAAGACATTATTTAGTAAAAGCTATGAAATTTATTCTATTTAAATTCCTTGTATTTTGAAAATCACATGAAAATCGAAGATCCAAAGAAATCTGAGAACAAAAAACCATAATTTTACAATTTATTTATTGACGTATTTATGTGATTAACCGGTAGAAATCATTATAAAGAATGCGTTGGCTTGAATATTCCATCAATTCGTAGAAGGATAAATAATAATAAACATTTTTAAATTCAACATCCGATAAGTGTTCACGTGTATAGATTGTTCTGTATTTATACATTGTATTCCTTTGCAGGCACTCCAGTATAACTACTCCGATCAGTCACCGCCGAGTATACGAAAAAAAGCGTCCCGTCTCTCAGTGTCGGTCTCTCGGCGCTCGAGAAAAAAAAGGCAAGAACAAAGAAATGGAAAGAAAAAATTATAACAATTAAACAAAATGCGCCGGAGACTATACACGAAGAACCAGAGGGAGGAGGCGCGCGGCGGCGGCACGGCATCGCGACTGCTCCCTCGCGTCCCGGCATAAATCTCGCCATTTAGCGTAACAAATGGCCGCTGTCGGATGTTCTGCGTGTTTCGTGGACGATAAGACAGCGCGGAGTCTGCCGAGTCCCCCTGCCCCCCGCCCCTCCGTGCTTGTACTCTTTCCCGCGCCCCCTTACCCCTCAGCGCGGACCCCGTTCCCCTTCTATACTCCCCCCTCCCCCGGTCGCGCCTCCTCTTATACGCGTCTGGAGACGACGCATCCTTTTAAACGTGAAAAACGACGACGTCCACCCGCCGCCACCGCCGCCGTCGCCGCCGACGCGGCTGCCGCGCCGCTTGCCGCAAAGAGTTTGCGCTTCGTTTAGCGCGGGCAAAGAGCGAGAGAGAGAGAGAGAGAGAGAGAGAGAGAGAGAGAGAGAGAGAGAGAGAGAGCGAGCAGGAGCGAACGACAGTGGGGGTAAGGGGCGGAGGAAAGAGAGGAGAGGCAGGAAAAGAGAATATACTTGCTGTGGGTGGTGGAGGAATTTATTTTCCCGGGGATCCTCTTTTCCTCTCTTTCTCATTCTCTCTCTCTCTCTCTCTCTGTCTCTCTCTCTCTCTCGCGGCGGCCTCTTATTTTACTCAGCCGCCGTGGATAGAGAGAGAGAAGAGAGAGAGAGAGAGAGAGAGAGAGGGAGAGAGAACAAGTGAAAGCAAGGAGGAAAACAATCTCGTTGGAAATAGAATGGACGACGATCTTCCTCCCTCGCGTTGTTCGCGATACAAAACAAAACAAAAAAAGACGGGAGTAAGAAAGTGAGGAGGACGGATAAAGAGGCGAAAACAAGCGTGCCTTTATCCCCCCCACTCCCACTTCCTCTTTAAGACGGCGGATGTACGCGGTGTCGATCGCGCGCGCAAGCTCTCTCTCTCTCTCTCTCTCTCTCTCTCTCTCTCTTCCTCTCTTTCATTCTATTTCTGTTTTTTTTTTCGCGAAGCTGATGGTCTCGGCAGTGCAGGGGCGGGGGTGGGAAGGGTTTTTTTTTGT